>CM070827.1:33375055-33975055 GCA_036326025.1 Chrosomus eos | reverse complement strand
CTTTTTCACCACACATTTTTTTCCCGAGGCACAGGAGAGGGTTCCAGAGAGGATGGAGGGCAGGGGTTTGGGGGCTCAGGGGGATTTATTTTAAAATTTCTCCTTGTGTATGTTGGTTTTTTTGACATGTCTGAGGTCTTGTCGTCTGAGCGCTTTTTAGCTGACGCAAAAGGCCAGACGAATGCTTTGGTATCCAAGAAAAGTGTGTCAAAGTTTGAGGCATGGATTCCAGCGGATGATCAGTGATGGAAAGGGAATCGGGATCACAGTAACTTCAGTGTATATGTGTGTGTTTGTGTGTATTTGTGTGTAATACTGTTTAAAGCGGAGAAAAAAATCCCTCAAAATTCTTCTGTCGTTCTGTGTTTTTCATCTTAAATTTGACAGGGAAAAAATGCTGATGGAAATGGAATGAAAAAGAATGAGTAAATCTAAATAGTTGATAGCAGAGGTAGATTGAGAAATACATTTACAAATAGTTTAAAAGAAAAAAAAACGAGTTTACATTATATGGGGTGCATGAAAAACACTGAAAATTGAGCAAAAGATGTTTGGTGTTTTGTAGAGTTAATCTGATCCTGGACAATTCACGTTTCAAAGTCTTAGTTAAAGCTTTTCTATCCGATTTTTTGGTTTGGATTTTTGGTATTTTGGTTTTGGTATTTTTCGTCATTTTTTTTTGTCTTTGTGAGTCTCTCCATTCTTCTTCCATGTGTTTATTTTTTGGTTTTTCTTTCTACCATCCAGTGACACTTGTCAAATGTCCTTTCTTTGTTCCATTCGTTGCCACCCGTTTTCCTTTGCTGTTGTTTCTTCGTAAAGTTTTTTGGCTCACGACCCTGCCCTCAAAAAATCTGTTCATGTAGGTTTGTCTTTTTCTATTCAGAAAGGAATAAATGTACATTCTCCAAAGTAGCTCCATTGAGGCCACCTCTCCACGCTGAATAGATCAATTTTTTGGTTTAAAAAGTCCCCCGTTATCCTGTTCTCTCCTTATCCCTGTTCTCTTCTGCTCATTTCTCTGTATTTTTGGCATTCAAAGACATAATGAGAGAGAGAGCACAAGAGAGAAATGGAGGGATTGAGAGATGGCTTTGGTTGAAAAGGCGAGTCTTGTTTGTCTTCATTCTTCCGTCCCTCTGACTCCCCTCAAGTGCAGTAGCTTGGTGTGGGCGTCACTCAGCCATAGCTCCGCCCAGAGGGGGTGGTGAGGCGTCACCTAATGAGCAGAAGGAGGCGGGGCTTGAGCAGGGGGAGACGGAGCACGAGTCTGGGCTTGCGCCTCTGACGCCAGGAGGCGGAGAGGCCCTGGGGTGGCCCACCAGACCCATGCCTGCGCTCCTCGCCAGGGGCAGTAAAGTGGGGCGGTTTAGGAAGAGGGACTGGCGCAGTCCAGCTCCTGGACATCCAGCTCCACCAGGAACATTTGACCGCTGCCCTCAAGAGCGGAAATGGGAATCTGGCCACCACTGGCAGCTAGGGCTGTAAAAAGATTAAAGAAGAGAGGGAAAGAGAGCAAATTAGGGCGAGTGAGACATACCGTTTACACCTGGTGTTTTAATCCATCTCTTTTGTCCACTTTCAAACACTTCGGCCTGATTTATTCGAGGGGAGGGTCTATGGGTGGGTAAATGTATGGAATTTTTACAGATCTTAAAACTAATGGATGAAACAAGCTAACGCAATTTATATATAAACACGACTAGAGAAAAAAAAAAAAAAAACATTCGGAGAGCATCAGCTTTCGTTTCTCCTCTGACAGCCGAAAGACCAGAAGAAAGCAATCTGGTCAAATCCGTTTTCGACTACCTGTGGAAGTGGTCAAAAGTGATAAAACGAGTGGACAATAATATATAATAAATAATAATATATATATATTATATATATATATAAAGAGGAGAGAGAGAGAGAGAGAGAGAGAGAGAGAGAGAGAGAGAGAGAGAGAGGAGAGAGAGAAGCGCTCTTGCACAGAAACTCCAAATATGCCACGCCGCAGAAGTATGATAACGCATGTCATTCCAGGAAATCCATATGGGCATCATACTATGACTGTAGCTGAATAAACAGAAGATTGAAATGCTCGATTGATTAAACATGACTAATAAACACTCGACTACGACAATATATGGTTTATCTGAGTTCTTCAAGCCTTCTATCACCGAATAAGACACACAAAATATTATTAAATAGTATTTTATACAGTGTAAAACGCCACATCATCTCACAGAAGGACGCTCAACTGTCTTTATGAAGTGAGTTTGGAGTAAAAACATGTTATTAAATGTTGTCTTTTGTTGGAAAATTTCATAATCACAATAAGCCAAACCGGTTTTAAGAGCGATTTCATGTTAATTGAGATAATATATATTAGACAGGGGAAATAAACTGGTTGAAGTAGCTGTGCAACACGACTGGTGCTGGTGGAAAAGGCTTTTAAGTGATGAGGATGAATATGAGTTCAAGAACAAATATAAGGGCATTGAAATGGCAATTGCTTTTGAAAGAGACAGACAAGGTGCACAAACACAGTTCTTCTCATACACCACACACACACACACACAGACAAACATATATATGTGAGAAGTGAGGATGAAGATGTGATGAATATGTGGTGAGAGATTGTTCAAACACATCCCATCAAACCTGAAAATAGTAGAAGGCTTTTTGATGGTGAATGATGGGAGGTTTCATCCCCCATTAGCCATGTTCCTTAATGCATATCTTTTAATTAATCTTCTTTTAATTAAAGATTAATTGAAATGTTTCTCGTCCTCTATGACAAACCTTGCATTGTGGCCAGAGGGTTGCTGCTGATGAGGGCCTGGTTCATTCCTGTGCTTACACCCATCATTGTGTTCCTGTAATGTGTGTAATGTGTCATTTACACGTGTCCACAAACATACGCCATTCATACATGCAGAGAGAAGCAAGCATTTTTAGTGAAATCTCAAGAACAACCATGTCCATCGCGGAGTTCGTGTTCATTTCACATGCTGGAAAGGATGACATTCAGACGAGAACACTCAAGAGGGAGAAATTCAGCGTTCGTTCACGAGTTCAGGTGTGACAGGTTGGAACACAACTGAGAATAGAGATTTTATTGTGAAAACAAATATGATAAGACTACAGCAAAGCTGTAATTATTTCAGTTCAGAAGCATTAGTCATAATGAAAGCTGCTGACAGAATGATGATGTGTTATCAAATTTATGATCGTGAAATTTTGAGGTAATATAGAACATTGGATGCTGGATTTATGCAAATATCCTTGAATATTATAGACGTATCATAAATAATAATAAATGAACATTCACAATATTTTATGATTGAAATCTAGGTTGAAACAACCTAAACAAAAACCTGATTTTCTGGTTTAATAATAATACTTTTTATTAAACATATTTGTAACAATCTCGGTAGAAGATAATTTACCTTATGTTCAACATTGGATATTGAATTTGTGCAAATTTGCAAGTATTGTTTAAAATGTTTAATGTTTAAAAGAATAAATAAACATTCATAATATTTTGACTCAATATGTTACTTTCTTAGTTGAACTAAACAACCTAAAGGAATAATTGTTTAAATAATAACAATAATGTATAATTATGTAATATGCATTAATAATTGTTATGATTTCTCATAATTATTATTATTTTAAACTCAAACAGTGTCAAAAGAGCCTTTGAAACCGCTTCTTACCCTGTGTTCAGGCCAGGGCTGCCGAGGCTCGGCGGGGTGGGGCTCACTGTGCTGAGAGGAGGCGGAGTCACCGAAGAAGGGGCGGAGCTCAACACTCCATGTCCACTGGGGTTGAGAGGGCAGGCCACAGAAGATGTGGGACTGACGGCTACATACGGAGAGAGAGATTCAGTGTGTGTCCTTGTAACCACAACTGTGAAGTGAACAACACTATTCTTCATTCTAACTGCTCTTCTCACCTGTTGTGCTGAGACTGGTAGCGACCTGAACCAGTCCCTGACTGGACATCTATAGAAAAAAGGAAAGGTACTTTAATTAACAAACATACATCTCCTAATGACATTCTTTAATATTTTCCTTTACTTTCAAAGGTCCAATTTTCATTTTATGGTAGAACATTATTCAAACACATGACCAGACATGTCTCTTTAATACCACATTTGCACCCATTCTCACCATGCACCATCCAAACAACATTTCAACACCAGCTGTCAGTTGAAATGGCTTTGGGCCAGATCAATCGCTAAAGCCGTGAGTGGGTGTACCATGTGCGGGCTGTAGCAGGGGGGCTTGTGCGTCTGTGCTGGGGGCTGAGTGGGCAGCGGAGGGGTGGCGCTGGAGGGGTTGATGCGCTTCTCTTTCTGCCGCCGGTTGCAGAACCAGACGCGGATGACCTCTTTCTCCATGTTGAGCTGCTCGGCCATCAGCAGGATTTCTTCAGAGGTAGGCTTCTGGTTCTAAAGGGGGTGAGGTGAGATGCATGAGTACATGAGACGACGTGCCCAAACACCTGCACTCATGCCAAGACCAAGTTTCAGCCCAAAACAATTTCATGTTGATGCACAAAATATTTGATCAAAAGCATGCATTGAATCAAAGACGCAATTGGTACTCGAAAATGCATGCAAACACGGATTTATTGAAATCATAAGAGTGAGAAAATACATTGAGGAATTTGTTATAAAATGAACTTAAAATCAAATTATTCATGAGGTTGAGTTGATCACCACTCCCTTGATAGGACACATGGCTTTTGATTGTTTTATAATTGTTGTATTATCTGGTAATGGAACTGTTTTGGTTACATGCTTTATAATTTAAGTTTCTGTCAGCATAATGCCAACCGGCAGAATGAGTTACTTATAAAAAGAAGTAGCATGAGGAGCCTCAAGCGTATTGGCTGTTTGCCGTGACTTGATCTTGGAAGGGTTTCCTTGGAAAAAAGCTTACAACAGAGGTGTGTTGCTTACCAGAAAAAGTGTGAATGTAGAGGTTTTGTGACTCATGTGGAACCATAAAACTAAACTGTCTTTTGGGGATTAATAAATCTGTATTGTTTAGTATAAAACATTGGAATGATCTAGAAATGTTTGTGCCTTGTCTCCTTTTTGTTGTTCCACTTGCCACGTAAACCAATAAAAGGTCTATTTTAATTTAATTTTAATTGTATGTTATTTTATTTTATCCAAAGAAACTTACAAATGAATATTAGCAATGTATAATATATTTACATTTATGCATGATATTATATTATTATGTTTTATTTTATTTATAAAAAATATCATGTTGTTTTATTATTTCTTATTTTTTCCTGGTTGGTGATCACATTCAAACTTCTATGTGTCCATAGACAACCTTCCGGACTGTTAGGTAAACTGGCCTATGATATTATATGTTTAAAAATGCATAAAAATATGCAAAGCAATACTTCTACAATAATGCCAGAAGATTATGGGTTTTAATGTGGTGACATAATTCTTATACGGTATATTGCAATAAATTAGTTTGCTGGTAGACTTCTGTTCTCCAGAGAGAGAAAAAAATGGATTCAGCATTTTCAAAAAGAGAACCAATAATTTTTTTATCATGAGACAGCAAAAAAGAGGTCAGGTGCTGTGCGGAATAAACCAGGTCAAATGAACGAGTCATTTGAACGAAATATGATTTCTATAGCAGGAAATTAAAATCTTGCAACATTTGGTGTGTGTGTGTTGTGTGTGTTGTTGTTCATGAGTCTGACTAACCGAGATGAAGTTGCGCTCCAGGGCAATGCGGACGTTGGTCTCGATGCTGGTGCGTTTCTTTCGGCGGCGTCCAGGCAACCCTTCAAAGCCCAGCAGAGGTGAGGACAGTGAACTGGGGCTCGGAAGCATGTTGTCTATCGCCATGGTTTCTGTAAAATTTACACGAATGGTAAAGAATGCAAACATGAAACACCAATGAGAAAAGTGACAAAAACACACACCTGCATCGCTCAGCCATTTCTCCAGCAAGGGTTTGAGCTTGCACATGTTCTTGAAGCTGAGGTTGAGAGCCTCGAAACGTGAGATGGTGGTCTGACTGAAGTCATTGCCGTACAGTTTCCCCATGGCCATACCGACGTCCCCCTGCATGAAGACACGCAGCAGAGTTACCAATCGCTCCTTTTATCATTTTATCATTTTAAGCAGACAGGAATAGTTTAGCTTGAGGACTGTTAAGTTTATGTCTCACAGACATACTATGTGATTTCTATGGAAGCTTGTGTCCACCACAGAATAAATTAAAAAAGGTAATTGCGACTTTTTTATCTCTACAATTCTGACTTTTTTCTCACAACTGCGAATTTACATCAGAATTGCATGATATAAACTCTATTGTGGGTTATAAAGTCAGAATTGTGAGATATGAACTCGCAATTCTGAGAAAAAAAAGTCTTTGTTTTTGTCAGAATTGGCCTTTATATTTTGCTATATCTCAGAATTGCGAGATATATAAGGCCAAAAATATTCTGATAAAATAATAATTATCTGAAATTGGGAGGAAATAGATACATAGATTTCAATACTAACTTTTTCATCTCACACAACTGTGTTAGCGGCATGTTATTTTCTCACAAATGATCTCCTCATTTATTTTCTTCACTGAATATTGTAACTAAAGCTACATTTCTCACTGGTTTTCCAACTGGTTGCATCTTCGTTATTGGTTTAGACCTTTTTGCCAACTTTCTTTAAAAGAAAATTAAATAAGGTAAGTCTGATCCCAAATAATGCATTCAAATATTAAATTAAATAAATATAATTTTAGAAACTGTTCATAATGTTAGTTATTTTAATTAATACACAAAATCTTTATTAATATTATATATAATAAAGTACTGTATAATTTTAATAGAAATACAAAGAAAACATGATTGTTGCATACATACGTTAAAGTTATATTAAAATGGTATTTAGATAGAAAGATTTAAAACTGCTCAGAATGACCATTGTGATTATAATTAATGCCATAGGCCACCCTTAATTATATACATAATCTTTACAGTGTATATGACAAGTATTCTTTATTTCAATAGGTTTCATTATACATATTAATTAATATTCAAATATTATTGATTTACTGCATTGCACTACTGGATGAGACTGAACGGTTTTCTGAATCATTGAATCATCGTTGAATCATTCTCCTGTTATTACTGTGAAGCTCCTTTGAAACAATCTCTATTGAATAAAGCGCTATATACTGTAAATAAAGGTGACTTGACTTGATATTGATTGCATCTTACAAATAAGTGTCTTGAAAGAAGGTTTAATTGTTTTTCATTTCTATTTAAAAAAAAAAAAAAGTCAAACTGTGACAGAAAACTGATTGACACCTGTGTGAAGCCCAGTTTAATTCGCCTCTGTTTGAAGGTTCTGGCAAACTGTTCGAGCTCCTCCAGGTCGCTGGGCTCCTCAGGATGGGGCGTCGCTGTGGGAACGGAGCTCATGGGAGGGGCGGAGGAGGGGGCGGAGCTTACAACGCTCTCCACGTTCTTCTCCCTCTGCAATGACCACAGCCTGTCATCAAGATGACGCTACAGCACAGATTGGGAAAACACACTACTTTCTCAAACACGTATCTACTGTGAGACAGAGGCTTCAATTTCAAACCCATTCCAAAAGATTCCCTTCATTTTTGCATAACATCATTTCTACCCCTGAAAGGCAACAAATTTAGACTGACTATATAGCATATTACCAGTCAACTCATATTATTTTATAAGTATGTGATAACGTTCAAAAGTACGATTTGGTCACACTTTAGATTAGGGCCCAATTCTCACTATTATTAATAGTAAGGTAGTTGTTAAGTTTCGGTATTGGATTAGGGATGTAGAATATGGTTATGCAAAATAAGGCATTAATATGTGTTTTATTAGTAATAATAAACACCAATATCCTAGTAATATACAGTGCTGGTCAGAATTATTTTCCCCCTTGCAAAAATGCAGAAATCTAACCTTTCATTGAAGTAAAAGAATTGAAAGTGGGGGGGGGGGGGGGGGGGGGGGGGGGGGGGGGGGGGAAATCACATTATGAAATAAATGTTTTTCTCCAAAACACATTGGGAACAATTATTCGCTCCCTTTTATTAAATACTTTTTGCAGCCTCTTTTTTCCAAGATTTAAAAATATATATATATATATACAGTTATATATATATATATCAAAAGGATAAACAATGCAGATTTATTTTTACAGCCATCTTTGATCATATTTACCAAGGGGGCAAATAATTTTGACCAGCACTGTACATGCTAATAAGCAATTAGTTAATAGTGAGAATTTGACCCTAAACTATATATATTATATACTTTTTTTATAATATAATAAATTGTTTTGAACCTTCAATTCATCAAATAATCCTGAAAAAAAAATTATCACGTTTTTCACAAAAAATATTAAGCAGCACAACTGATTTCATCATTGATAATTATAATAAGAAGAAATTTTTCTTGAGCACCAAATCAGCATATTAGAATGATTTCTGGAAGGATCATGTGACACTGAAGAATGGAGTAATGATGCTGAAAATTCATCTTCAAATGTATTAAAATGAAAAGAAAGAAAATAACAGTTATTTTAAATTGTAATAATACATCACAATATTACTGATTTTAGTGTATTTTTGATCAAATAAATGCAGTCTTGGTGAGTATTAGAGACTGACCCCAAACTTTGGAATGGTAGTCTAAACATACTATGCAGAATACTGATCTGAATTACTTAATTTGAAAACTTTGCAGTATACAGGAGTGCGCACTGCATCAAATCCTGTATCCACAATGCAGTGTCTCAAGTAAAATGCAGTGATGATAACTGGACACCATTTGCTAATTGAATCAGCAACATGAGGTGGACAACAATGTAGTTTGAAACCGTTTTTTGTTCATACCTGTGCTTGAAGCCCCAGTCTAGGTGGGGTGGTCAGGAGACTCCCTGGGCTTTGCTGAGGTAGTGAAATCAAATTTGACGTCGAAAGCAAACCTGAGAGAGCATGAATGGCAATTACACATTAAAGACATCACTGCACGCAAATGTTATCGGCGTCACAGAGTCATTTGTTCTGTGAAATAATGGTAATGCATACACAGGGCAACGGGGTGCAGTTTCAATGATTCCACTGACCCCACAGCCATGATGAAATAATGTGTGAATACCTTGCTGACCCTGCTGAGCCTGGGCTTGAGGCAGCAGGAACTGAGCAGGGGATTGTAGAGGATGACCTGGCATCAGTACCAACTGCTGTAACTGCAACAACTGCTGAATGTCCTTCAGAGAGAGACAGAAAGCCTTATGAGGGTGAAAAAAAGACAAGTGAGCAAGTCAAGACATGGGGAATAAGTACAGAGGTCCAGTTATGTTACAAAGTCAAGTTACAGAAACAATTGTTCGGCGGAAAATCGCAATTTGTACTGAAGAACCCTTTACCTGATATTTTAATTTCTAATCTCATGCAATCTATTGCATATTTCACACATTCATTAAATACTTACATGCATTCAAATCATACTAAATTGTTATTAAGTAAACTAAAATAAATTAAGATTTATTCAAAATAATATTACAATTTTATTAAATACATTTGAATAACAAAATAAAATAATTTATAATTTTTATAAATTATTAATAATTAATTTATTTTATTTTATTTATTTATTTATATGTGGTATTGCAAGAATGTCTGCGAGACTTACAGTGTAAGAGTACTGTATGAATATAATAATAACATGGGTAATAACTAGGTACTAACCCTGATCCTACCCCTAAACCTAACCTTAACCCATGTAGTTACCTTATTATATATTAACCAGTACTTTCTTCAAGTACACACAAGTGCATGTACAGTAAAAAAAAGTGCAACCTTATGTATTTACATATAATGGACAAATTGCAATAACTTTCTGTTCATAATTGACTGCATGCCACAGATGCTGCTGATATATAGTATATTTGACCGGGGAACTTGAGAAAAAATGCATTTTGCTAAAACGTAGAACGGCAGCGCAGAAGGTACCTGGGCAGTGAGCTGGATAGGCTGCGATAGAAGTGGAGGTGGAGCTTGCTCATGTTTGGCTTGAGACTGGGCTTGTGCTGCTGCCTGATTGGCCTGCTGCTGTTGCGTGTGCTGCTGCTGCTGATTGGCTGCGGCAGCTGCGTGGGCCGCATGCGCTGCGTTTGACTGCTGCACGGCTGCGGCTAACAGCTGCGCTTGAGCCTGCTGCAACAACAGCTGCTGCTGTGCAGGGAGGAGAGCGGCCAGCTAAAGAGAGGAAGAAGAGGAGCGAGGGATAGAGAGAAAAGGTGGAGAAAAGAACAGCATCACCAAGCAGCAGAGGGAGCGTCTGTGGGACCTTCTCTTAAGCAAGCAGGCCCTGAGATGGCATCCACAGCATGGTTAAGCTAAGAAGGTTATACGTCAACTGAAAGCATGTTGCGTTTAGGTAATAGAAGCGTAGAGCAAAAGAGAAAGACAGCAGGAAAAAGCAATCCATATAATATTCGTATCTGTTGTCATTCATTCAGATTAATTATTATATAATATAGCAATGTTCACTTCCAGGATTTCTAAAGAGATCTCCTATCAAATAATTGTGCCCCAAACTCATGCCATGAACCCTTTTCACAATTCTAGGGTTCATAGTTGGGTAAACATCTACAGTGGTGAATGAGAGATGACAGCAAATATAATTTTTGTATTTATATATATATATATCAAAAAATATATACATTTACAGCCAAGGTAGTATAACAAAGTTTAGTGTTATATATATAATTTTTTATAAATGTAAAATTAAAATATGAAAAACTACTAGATTTGAGATATCATCCCAGCCTGTGAAAAGGGTCCATTGGTTGAAGTAAAAATGCCACAAAGCCAGAGTTTAGCTTTATGAGGGAAGTAAACTACAAATGGCTTAATAATATTGTCCATGAATATTTAAATAATTTTAAAAAATGGTTTAAAAAATATTGCACTTTATCTATATAAAATCAATTATTTTTTTAATTATTCATTAAATGTATTATTAATAATATTTATTTAAAAAATAAGTATTTTAAATATAAGGGGTGCTTACTTATTGAAGTAGTAAATAATTTAAGCCATAGGTTTGAAAATGAGACATTTCAGCTTTAACTAAACAAAAGAATAAAATGAAGTTGCAAACAATCTAATGTTATTTTAAATTGCTTAGTGCTGTTTTGTTTCCCCTCAAAGATTTTTCATTCACTTCACTTGTGTACCTGTTTGTCTCATCGTTAAGAGTCTGTGTGTGTGTTCATTATGAGAGTGTGTGCGTGGTTCATGTATTCCCTACATTTTGGGGATAAAAGGATAGTAATACCAGAAATATTTGATGTTGTGGGGACATTTTTGGTCTCCATGAGGAAAACAGCTCATAAATGATACAAAATTATGTTTTAATTAAAAAATAAATACTCTGTGAGAGTTCTGTTTAGGGGTAGGGTTAGGGCATTAAATACACAGTTTGTACAGTATAAAATCATTATTTGTATGGAAAGTCCCCATAAAACGTGTGTGTGTGTACGTGTGTGTGTGTGTGTGTGTGTGTGTGTGTGTGTGTGTGTGTGTGTGTGTGTGTGTGTGTGTGTGTGTGTGTGTGTGTGTGTGTGTAAGCACCCCAGCGAGCTGACTGCCCGCCAGCATGAGTTGTGTGTTTGTGTTTGTGCGCGTGTGTGCGCGCGCGCGTGTGTGTGTAAGCACATACCCCTGCGAGCTGACTGCCTGCCAGCATGAGTTGTGTGTGTGGTAGAGAAGGCTGAACTGGAGGAGGAGGAGGAGCGTGAACACTGGTCATCTCAACGGCCTCCTCGGCTTTAACCTATAAAACACATTCATATATATTATTAATAATAATATATGGTATATGAATAATACATATACACATAAACACTAATAATATAATATATCAATGTTCTCACACACACAATCACATAAATGGCAACAATATAAAAAATGCCTTCAGCTAACCCTTTTTATTTTAGTACTATTTATTTAGCATATACATTTTTGTGGGCGTGTTTTAATTTAATTATCATAAATTCATTAAAAAAGCTACAAAATGCTAAAATAGCCTCATTTTTTATTTATTTATCCGTATTAAATTGAACACTGTAATTTATTACTGGTACAGCTTGCAACTGATATTCAAATACACAAGGCCATTACTAAATATCAATAACCATTATACCAACTACCACATCATGTCTTGTCTTGTCAAAGGCAAAAACCACACAAGGCTATTTCCATACGTAAACACACACATTTTCAGTTATTCATTTGATTACTCACAAATTCAAAAGAAGAGGAGCAGTTCAATTGGTTTAGTTCTGTAAATATCCATCCAGAGTCTCTCTACTAACTGCATCTGCCCTGCGATCGCTCGAACCTTCTCTTTCTACCTCACTTCTGATCCATCCGGATCCTTTCATACTGTACGTATAATGATTTCCCTCTCTCTCCTGTAAGTTGCCTGGCATCTTGTTAGGAATGCGGTTTAAACAGACTAAAGAATTCTCATTTGCATATTACAATGGTAACGTATAATTACCCAAGGGCATTCGTGTTAGCGAACAGGGTCAAAATAAAAGCATTATAGGCTATGATCACACAAACACACACCTTTGTGTTGCTGGGTGCAGGAGACAGGCAGAACGGGCTTGTTTTCATTGGCTGGATCTGAATGAGACAGGAACAAATCATTAGGGACAGAACTCACTGCCCTCAACTGGATCGCTTTAGCTTTAATAAATGATCTAAAACAGAACAAATTTAGGCTTAAAAAGGAAGATTTAGAAACAATTTTCACTCGGGAAATTGCTAGTAAATTTTACAAACAATTTGAAAGAAAGAGCAGGTAACATTGAATTAATGCAATTTTAAAAGCAGAAAAACATTTTCTTGTAAAACATACACCAATAATCTTTTCTTTTTTGTTTTTTACAGTGTGTTCGTTGAATCAGTCCTGCTTCTTAGTCAAATATCAGTATTGATGCACCGTGTTTAATATTAATTCAGTGGAGACTTAACAAACAACTGTAAAGTTCACTAAGCTCACCCATCATATTTTTCATTGCATTTATCCATATTGTTATTGCAGTAAGCGGCAAACTTCAAAGTGGGAAAATGAGCATGTTAGACACGGGACTGTCCCTGCGAGCATTTGCAAATGACGAATGCTGCGTGTAATTAAAAGAAACGCTCTAGCATTTTAACATCCATTCTTACATAACAATCTATTAGCTTTCTTATTGGCTACAGCAGGACAGTTGATCTGTCAGTGATTCGAAGTACATAAATCGAATTTCTTTTCCCCAAATATGTCCTCAAAACCAGATCTCTGACATCCCTGATCAAGATAATCACGTTTTTGGAGAACCTCTCAGTATTGATGCACCGATGCACTCTTTCTTTTTGTATTTCACACATTTATTGAGATCGAACAACTAACATAAATTTTGCTCTGAAAGTTGTTCACTCACTTGATCGCTGGCCTCTGGACTGTTCCTCTCAGAGTCTGTAAAAACACACACACACACACACACGCAAGGACACATCAGGTCAGAATAGTGCCTCAGGCTCCAGCCCTCACATCAACAAAAGCGTGGTCTGGTTAGCCAGAGGCATTGCATTATTGGAATACCATGGAGCGTTTAACCTGGGTTACGTTATGCTTCTGCTGCTGTTGTGTGTGTGTGTGTGTGTGTGTGTGTGTGTGTGTGTGTGTGTGTGTGTGTGTGTGTGTGTGTGTGTGTGTGTGTGTGTGTGTGTGTGTGTGTGTGTGCGTGTGTGTGTCAGATTGAGGCCATGGCTGACTAAAGTGTTCTGTGTGTGGTTCAGACCAAGTGGAAAATGTGAGAATTATGACAAAACAAAATCTCATCACACACACACACACACACACACACACACACACACACACACACACACACACACACACACACACACACACACACACACACACACACACACACACACACACACACTTATACATGCTATATTTCTCTCCCACAAGATCATCACACAAATCTCCTTAATGACTTTACATACTTATAACAATAATTGTATTGATTCTATAGATAATGCATATAATAACGTAACATGTACTACATCTTAAAGCACTCATACTCGTAGTAATAATTCTTACCTGTACTATCGACTGGAAACTCAGTCCCCATCTTATCATCATCGACAGCTTTAGACATCCTGATATCTACTGAAACAGAGAGAGGAACTGACTGAAAACATCTCTTGGTTTTTAGCTTTTTTTGGTCAGTCATCCTTATATCATCAACCACATAAAGGGTAGTTGACAAATAACCAGTTTTCAATCATCAAAAGACTTAAAAGTAAATTGGTGCTGAAAATGGTCACCTTTTCTTTTCATCCCGCTACAGTCATTTTTCAGCAAAAGAACCCACTATAAATACAACACTGGTTTAGGCTTTTGGATGTCGTGAAAAATACCTAAAGTTTCAGGATTTTTTTACATTTATATCAACATAAAATTAACTAGTAATAACTATTTAATATTTAAAATAGTAACACATCATGACACCAAAAAAAATAATAATTCACAAATTTTTAATGTGGATTAAATTTTACTCAAGGATCCTTAAGATTTCACCACTTTTTTTGAGCTTTTTAATAAAAATATTTTCACTTTATTTAAAATATTTTTAATTTATGAGATTAAAAAAACGCATCTATGCAAGAAATAGATTTTTTTAAAATCTTTTTTTAAATTTTAAATAAAGCAAAGTGTGTCACATAACTTGGCAAATAATCACATGTATTCACCTAACATTCATAATAGCTTGATATTTAATTGAGCTTAAACATCTTTGAAAGGACCTCTATGTAATATAATATAATAATAGCTTCATCCAAGCTATAGGAAATAATCAATCCAAAACCTCGAATTAACGAAACAAACACCTTAGAGTCAAAAGTCAATTTCCATCAGCAAAACTATTCAACGTGCAGCTCGATGGCTCTATCCGTCTTTCCTTTGTCCTTTACTTTTCTATTTCATTCTGTTTTGGTCCTGTTTGACACCCTCTTCATCCTAATACAGCACCTGCGCCTCCCAGAGAGCAGCAGGGACGGAGGGGCATGTCCCATCCTGCACGGCATCATTCATACACACACACACACACACACACACCCGCAATAGCTGTTAATGCGGGGAGGAGAGGGTTTCATCCCGCGAGAGCACGTGTTGCACTTCGCAGGAGGACAACAGCTTTTCTCTTTCTTACTCACGGAGAAATTGATGGCCACATCAGACCATCTACAGCCATTTCCAGGAGCAAATTGATTTCCCTGTCCAGTTCACTTATTGTTAAATTAGTTCATATTACACGGCTGGAACGTCCATGATGAACATAAAACATATTACAAAGACTCTTTTTATGGAAGCAATCACGTCAGTTAGTAAAAAGCCAGATGAAAAAAAAAACACTGTAAACAAAATTTGAACCATTTTAAGAAAATGTAATTGGAAAAAAAGTAATAGGAATTCATGGCAACCAATGATTAACAGTTATTATTCCAACGTTGTAAACTCAAAAATGTCAAATTATATGGTATATTTAGTAAAAATGTTAAAATGCAATCAAATAAAAACCTGAATTTCAGCCACTTACGTAGCGACTAATACTTTAAACATTTTAATTAGACATTTAAACATATAATTAGATTTTAGAATGACGTAAACCTCATCACTTAAATATTATAATACTTAAACGCATAAATCGATGATTGCACGAATCACGAAAAGTCAGTCTCAACTGACTTACATTACAAATAACCGCACACAGAAAGCAAATTATAAACCCGATATAACAGCAATATTAGAATAAGGTGCATTTTAGTAGTGTGTGATGTTTCTAAATGAGTTCTTAAAGGTGTTGTGTTTCTGACTCACCGGAATGTTCTTTGTCCTCTGATCACTCGATGAGAACAGCTCCTTCACTCTATATGCCACTATTACGACCGTGGGCGCTTTTTTTTTTTTTTTTTTTTGGGGTGTTTCACAAATTTCACTTGCTTTAGTCATAGAAGTCAAATTAAAGCCACTTTCCAACCGAGGCAAACGAAACCTCCATCCTCCGCCACCCACCGCATTCGAGCGAGTTACTAAATTAGGATGAATTACTCACTGATATTGATAGTCAAATGATTGGAAATGAAAGAAAAGATTGATCACCTGCTTCCAGACAGTTACGCTGGTGAGGTAAAGATCGTAAGCACAGTGTAAATCACGGTCAATGAGCCATGATGCAAAGCCACGAAAGGGCCTGTATGAGCGAATATGACGTGCTGGTTGCATAAAAAAACCGTCTCGCACTTCCTTCATCTGTGCGTCTGACTCGAGACCCTTCACTCTTTAAAAGAAAGATCCAGGAAGCTTTTGAGATCCAATAAGCACTTCTCATTTTCAATTTCTTTAGAAAACCTATGATCTTAAAAAACTCTGATTTGATGAAATATACAATAGAGAGAACTTTTATGATCTATAATAAACCATAAAGCCTACACAGCAAAAAGTGTGGTTGATAATGATACATGGTCCAATGAGGCTGTGGTAAATTAGACTGTAAAAATAAATATAGAGAGACACTAACTTAACTTAATGTAGATGTCCAATAAATAAACCGTAAGACTGCACTGTAAGAGAAATATGAAAAAAAGGGCCCAATACTGTTAAAATGAAGGAATTGTCCATATTGATTTTAAATTACACACCGTGTTTAAGGGTTAAAAGAAGTGTGAAACTTAACAGATAATGTCCTGGCAGAAAATCACATGAACATTTTTTGTGTTTCTATAGATTTTTTACTTCTAAAAGTCTTTGCATCGTCATAATACATTTTTTTAAAGTTATGCTACTCCATTTAAGTATATTTGATGAACATTTTAGTCCACAATTATTGCTATTGCCAGCTTACTATATTCTAATCTCATTACATAGCATATTATTATATTGAATATAATCATCATATTAATGTTAAAAATATATATATATATACACCGGTATATTATTGATTGTTTTGTTGGATAAAATAAATGTTAACATTTATCTTCAGAATATTATGTGACTCTTAAAAAGGAAGGCAATAATTCCCTTTGAAATATTTACAAATTAAAAATTCTGTATTACAGTGTAGCTACGTAATTTAAAGATTGTGGTATATTTCTGTAATGACTGACCTTTTTATTCAAAGGACAGAATAAACATGACTAATTCACCAAAACCCTCATGAAGGCAAATCGGAAATATCCTTCAGATTATACTATTTTGATGATATACAAAATAGTGTAAAAAACGTTGAGGTTGATTCACATGCCATTGTTTCTGTGTCAGTATTACCCACAAACCTCTGTTCTGTGTGAGTCAGTCTAGTGTCACCCGATTTCCTGTTTAAACGTGTGGCCTTCCACTCACTCTCATCACACACACACACACACACACACACACACACACACACACACACACACACACACACACACACACACACACACACGCACGCGCGCACGCACGCACGCACGCACACACACACACACACACACAACACGCGAGAGATATTCTTGGAAAAACTCAATCAGAATCAGCGCATCTTCTTAAAGAGTATAAAGCTGACTGAGAGAAACAAATTCACAAGTCATGTTCCTAATCTGAGAGCCTCTTATCATGTTCAAATAATTGTTTTGAAAAACGCACCTAATATTTCATATTAAAATGGGAATGCACATTCTGAAAGAATACATTTATGTCACTTTTGATTGAAACCAACAGCCAAATACATATATTATGAATATAAAATTACCTTATTATAAATTAAGATTTGAATAATTATAACTATTACCGGTAATTATAATTATTAATTTCGACCAAAACTAAAGCTATAATAATCTGAGGCATATCACTTGCATACATTTCATTTTGTAAGCGTTACTGTAAAAGCACCAAACTTTTTTAGTTGATTATTACTATTCAAACAATTTAGTAAAACACAAAGTAATAAAATGCTCTGTATACGATTCAAAAACAACATTCAACTAGTAAACTGCGATTTAAACACTTTGGTACAGACCTTAAAAGTGTGTTAATTGTTTTGTTTCATTTTGCTGCTATAACATAATGCTTTAGGACAAATGCAGACACAGCGGAAAAAAAAGAAAAACTGATATACTGCCCTGATGGCAACTTAATTTACTCCCGCAAACCATCATGTGAACACCTTAAAAACAGTACAGTATACATTAAAAACAAACACAAACAAAACCAACACACTTCACAACCGCTCAAGATCTCCCACATTCAAATCTTTTCTGACAATATCAGGCTTCTACATCTCTAGCTGCTTATTTTAACTGTCATATTTGTGCTATTGGGTTGTGGTTTATTTATTTGTAATCTAGTGTGACTGTCCAATGTCTGGTTATGGAGTGACCTTGAGTATAGGAAAGCTGCTATATAAATAAAACATACACTTCACTGATTTTTCATACTCTTCGCCTCACTCAGATATATTCATATTATATATATTATATATATATATATATATATATATATAATTTATATATATTATATATATATGAAGAGTTCAGATGCAAAAGCCTCTAAATGCCATCTGAAATTTTCTTCTAAAATGATCATTTTATCAAGCTCGTATATTTAAATTCAGTATTTCACTTAAATGACAATTAATGGGTAATTTTTCTTGCCATTTAAGGAAATTATTGAACTTAAATATACGAGCTTGATAAAAATGATAATTTAGAAGAAATTTCAGATGGCATTTAGAGGCTTTTGCATCTGAACTCTTCATTATATATATATATATATAGAAAAGTACTGTACATATACACATGTACACATTGTTTGTATAGCAGGGCTCTAAACACTGCACCAACATATATTACACCTCATATACAAACACACACACTGATATTCAAGTCTCTTGGATTCCTCTAGAGATTTGCTCCTGACATTTCATTACTTTAGGCCTCAGTCCAGTTAGTTTTGATGTCCTCTCATTAGCAGAGTCTGTTAGCGAAGGCGAAGCTAATTAACCTTGCGGCCCCCTCTCGAGAGATCATTAGAGGAAAGGAAAGCGAGAGAGAAAGACACTGACTTACCTGGAATTCAGACATTTCGCCATAGCCGCCATTTTATAAATAAACCACAGCCTTCTGTCTGCCACTCTCAGGTTTATCAGTGTGCAATAGTTCAGTCCACCTCAAAGCACCTTAATGAGCTGACCAATCACTGCTCTCGCTGAAGAACTCATGCAAATTGCAGAGTAAATATTCATACTGTCATTTAAATATTCAATTCTAACTCAACACAAGGCTGTTGACTCAAACTTCTAGCTTGAAAAGTGCTCAGCTGTGCCAGTCCAACTAATTGTCACATGAAAGAATGAATGAGATAAGGGCTCATACAGTCACTCTCTCCTCATTTCCCTCCCACATTTTCTCTCCACCCTCAAACACGCTTTATTTCACCCCCTACACTTCCTCTGACATCTTTGAACACGGGTACGAGTGAACACGCACACACACACACAAAAGGAAAAGTTATTATCTAGAGAGACATGTATCAGGCAAAATATGTGGTTATTCTTTGTTGTACAGTTGTGGGCAGTTTAATGTTGAGAAAGAAGGGGGTAGAAAGAGAGAGAGAGAAAGAGGGAGAGACACTCACAGGTCTTGTCAGCATAAGAAAGTGCTGGGGTGTCTGGAAAGTGCTTATCACAAGAACGAAAAACAAGTGTATATCATTTTCGTTCTTCACACGCCTATCTTTTCCACTGCTCGTTCTCGGTGCGCTAAAAATTACCACATCTGCCCAGCGAAAATGAAACTGAAATAGCGCCAATGAACCGCAAGAGGGCAGCGGTACCTTTAATAATCATGCGAGAAACCAGCCTCACGAGCGGCTTTACACATCAAACGAGCGATTTCTTGATATTTTTCGATTCTAACTTTTTGTGTCATGTTTATTTTATATTTTAAAGGTTGTGTTCTTTATTATCAAAGCTGCTATTAGGAGACCAATATGCTATTAAACCTACACGAGAGTCTTCACAGAGCGAAAGGACGTTTCCTTCTGACATTCACCTTTTTTTCATCGCCATGTTTATTTGACAGGAGTCTAATTTCCGTGTAGGCTAAATAGGTTCGAGTTTTGTGAATTAAAAGAGTCCGAAACCGAATCAGTCTCGCGCTGGACGAGCGCCTGTACAAATGAACGATGTTATTGAACGATATTATTAGTCGTTTGCTTTAACTCCATGTCCATTTTAATTTGACTTTTTTTTTCACGTCTAATTGAGATTAACATTTGGAAAGGTGATATTTTTCAGAGTGATGTCGTTTCGTGATATCCCAATGTAGCCATATAGCCTAATTATGTTATCCTTACTACATAAGTAACTTATATCGAGTTCTAGACAGTAGCCTATGCGATTTAAATATTAATAGTTTATTTGTGATGGACGCCATATATGAAAACGAGGCTCTGAGGGACATTCGTGGCCTATACAGCCCGTTCAATATACTCTATCACGTCAAATATTACAACACATTTTCTCAACAGTTTTTTTTATCATATAGGGAAATATTTTGAAAAGGCTTATTTCAATGTTGTATCATGTAAATAATTAAAACTCAACAGAACACATCAAACGTCTAATCTTTACATGTATGGTGCCTGAATTGTCCATGACAAAACATTCAGTTATTATTATATATAGGTCACAACAACACACACACACACACACACAACACACACACACACACACACACACACACACACACACAACCACACAGAGACACACACACTTATACTATTATATTTTTATTATAAATATATATATATATTATAAGTTGTACAAATGCAACTAATAATACTACAATTTTGAAGTGTAGTAAGAAAATGTTTGAAACATTGGGTTTTGTGTTACACTATCGATTTAATAACCAGCAACAACCATAAATCACCTACTTGCATTCGTTTTAAAAATATATACACACACTTTCACACTTTTTCCCAAACACCATACACAGCCTCCTTACACATAATTATTCACACACACACAGGACAGTTGATGCGTCCTCTGGTATAAGCCTTTTACCCCAGCGCTCATAATGGATCTGTCTTCTGAATATGTGTGTGTGTAATGCTCAGGGTCACGGTCAGGGGTTTAGCAAGTTTTTGGGCCTCCTTTTATGTACCCCCCAAGCTCTTCAGTAACGCCTGTCAGGGCCGTGACAGACGGCGCGTGGGTGTGTGTGTGTGTCCGTGCGAGGGACTGAAAGAGGGATGCTGGGTGGCGTGTGTTAGGGTCAAGGGTCACTCCGCTGCACACCCTCCTTCATCCCCCCTCCCCCTGGTCTTGCCCCCCTTGACCTTTGGGGAGGCCAGTGAGGGGTACGTCTGCCCTGGAGGAACGAGAGGCGGGGTCTCTCTCAGGGACAGCTCTATAAATAACGCTGGCCTGCTGATCATAGACTAGTTGCGTTGCCCCAATTAGATTTGCTGTAATTAGGTGCCAAAGGATGGGTAAACAAACATGTTTACGTACACATACTTTTGCTTCAGTCTACTTTTAAATGTAAAAACTGACATGCAGGAGGAAAAAAGGCATACAAGTTTGTAGTGTACACTGTAAAAAGTGATAACCTGCATTTTTTTTTATGATTAAACCCTAAATTCACTTTTGTTAGTGTTACCCAGTCCAAGTTATAATATTTTATTGTTTTTTTATGACAACAAAAATAATATTTGTGTCAATTCATTTGAAATGTTACCACTTTAAAGTGACAGTTCACCGAAAAATGAAAATTCTGTCATCATTTACTCACCCTCAAGTTGTTCCAAACCTGTATGAATTTCTTTCAGTAACATTTTATTTTAAGATGACGTAGTTACACATTACTACAAGTACTTACTTTAGTAATAACAGTAAATTATGCTTATTAAACTAACCCCAAACCAAACCAAACCATAACTCTATAGTAAGTGGTGAGTACATGTAGTTAATTCATATTACTCAGTACTTATTTGACTAAGTGAAATGTAACTATGCCACCTTAAAATAAAGTGTAACCTTTCTTTTTTCTGCTGAACACAAATAAAGATATTTCGAAGAATATGGGTAACCAGTTGTGGGGCACCATTGACTTCCATAGTATTTTTTTTCCATACGGAAGTCAATGGTGCCCCACAACTGTTTGGTTTCAAAAGAATTTCAAAATATCTTATTTTGTGTTCAACAGAATAAAGAAATGAATACAGGTTTGGAACAACTTGAGGGTGAGTAATTTCATTTTTGGGTGAACTAACCCTTTAAGCCATACAAACAAAAATGGAAGTCTGGACGTCTATAGGGTTAATCATTTAGCAGACTTCCAATCTAAGAGCAAAACTGGCCAAATTTTTTTTTAATTTGTTTTAACAAATTGAATGAAGTGTCAAATTTTTTTTGGTGGTAATCAGGAACATACCACAAAGAAACACCGTCCATAGTGCATTATCCAGGAATATCCCTTTGATCCAAACTAATGCAATACCAAAACAACAAATGCAGGGCTCTAAAGATGCAGTGCAAACACACACACACCTTCCCATACTTCAAGCGCAGCCGTGACTCCCCCTCGTCTCAAGGAGAGATGCAGAGGCAGGTTAGGGTGTTAAATCTTATCGGCTGTTGACCTGATTTAAAGACAATGGAGCAGAACAATGGAGGGTACAGGTTTAAAAGTAGACCTCTCTCGCGTGTTCTCTCTCTCGCTCTCCCTAACCGAAATTTACTAAAAAAGTTGCATCACGTTCTGCTCAGGTTTTGTATTCAAGATTCACTTCAGACATGGTACATTTTAATAATACATTTAGTTACATCACATCATGTAGTATGTGAGATTTTTACAACAACAATTACAACAAAACTTTACGGTAACTCTAGGCCTCGTCGTTGAGTTTATTTCCCTCTCTCTCTCTTTGTACAGCAGTGCTGGTCAGCTGCGGTCATGACATCACCGGACAGCACAGCTCTCCCACCTAGCCACGTTGCCAGGCAACAGCAGTGAAAGACCTGCATGTGTGTGTGTGTGTGTGTGTGTGTGTTTGTGAGCGTGCATGTGATAATCAAACTAAAAACCTGAATGTTCGGTGTTCAAGTAATAACTTGGTTTGGTTTTGTTCAGACAAACAAATTTGCTCTCTAACATGTCGAGTAAAAATATTACTACACAATTCAAACAAAGGCGCACTGTAATTTCGGACCGCCATAGTGTAAATTAAATATATATATGTCGTAGACTTTAACAACATGCATTTTAGTGATCTAAAATGTTTTGAAGTAAAAATGTTTTTCTGTTCTTAAAGGGGAAAAACATACTTCTGTATTTTAATGCATTTTTAAGAGGCTTTTCAGCTCTTAAGAATCTTCCGGAGGTTTATTTGTATCAGTGTATTGTGTGTGTTTACGGGCAGCATGTCGGGAGTATTTTCTTGGCCTCTAGCTGTGGTTGTGTGTTTCAAGTGCATGTGTTTCTAAAAGAGGATTTACGTAAATATATTTGTGCTGGAGTATGCGCAAGCCTCTCCGGCAGTGGGTATTTTGTATTTGTGTGTGTACGTGAGTGTCTCTCGGTTGGTATTTTGTATTATTGTGTGTGTGCGCCTCTGCGCCTGCCGTCTCAGGAGTGTATATTATATCCGATACAGTACCTCTTTCGCGCACCACATATTTCTGGGCCGATCGATACCTCTGACTCCCTACAAGACAATAATCGCTCCTCTCCCCCCTCCCCTGTATGGCTACCATTATTACCACCCTCCCTGGGGGAACACACAAAACAGGGAGGGAGGCTGACGCTCCTACCCTTCCTCCATCCCTCTGTCCGTCCACCCCGACCCTCTGTCCTTCTATTATTTCACCCCGACAGAGATGGAGGGATGGAGTGGACGACAGGAAAAATAAAAATAAAAAGTGGCAGGAATCGTATTGAGATATGAGTAAAAGCAGGACGAGAGACAAAGAGGAGAAGAAAAGTGAGTGCAGGTGCATTGTGATTGTACAATAAAAGGATGGAATGACAGGAGAAGGCAACGAAGATTTACACAGCTGTCTCTTAATAAAGGATAAGAGGGAGGGCTTAGACGTTGAGAGAGGCAGTGTGTAATTATGACCCTCAAAAGCGCAAAATGTAGAGAATTCTAAATCGTACGGCAAGTTCAAAGAGCGCACTGAATCTGACGTGTCTGCGAATCCCATTTGGGGGACGGTGTCCGTCCGTGACAGAATCTACTAAGCAACTAAACAGCATGATGTATGCGTTATGGGGCACGGCAGATTGCTTGGTGTATGGGTTTATCGATTGCACCAGACTTAAATTGGCTCTCAATTAAAGAGAACACTTATTTGACCTCTTCCTCGCCGCCTGCGCCGCACGTCTTTCTTTTCTTTCCTCACCTGCACATCCATCTCTCTCTCTCTCGCGCTCTAAGGCTACGACCTCAAACCTGTTCCGGCCTGCTCAAACCTGGCGGCCGGTCCCTCCGCATGCCTCTTTCATTTCGGCTGGATCCTGCGGAATCTTTCACCTGCTATCAATCCGGTTAAAACTGCAGAGATTAATTATTAAGTTTATTTATTCAAACACTATTAATAATATAAGCAGACACAACACCACGACTCGAGGCGGACGGGGAGAAGTGTGTGAAAAGGGAGAGAAAAGGTGTTGTACATAGTAGTAGTAGTTGGAGGGCTAAAAAAGGTGGAGGGAGAGGAGAAGGGAGGGTTAGGAAATTGGTCTGGCTAGCGGAACAGCTTTTCACCCCTCTATCCCCCCTCCACCACCACCCTCCCCTTCTCTCCCCCATTCTGCTTTGTATTCTGTGGAGATGACAGGGAGAAAGCTTTATTGCTCCGAGTTGGTATCGATCGGGGCCCCTCTCGGAGGGCGCTCAGACCTGCACATATTGAAGGCACTTTTGCAACGCCGCCTTCCTCCCCCCTTTCCTCTCGTTTCTTCTTCTTCTCTCTTTCTTGTTTTGCTTTCTCTCACGCACTCTTTCTTGCATCGTTTATGCGGCCTGGGGATTTAAAAATCACAGTTTCGAGGCGCTCCGAGAACTGGGTTGTATTTACACGAGTGCGGCAGGGAGTCGAATCAACAGTGGGCCTCGCAATTCAAACATGGATGAAAACACACAAACTTACAGATCTCTTATTCCCTCGTCCTCAGACTAATTTCTTCATTCCTATCTCTTTTATCTTCTCGCGCACTTGGCTAAGCGTTATTTTTGATGTGGGCTCAACAAATGTCAGCGTTCCTGTGAAGGGAGGTGAAAAAGTGACAAAAGGGAGAGAAATCGACAGAAAGATATACGCTGTTCCTGCTCTTGAAGGATCGAAGGCTGTTTTGTAAGGTAGGTGTGTTGTCGCCGGCTAGCGCGGTGATGCTAACAGCACCTCAGCATTTGAAAACATTAGGAAGGCTGTGTGGAAATAAACTGACAATTCCCCTGAAGAATGGAGGGAGGGAAAAAAGAGAGGGATAGTTGTGTGGATGAAGGCCCCCTCTACCCTTCGCTCGTGCCCTTGGGCAAGGTTTTTCACCCATGGTTCCCTGGGGTGTGTTCAACCTCTTCTCCTCCTCCTGTCTTTCGTCCATTTCGGCCACAGCACCTGCGCTTCTTTCATAATCTGAGAGCCATCACAGGTTATTTAACAAAACTCCATTTTGAATGGCTAGGCTCATGGCCACATTCGTACTCGGACGGCGTCCTAAGCTCTGGCTGAAAAAGGTGGCCACTCTGCTGTCTAATTTTACCTCGCCCTCTCCATCAGCCTACCTTTCCACCGCCTCAGTGCCACTTATGTTCACTCACCAAATGACACACACAAACACCCCCATCTCCCCCCATCCATCGCTCGCTCGCTCACTCTCTTTGTTGCTACGTCGTCGGCTATATGGTCGTCAAGCATGGCAATTTTGCCAAAATCACAGTGAGTGTGTGTATTTGTAGGGGAAATGGCAAGATATGTGTTTTTGTGTTAAAGATGTTGAAAGGGGAGTGTGCGTGTGCTCGATGTGGCTTAAAAGTACTTTGTGAAGTCACCTTTTGATTTGTAGTTTGTTAGGGAACTGCACTTTCTGTCAAAAGGAAATAAAATAAAGAAATAAAGTCCTAAAAATGTATAAAATGAATGCTACCGATGCCATTTTATTCAAAAACTCAACTTTAGAATATGCAAAATTCTCTCCATCATGAACTAAAATTATTTATAATTATTTACTAATTATTATTAATTAGAAGTCTTTCTATGAGTTATGAAATTTATTTGGCTCATTTGTCAAGGAATATCCTTTTTTCTTTTAAAACGTCTTCAATAAATGTCTTAGAAAGATCTAATACAGTTCTTAATGTAACTTTGTAATATATAACATTTTAGATGTTAAATAATTTTACAGTATAATCTATATTATCCATCTATTATATTAAGTATTATTTAATTTAAGTTAAAAAATTTGTTGTAACTTTGTGAAAATAAAAAAAATCAGAATCTGATTATTTAAAAAGTCCCTAAGCGAGATAGTTTCTATAAATGTCGTAAAATATTACAATTTTAAATATATATTGCTTATTTAAATTTTAAATATGTATATTTAAAATTTTAAATAATTTTACAGTATAACCTATACTATAAATATATATATGTACATATATATAAAATTTTAAATAATTTATATCTCACTCAGTGAATATTTAAACAATATCAATGTGATTCTGATTATTTTAAAAAGAGACTAAGAGAGTGTATTTCTGTCAGTGCCTGCATGTATATGTGTGCCGTCTCTTGATTGCTGGGTTGTGGTCTTGCTGGGTGCCAGTGTACTGAGGTGCTGGAAGAGTGGCACATCACCAGCTGAGAGAAAGAGTGAAAGAGAGAGAAAAATGAGGAGAGGAAGAGAGCTGAGAGGCTTTGGAGAGCGCCGGTCCCCCAGCCGACCGCCATTTCACACTGGTGACCAACACAAATTGGATCAGGCCGTGTTCTCATTGCACCAGCAAAAAATCAGACACACAAAATGGCTGAATCTCCAGAACCGCAATACTGGACACTGGACCACTGACTAATGAATAGAGGAAAAAAATTGTAAAACAAAGTGAACAAGAATAAGGAAATAATGTATGTAAAGGACAATAAAGAATATCATGCAACATGCAGATTGTAGTGATCTACTACCATAATGTTTTATAATGAACGAATATTTCATATTAGAATAATAGAACATTTTAAATGATTTTTTTTTCCCTTTATAAGTATTTATGCCCCTTTTTTGCCACTTCTCTGGCAACATTTGGGAAAATGGGTAAAGTCAGAGTCAAATTCTGGTTGCAAACCAGGCACTGGTTATCAGACTGTGATATTATTGCTTAAAGGGATAGTTCAGCCAAAATAAATAAAATAATAATTGTCATTAATTACTCACCCTCATGTCATTTCAAACCTGTAAGACTCTCGTTCATCTTTGGAGCACAAATGAAGATCTTTTTGATGAAATCTGAGAGCTTTCTGTCCCTCCATTGTCAGCTACACAACTGACATTTTTGACAAAAGTTCATAAAGTGATCATAAAACTAATCCATATGAATAGAGCGGTTTAGTCCCCATTTTATGAGAAAGACTTGATCGCTTTATATGATGAACAGGTTGAATTTATGCTTTTACCCCAACTGATGTGTGAGTTGATGAATGTTTATGTGAATAAAAGGAAGCTCAAGCATGTTCTCTTGATGTGCGAGAACCAATGAAGTTCATTCTTGTGTTACGCTGCACGTTTTTTGGTTCATTCTCGTGTTACGCAGCACGTTTGAGGTTCATTATTGTGTTATGCAGCACGTTTGAGGTTCCTCAAGAGGTTTCTCCTCGTCAAGCAGGTTCAGTTGAGCTTCTGTTTATGTTCACTGATCAATGTTTATGTGAATAAAAGCCTAAATTCAATCTGTTCATCATATAAAGTGATCGAGTCTTTTCAGAAAATGTGGATTAAACCGTTCAATTCATATGGATTAGTTTTAAGATCTCTTTATGAACTTTTTGAAGTGTCAAAGTGTCAGTTGTGTAGCTGTCATGGAGGGACAGAAATCTCTCAGATTTCATCAAAAAGAGATGAATGTAAGTCTTACAGAATTAAAACGACATGAGGGTGAGTAATTAATGACATATTTTTGGGTTAACTAACCTTATAAAATGATTTTTCCCCACCCATGCTGCTGACCAGGTTACAATCAAGTCATGCGGTTTCACAGGCAGAAAAAGTAATGACAGATTATAAAAAATATACTTAAAAAAAAAAAAACATGCACTGATGAATCGTGCACAGTAAGACCAGGGGGCATTTATTAATAAAGTAAATGGAGTCGATATTGATTTAATGTTGTCTTTAACACATGAATGCTATTATATGTAGCATTAACCTGACAAAGAAACAGATTCTCCTGCATGCTTAATGATGCTTAGAGATCTAAAGAACATCCGTCAAGTTGTGTGCAAAGAAATTATTCCCTGATAGTAATTCAGTTTTGATCGAGCGGACACTTCCATTCAAGTCCTCCTCGAATTTCATCAACATCCCTTCTAAGCTATGACCTTGAGCATAAAACAGCTCCATATGTAGATAAGTCCTTCACTTTTAAAGATTTGCAAAACCTTGCCTGACAATATCTAGAGGTACGCTGCTTTGGAAAAGACGTCCTTGTCTTTTCACTGACCTGTGATGATTGTAGTCACGTTTTTGTTAAAGGTACTACAGGGTGAATGTCTGATTGAGTTTGAATTGAGCACGTCTGAAACCACATCTGTAAGAAAATACTGAAAAAAAAGGTCAAATTGCCAAAGTTGAATATTCGAAGCCCACACAGTAACCTGTAAAAAGTTGATTGATCACATACTGAACATTATACACTACATTTTTGTCATTAAGTAAATCTGCACAATGAAATCGGAAGCTATGTACTGACTCTACCAAGCAAGCTGTATTCACCATGTAAAGACATTTATCTACAAGTATGAGGCTTGAAGTTTGCTATTCAACTATAATGAACAACTAAATAAGTTTCTGATATCTTTACCTCTTATAATCAGATGGAGCAAATGCCAACTTAACCTAAATTTAACATCACGCGTATTTGCTAATGCATGCTTTGCGTATTTGCGTATGCGAGAGTGTGTGTAGTTGTGGTGCCACGTGTTCGGCGTGTTTACACTGGGAGAGAGGTGCACGTGGGGCGATATCTCACGGCAATCGATGAGAGGGGGAGCGGGGGGAGGAGGAAAAATCGGTAAGGAAAGCAGGTTATCTCCCATCATTAATGGGGGGGGAATCCCGGGTAGGTGGACCCTGCGTGTGTGTATGTGTGTAAGTTGGGGGAAGACCTGGATTCATTGAGAAAAAACACAGACTGTTTGGCATCGGGAGAAAGCAGACAATTATCTGTATTGATTAAAGCCAGCCAGCCAGCAGGCTGAAGACAGAAAACTATGACTAGATCAATAGAGAGAAGGGGAGAGGGAGAGAGACAGAAAGAGAGAGAGGGCGGCTGCGTGTTTTGTGGGGGGGTACTGCAAATAGGTTGTGAGTTGGCAGAAAAAAAGCTGAGTGATGCAACAAGTTGTACGACGCTAACGGGACCGGAAAAGACACGGAACACTGTGGTGGACAAAGAAAGTGTTTTGTTAAGTCAATGAAAGTAAAACAGGGAAACGAGAGTTTAAATGATTCCAGTGTTTGTCGTTTTTAGTGAACACTAAAAACATTCTCTGCGAAGAAATCATGGAAAAGCGGTTTTGCTCATTCTTTCTATACTTTTGCCGTCATTTAACATTTGAAAATCTAAATAAAGGGGTTGGACAATGAAACTGAAACACCTGGTAATTTATTAGTATGGTGTAGGGCAGGTGTGCCCAACCCTGCTCCTAGCGAACGACTGTCCTGCACAGTTTATCTCTAACCCTGATCAAACACACCTGCCTTTAATTTTCAAGTAATCCTGAAGACCTTAATTGGTTGTTAAGACCTTAATTGAAGACCTTCAGGTGTGTTTGATTAGGGTTGGAGATGAACTGTGCAGGACAGTCGATCGCCAGGAGCAGGGTTGGGCACACCTGGTGTAGGGCCTCCTTTTGCGGCCAATACAGCGTCAATTCGTCTTGGGAATGACATATACAAGTCCTGCACAGTGGTCAGAGGGATTTTAAGCCATTCTTCTTGCAGGATAGTGGCCAGGTCACGACGTGATGCTGGTGGAGGAAAATGTTTCCTGACTCGCTCCTCCAAAACACCCCAAAGTGGCTCAATAATATTTAGATCTGGTGACTGTGCAGGCCATGGGAGATGTTCAACTTCACTTTCATGTTCATCAAACCAATCTTTCACCAGTCTTGCTGTGTGTATTGGTGCATTGTCATCCTGATACACGGCACAAAACTGTGCTCTTACCCTGCTAATTGGACCTTCACAGTCTGCTCTTATTGGTTCAATGAGCAATTAATGAAGATTGGCCACCAGGCTGGTCCAATTTAGCCATGAAACCTCCCACACTAAAATGAGAGGCGTTTCAGTTTCATTGTCCAACCCCTGTATATTAACCCTTACAATTCAAAAACCTAAAAAAAAAGAAAAAAAAAGATGCCAACTCAACTTTGGGCTAGTGGTTAAAACTCTCAAAAAAATTAACCACTCTTTACTTTACTGCCTCCCAAAATGTATTACAAACCAATTGAGCAAATTCATAATACAATGCAGGTTTGTGTTGAAGCTGTTGTGTTCTACAGTAAATATTCTTTTCTAGGTCAACTACTGACATGGCAGAGCAATCTTAGTTAAAGTTACTTAAACTGTTGATATGTTTACAATTAGCAACTTGACTAGAATGAAGGTTTTATATTAGTGTCACACGAACCGTCGCAACGCACACAGTCTGCTCTGGTCCAGAGACACAATAAGGATCATTATGTGCGAGTCGGCACACACCAGAAAACGTAACGGATCTATTTAAATTCTGCACAAAATGCTATATTTTAAAGCGATATTGAGGACACTGTAGCTTTACTGGGCTGAGCTGTGATATAAACAAAACGCTATTGGCTATTTTTAAAAAGGGGAGGAGCTGTTAGATATGTCCCGCCCTGTTTTCCTGTTTAAGTGGAAATTACGTCCTTTAATAATCATAGCACAGACCAGAGGTTTTCAAACAGGAAACTTTCTGAAACTATGAGGGTCAATAGGGATGGGCGATATGGACTTAAAAATATATCACAATATTTTCTGCCATTATTATGCGAAATGGAAAAGTTGCCGATATATATGTTTCTTCTGTAAAAGTACAGATAATGTTTAAATAGTGCAACTGTACTGAAAAACATCACACAATAATAATTCAAATCAATTATAAGTTTGAAATGTAAAAAACGAACAATAATACTGATAAGATAATACTACTACTACGAATTATAATACTGATAACAATATAAACCGCACTAAGGATTGATGAGCTGCTGGGTTCATGAATATTAATCACGTCTGCGTTTGCACATTAGTTTCTGCTTGCTCATAAATGCCCGTCAAGGGTCCCGTCATCAACTAGGTTTTATTGTTATTATCGCGGGCAGACTAATTCTTATTGTGAGGAAAAATTTTACCGCTATATCGTAAACGATAATATGTCGCCCATCCCTAGTCTGTGGCACCAAAAAGTAACAAAAAAAATTCGAATTATTCACAATTGTACATAAAAATGTGGAAAGTATGTATGCACAACAGAATCTTGTACCTGCATAAAGTATGTTTTGGGCCTTAAACAAGTGCCTTGAAACTCAGGTTTGAGTCACACTCACTCAGCATGAATAAAAATGGCAAAAAGCCATGAAACTGCAACTTTACTGGAAAGAAATAGGATTAACAAAAGTTTATCAGGCCTTCTGCATAAATCACAGGTTTCCACCTCTTGTATTGGACGGAAATTGTAAATCACTGCTGAGGAAACAGACTTACAAAGTGAGAGGTGCAGTTACATGTTGCGGTTACTAGTGACAACATAAAGCCAGATTAGCAGACAAGAATTAAAGAAAGATGTGTATGTTTGTGTCTCCAGCTGCAGTTGTGTGCTTTGTACATTGTGCAAAAATACATCTTTCATGATTAAACTTGAAAGTCGACCCTACTGTGAAAGTGTCTAACAAGCCACTTCAAAATCAGCAACCAATCACACACACATAAACAGCTGGACACACATATTCAATTATGGCACACTCGTACATTGTAGTGCACAAGACTGGCCTGATTACTCTCTCTCTGTGAGGGCGTGCGTGAAGACAGACAGAGAGAGAGAGAGAGAGAAGAGAGAGAGAGAGAGAGAGAGAGAGAGAGACGAGAGAGAGAGGAGAGAGAGAGAGAGAGAGAGAGAGAAGAGAGAGAGAGAGAGAGAGAGAGAGAGAGAGGAGAGAGAGAGAGAGAGAGAGGAGAGAGAGAGAGAGAGAGAGAGAGAGAGAAGAGAAGAGAGAGAGAGAGAGAGAGAGAAGAGCTGGAGAGAGAAGAGGAGACTAGGAGAGAGAGGTCTTTCCTGAGCTGTAAGCCTGGGAGAAATGGAACTTAAATGCCTTCACTGGCTCTCAACTCCAGTTGGTTTATTGATGCACTGGCCTACTGCCAACCAGAGGCCTTTTCCACTTCAAAGGGTCCGCGTTCACACACACACACACACACACACACACACACACACACCACACACCACACACACACACACACACACACACACACACACACACACACACACACACACACACACACACACACACACACACACACACACACACACACACACACACACACACACACACACACACACACACACTCCTCCTCACCAGTGAGCATGAAATGCACTCCAACCTCTATCTGTACTTCAGGCCTATATCCGTGATGTCCACCTCCATGTGTAATCTTAGATATAAAAAAGGCCACTCAAAGTGCGATTCAATGTGCAATTCAAACCTCTATCTGTCATCTGAAAGTCTATAAAACCCCATCTATACAGTGAGTGAGTGGCACGACAAACCTAAAACACTCCCATTATAATCGAAGCAGTTTCAAAGCGTCAAGTGATTCGAATTTGTTTTGAGGCTTGCAGGGATTTCAATTTGATTTGAAACTCAGTCATACAAATTGAACTCAAATGATTGCATTAAAGGGTACCTATTATGGAATTTTGAAAATTTGAAGACTGACGGCTGAAGGTCTGGAATTCATAGCAGCTTTCTTTGGCCAAGGTCCGCCCATAAGGCCGTTTGAACGACATGTCAAACAACCAATTACAGTTCGTTTCGTTCAGCGTCACGTTTCGGGGCGTGGAAATGTCCCCACAACAACAGACCAGCGTGCAACAAGTCAGTCAGCATAGAAAATCAAAGAAGGAGAAGAAAACAAGCAGTAAGTCATTGCTGATTACGTTTACTGATTACTACTACGTTTAGCTGAACTTGATAAATGCTCATTGTCACTCATGTAAACACAACAGTTTTTCTTCCGCAATCACACGTCTGCGCTTTGTTTCCCGGCGGACTGAAAATAAACGCGACACTCGCGCCCCCGGAAATCCGATAAAATTCAACCAATCAGATGACGACTTCGACATTCCTGAAGTGTTTCCAGTTAAGTGTACCATATGCATCAGACGTTTAGCCAACGTTCCGTGGGCGTGACGTCTGAGGCTGAGACTACGCTCAGTGCAGCTTCTAGGTCTCCAATGTCATTTTTTTTTTTTTTTGAAATATGTAAAATGTTTGTCGTTGTTATTGGAGTTGTCATAAAGAATAGAGCGTATTGTAGTACTGCAGTGCTTTATCAATATGTTTAAGCTTTGGGTTAACGCGAAAAATAACTGACTGGGTCATCTGACCAATCACCGCAGATTAGCGTCACATTAGGGCTGTAGCTATCGATTCTTTTTGTAATCGATTAATCTAGCACTTAATCGATCGATTAATCGAGTAATCGGATATTTTTTTTGTTTTTTTTTTAAACAACCAAAACAAATAATGCATAACGAAAATGATGTAGCTGTAAAATGATCAAGCATTTGGCTTTTATTTCTCCAAAAAAAAAACTGGTATTTATTCCAACTCCAACATTAGGCTCCAAAACTAAGCCTATTTATTGCAATTTTTACCCATTTAGTATAAGTGCCAACAATGTTCTATGCTCAATTACTTTGGTAGCCGATTAAAATGTCTCCACCCCAAAAGTACGAGTTGATTTGGAGAAGCAGGCTGGGGAATTTCATTTTTTGTTGTTGTCTGTAACTATTTGGAAGACGTCACGTGACATACAAAAAAGGTCTCGCAAAGACTGCAATACAATATTTGTTCCTCCATCATGTCGCGGTGTATACAGTGAATGCATGCTGAAATTATTGTTGCGTGGCTACATAGAAGTTTAAGCATATGTGATGCATTGCCGCAATTGATCTGACTGGTGCGTGAGAGAGACGAGGGTGCATGCGTGTGTGTGTGTGTGTGTGTGTTGTGTGTGTGTGTGTGTGTGTGTGTGTGTGTGTGTGTGAGCGTGAAGGGGTTTACACATTTATTTACGCGAGTAGATTACATACAATGCAACTTTACTTTGTCAATGCAAAGACGCGAATAGACGCATCATTCGCGCCGGGCGTCACGCGAACGTCTTCCGCGCACGTTGAACATTTTTAACTCGAGCGAATGTTTAAGCGTCTAACTAGACGCGATAGACGCGTATTTGACGCTCTACTCGCGTTCGGTTTGAACACACCATCAAGTTACCTTGTTTCAGCGACGCTTGGTGAGAGCATGGAGTGGATGTTTTCGGTTCAGATGCTGATTCATTGCAGTCCTACTGTTGTGGTATGCCAGGTCTACTTTGCAGTAGACACATTGCACCTTGTTCTCTTCCTTTTTAAGTATGTAATGATCCCAAACTTTAGACATTCTCTGCCGTTTATGGACATCTTTACTCTCCGCCATCGCGCCAAATAAATTCAAAATGTATCACGCGCTATAGTATAGATCCGCGTATAGTGCGCGTCATAGGAATTTAACGAGGCTTCGAGGAAGAGTTTTTGCCTCGAGGAATTTTTGTGATCGAGTAACTCGAGTAACTCGAGGAATCGTTTCAGCCCTACGTCACATAAAGGCGGGGTTTGAAAAATGAGTCGTCGAACGAATCATTAGGGAATCGGTGAGCAAATCAGGTAAAAATAAATGCATATTATAAGACAACAAAAGTGTTTTTTGTCATTGCATGCATGTAAAACTGTTGTTGAGGACTCCCAGAACAATATTAGGAACATTTTAAATGCCGTAATAGGTGCCCTTTAATTAGAATTCGAACTAAGCATGAATGGATTTGAATCTGATTTAAAATTTACAGTGATGATGAGGAGTTTAGAGTAATTACAAATAGTTTTGAAGTTTATAATTAGAAGGTTGGAGTGATTCAAATTTGTTTTGGAACTTGTGATTCAAAATTAGATTCTAAGTTGAAGTGATTCAAATTCAGTTTGAAGCTTGCAGCGATTCAACTAAGATTCAAAGCTCGCAGTGATTCATAAGGATGCATGGTGGAAATATTGCAAAAAAAATCAGATCTACAAGTTTAGCAAGTGGACAATTCACAACACAAAGGATACACAAAAATACTTATGCATTCCTGTTTCCATATGCAAATTATGAAAGAAAGGATTTTATTCTAAAAAACAGTGTGTTTTCTGTAAATTATCATTATAGTTAATTACCAAATGTATGACTATTCCAATACAAACAAACATTCTGAAAAGGGAAAATAAGAAACTAAACTGAATTGATCAAAAATAACTACAGATTAATTTACTTACAGCTTAATTTTGTGCAGTGAATACATTAATTAATAAATTTGCATTTTAAATACAACAATAATAAAAATCCTCAGGAACTTCAGAATTTCTTTAGCTAAATACACATCTTATTAATTTATGACATAAACATAAGGTGACAACTTATCAAGATCAGTAGAAATGCTGCTACATTTCAGGCTCTACAGGTTTGAGATAGAAACTCTGCACTGTGTGGATCCCAGAATTCACAAATGTCGATACGACCCACATGTCTACGCCTCAGCCTTTGCATTTCAATGCAGTTTCCTTTTCATTATTTATGACTCTTTTACCCACGTCAGAAAAAAAAGGCACGGGCTACACCTCCACACCTATCCCCATAGTAACCAACCTCACAAGTCCTGTATATGCACAGAGAGCTCCCCTCACAGAGCACATATATACACAAGTATGAGTGTGTGCGAGCGTTTGGACATACATATATGCACAATCGTAATGGGCTTCCTGGTGTCCTGGGGAGGAAGTGTGAGAGGTGAGTGTCTCTCCGTGCCTCCGAGAATAGAGTGAGAAACCAGACTACCGCTGAGTGTGAACAAGCCGGGACAAGAAGCTGTCATATCTGATGGGCTGCATACAAGGACATTATATATAAATATAGAATAGGGTCCAAGTGTCTTCTGTTTAGCAATTTTTCTAGTTTAACACCTTTAGTTCATAGCAAACCATATCATCAGCATAACCGTTTCAATTAAAACTTTCAAATTTACATGAATTTCTGCTTCTTCTCTTTTTGTGCACAAAGTTAACATGGTCACAAATAGGATTTATTTTGTAAGTTTAAAGTGATTCAGATTCAGAAACTGGAGACAGTGATTCAAATTCGATTCAAAGCTGCAGCGATTCAAATTCAGTTTGCGCTTACATTGATTCAAACTTTATTCAAAGCTTGCAACGATTTAAAATTTGATTTAGTGCTTCATGGTCTCAAATCTGCTGGAAATTAAACAAAAGAATTTAAGCCCGGGACGCACCAAGCCGACACCAAAGAAATTTCGTCGATGAAAGCCGACTGTGTTGATGTCAGCTGCGCTTGAACACACCAAAAGGGCTAAAGGCGACTGTCTGCGCCTGCGTGTAAGTAAATATCCGTCTATAGCCTCGTACACACCGGGACGAATATCGGCTCGTGTTATTCGTCAGCGTTTTTCAACGCGTTTTTTGTGTTCACACCCAAGCGATTTTCGCTGACGATGAGCCGAGTGAACATGCAAATTCATTCCCTGACATTAGATGGCGCTTAATGTACAGAAATACCCCGGTCCACAAAGTGCTTCTGACACTGCTTGTCACTCAGAAGAAGAGAGCAAGTTTGTCGCATTTGTCATATAGTTCTTTATTCTCGTTGGTGTCTCTTTATATAGACACCAACAAGACCAGCAGCTCTACATTCATCTTGCCTTGCATCTTCCTCGTCTTATTTCTTCCCGGCAGTGTGTAGACGCTGTATATCTTCTTCGCCGTTACGTATGTGTGCTCGGCAAGACCGTTTTGTGTTTGAGCGCCCCCAAGTTGTGTTTTACTGTATCTTCAGAAGCTCCAGAGACGTGAGCAAAAGCGCCAATCTCATTGGTCGGATAGTTTTTGACGCGGCGCGTCAAACCAAAAAAACGAACCCGAGGCGTTTTAAAAAAAATGACGCTTTTACGCGAGGCGTTTTATGCGACGGTGTGCACACTCACATTGGCGCCCATTGTTTAGTCACGAGGCGTTAAACGTTGGCGAATATCGCACGCGAAATTCGTCCCAGTGTGAACAGGCCTTATATCAGCAGGTGTATCAATAGTCTACTTTTATGATTCCAAAAGGGAAACTGAAACTAGGACTGCAGATATTCAAACCGTAAAGTAGAGCTTGCTTACCATTTTGAATATCAATCGCGCTGATCACAGTCTTCCTCATTCTTGGCTCATGTTATTACGAAAATATTTGTGCATTCGAATATTCAGGTAAGGTGACGTTAAAGGTATGAGGATTTTCTTTTTCCGGGTGGGTAGCCTATACTATTGGTCCACCTAAGTGTCAATAATTCTGGTGATGTGTTTACGTAAGGCCGTCGTACGTGCTCGTGTAGTTTTCGCTTTCTGCGCATGCGCACTTTCAGGTGTATTATGTGTGATGAGTTACGGTTTCAGCCATTCCTTTAAAAATGGCTGAGGGCCGAAAGAGAAAAAATGTATTCGAAGTGTATGATAAGAAGAGAAAGGCCGCAGAATATAGAAACAAGACCAGAGTGATTTTGGGTGAATATTTCACATGCTAGCGTGCGCTAAAAGCACAGGTTGGGTTTCCCACTAAATCCATTTAAAATCACTGCTAGTAAAAGTTAATGTAAGCTATGATTAGCGATGCTAGCCCTGGCACAAGTCCTGCACCGCGCATGTGCATTTTTAAAAAAATTGGAGAGGGCGGGGTCTTCTCTAAAATTCGGAAAGATCCTCCGCTATACCTTTAAATAACAGCCTTCTGTCTGTACCGTCCTGACTTCTTTGCTCGTTTCATCACATTCGCTTTAATTCTCGTGCACTGACTGGTTCGCTAGCTGAACAGCCAATCAGAGTTCTCTCTCTCACCGATGGCCCGACACCAATTCAACATGCTGAATCAGCCAAAAAAACAGACGACGTCCGACTAGAGCCAACAGTGATTAAGCCGTTAAGCCGACTGATGCTAAAAAACGGCTCGACGGCTGAGCGTAGGCTTGGTGTGTCCTGCCTTTAGAGTGATCCAAATTCATGTAGGTTTGTATTGATTCAAAGTAAATTAAAAGTTTGAAGCGATTCAGCTTAGTTTTGAATCTCGCAGTGGTTGAAATTCTGTTTGAAGCTTGAATTGATTCAAATTTGTCTGCACAAATGAGGTCACAAATGTGCTTTTTTTACCTTAGAAATGGTGCAGAACCTTAAAGCGATATTCACCCAAAAATTACAAATCCTCTATTATTTACTTTTATTTCTGGGTGATTTGTTCTTTTATTTTATTGTTTTAAGTTGCTCTTTTTCCAGGTATTGAATCCCAGATTTTCTATTGATGGTAATACCCAATATCCAAGGACTATGGTACCATCAAAGTGCTAGTTTGGAATTGTGTGTGTGTCTTCCGTGTGTACCTGCCCGTTCAATGGTCTTGCTTTGGCCCATCGTCCCCTTTTCCTTATGTTACTGCCACTTGGACAATAGCCTCTACTGAGGGTCCCCAGCACTGCAGCTTACACTTAATGAACAACAACCTATCCATCCACCCCCCCTCATCCATCTATATACCCCCCCAACCACCCCCTTCCATCCGCCCCTGCCCACAACCACTGTTGTCCACTGTTCACCTCATCCATAGTAGACGGTATTGATTTTCAGTGGGGAAAATAAAAAAGGCCATGAATTTTAATGCTTTCTGTCTCTCTCTCTCTCTCTCTCTCTCTTTATACCCCCCCATCCACCTTTTTTTTCACCCCTTCTTCTTCTGACCCATCCCTCTGCTATGTTCTTTCCTGGGGGAAGGATAAAGGAGAGGGGGATGGGACAGTGAGGGAGGGGTTGGTGGTGTGGCTTTGGGTCATTTCTCATTTCCGAACCCTGGACGCTCACCTCCCCCGTTCCTGTTAACTAGCCTTCTCATTGCAGAAACGATACGGATGGGAACACGCAACAACCTCTCTGGACGCTCTTCATCAATACGATGTCTGTGACTCTATTGATGTCCGTAAATCCTACCTTGTGTTCATTAAATAAATGAACAATCAGCATTCCCTGAAAGAATATTTATTATTTAATCATGCAAACTCATGTTAAATAAGAGATAATACAGCTTGAATCACTTTGAATTTTTGAATTACAGTAACCTATATAAGTGAAAAGTCCAATAAAATTCTCTCATTTCATATTAATTTTCCTAAAATGTCAGTTAGAATATGCCACTGTTCAAATGTTTGGGGTAAGAAATTCATACTTGTATTCAGCAAGGATATTGATAATGTGACAATTACAAAGACATTTCAATAAAACAATATTTTGAAATTTATAGGCATTCCAGTGTTCACAAAAATAGTTTCTACAAAAATAGCAGCACAACTGTTTTCAACATTGATAGTCATAAGAAATGTTTCTTGAGCGGCAAATCATCATGTTAGAATGATTTCTGAACAATCATGTGACACTGAAGACTGCACATATACACATACACATAAGACTAATGATGCTGAAAATTCAGCTTTACCATCAGAGGAATAAAATACATTTTAAAAAGAGTTATATTAAATTATAATTATATTTCATATTATTACTGTTTGTACATGTTTGATCCACTTTAAATGTTGACTATTGTAATTTAAAAAGCTGATTTTTTCAATAGTCCAAACATGTAGCTATAATTCACTATAATACATTAGTGAAAAGACTGAGTGTATTAAATGCTTAACTTCATAACTTCATTAGCATTTCTTGTATTCATGGGAGACTTTTCAAACAATAAATTGACTGGAAACGCTCTAGAATGCAGCATTACCTAAACATATAGGCTCACTAATAATATCTGTGTGGTCACCAGCATATGTTTATTGCTGAAATAACACTAAAGCACAATGTAGACAGATACAACATTCTCTGAGCACTCCGTCAGAGTGACAAATGTTTTAATAATTCTAGCCTTGAAAAACGACACGCACAAATGTACCATTCCTACAGTTGTATAGCCATACAGAGAATTAAGTGCATTGATACACATAATTGTTAGCTTTGTAATTACCAAACAGATAAACAAAGAAGTGAAGAAAAATCTTCAAGGTAAGACATGTGGTAAGGCTCATAATTCTGACAAGCACATCTTTTTGTGTTATTTTCTGTATGTGGTTTATCACGGCCTTCTAATACAAAAGCTAAGAGGATGGATGAGAAATGGACAAAATTGAGGGAGTAAAAAGGGGCTTTTAGGACAGAAAGCGCAGTTGGTGTGTCTGTATGTGAGTAAGTTTGTATCTGTGTGTGTGGTGTGTGTGTGTGTGTGTGTGTGTGTGTGTGTGTGTGTGTGTGTGTGTGTGTGTGTGTGTGTGTGTGTGTGTGTGTGTGTGTGTGTGTGTGTGTGTGGTGTGTGTGTGTGTGTGTGTGTGTGTGTACAATAAACTATTATCATCTTCTATGGTAGAGCATTCGGCAGTCTGTTGTCATCAAGCAAATTTGAACAATGTTCAGTAAATGTTATAATTAAGTTTAACAGCGTATACCAAAAAACATTGCAAACATTTTCAAATTTTGTGCGGTTTACATTGCAGCTGAGACATCCAGACTCAGTAGCACTAAAAATATATCGTGTCCTTGAGATTTGTCTTTTCTACAGCTCAGCGAATTCTGATAACACATTCATGTGAAATCCGACAAATTCTGCCTTTGTCCCGATCTCAATCCTCCTCCCTTTTCTATTTTCATTCCTCAACTCTGAGGTCACTCATTTAACTACACCATCCAAAGAAAGGACATCATAACCACATTCGCACAAAAACATTCTATGAGTTTACATGTGTATGTTTTGATTAATTTTCACCCTTTACATGCATCTCTTTTTTTCAACGATTCAGGTCGCTCACCTCCACCTCTCGTTTTTTGTTGAACCACATAGAGGGAAACCATGTGAATGTGTCTGCTGAGCAGCTAATAAAGGACACTTGTGCGCGAGGCCATGTTTCTTTCGCGTGTTTACGCCGTCTGTTTTTCTGTGACACGCGAAAGGTCATTGGTTGTGTATTGCGGTATTTACTGACAGCCAAGGATTTCGTGGTTCATTCAAGTTATTCTTGCGTGTTTTGATTAATCTTGTAAGAGCTGCTGGACTTATAATGAGCATTGGAAATTGAGGTCAAACAATATGTATGGGAAGAAATTCCTTGTAAAATAAAGTGTTACCAAAATAAGCAAAAGTCATTATATTAAACCCAACCAAAGTTGATTTACTTGTATTTTTGGAGATAAATTTGGAGGCAATCTCAATGGTCTACTACAAACAACATTACAATGTGCAATATCTCCAAACGTTGGAGACAATTTCGGTGCACATCATGTTGTTTGTTATTTCCAAAATATTGCTTGCGATTCAAGAACATGGTGTATTAAGACAGTATAGACTGACGTTTCCTCAGTCTGCTTCAATGCAAGCGGCCCACAAGGCCTTGAACTTGAGACGGAGAGTGAGTCAATAAGAAAACGGCGCTTTTAGAAAGACGGGACGAGATGAAAAGGAGGTGAGGGGGGATGATGAGTGGCTGCATGTGAATGGAAGCGGGCACGAGAGAGGGGTGGAGGAGGGGTAGGGCTGAGGCGAAGGTCAGGGGTCAACTTGTCAACCCCCACTGCCCCTCATGGGCAGACAAAGGGAGGCGAGAGGGGTCAGAGTGCACGGCTGAATGGACAACTGGTGAACACACTCCAATTCGGGGGTGTCTTTTTAGCCACACACAGAAAAAGAGCGTCTTTCACGCTCATGGCGCATCCTTTTGAGTCCATTTGAACCGGTTGAGACATTCAGATTCTTTTCAAGGTCTCGAAAAAGAGAAATTTGAATACACAGTCACCCTGACAAGAGCCTTTTTTTCAAGAGTTGCTCTAGAAGTTCACGTATGCACGCGGGCTCTTTTGAATACGCTAATGCGACTGGAGATTTCCTTTGTTGCCGTACGCTCCGACTCAAAGAAAACGATAACAAATCTCCTGCTAAATATAGACACAGTACACTCGCATGAGTGCATGTCACAACTCCCTCATTATCTTAAAACATGCACCGCTGCCGTGCCGGCAGAGGTCAAGTCCACTTACGGTCTGCGCTAGGCTAGCTATTTATCTTAGCTGTGGGATTAGCTGGGCGGCCTGTCAGGTAAACTACACCCCGCACCAACTGCACCATTCCCGTGGTTACCCTCTTGGGTAATCAGCATGGGATTTCTTTATAAAATTATGCAGCTGACCGCCACGTATACTCACCATATTCATCCTGCATATGGAACAGGGGAAGATGGATAGACGTATAGGGAGGAGGAGCAGGAGTGATGGGGGGTCACCTGACCTAGTTATTGTCAACATACAAATACATATTATTCATATATACACAAATCAGAAGTGTCATCATGAGTAAACACAGAAGTGCATTAGGAGATTGGAAACTATTGCTTTTTAAACTTTTACTTGTGCAATTCTTCTTTGAAGCCAAATTTATAACATCATATCATTGCTGATGATTGCTGTAATAAAAGTAAAAAAAAAAAATTCAAAGTGGCAAAAAAAGTAATTTAATACCTTTATGTAGCAAGGACGCAAGGACAATTAAATTGATCAAAAGTTACAGGAAAGTGACGTTCAAAGCCTTTAAGTCGTTAAAACATCCCCCTACACTGCCCCTATCCCTAAACCTACCCATCACAGGAGACATGCTGCATTTTTAATTTTTAAATAAAACATGTTTTTTATGTTTTTTAAGCCATTTGATTTATGAGGACTTTTGAAATGTCCTCATAAACCACCCATAAGTTGTAATACCAGTGTAATACACATGTCATTATACAAATTTGTGTCCTCATAAATCACATAAACCAACCCACACACACACACACACACACACACACACACACACACACACACACACACACACACACACACACACACACACACACACATACACACACACACTGTACAGGTAAACAGTCTTAATAAGCTACCAAATCATCTTCTGATGGTTTCTTAAGGGGATTGAATTTCATGCACAAGATCAGCACACATACACACACTGATGGAGATCAAACACATCCTCCTTCTTTCCCAGACCTTGGTGTGTTGAAGTGTGTTTCCCAAGCTTTTGTCTGAAAACACAACACCATTCAGTTACAGTATCTAGTGACCAAACCATACTGACTGCACCATGATCAGGCAGCACAGAATGAGTAAGACCAGTTGTTGAATTCAAAAGCAGCTGAATGAAAAATAACTCAGGAAGTGTGTGTGTGTGTGTGTGTGTGTGTGTGTGTGTGTGTGTGTGTGTGTGTGTGTGTGTGTGTTGTGTGTGTGTGTGTGTGTGTGTGTGTGTGTGTGTGTGTGTGTGCATTAGGATAAATAAGCTTTAACAGATTACAGTGCAAATACACATATATACATGTATATATTATATGTACATATATATTTCATTCCAGGGTCAAAAGAATGAAAAGACCACGAAAGAAAAGAATAAAATAATGTTAAGGGACGTACAACAAAAAAACTAGAAAATGAAATGAACGCTTGACTTTGTGTAAAAACATAAACGAATCCCTTGACCTAACAATCTGTATCGTGGTGTTTAACCGGCCCTCAGCAATCCTTTAGACTCATTACCATGTGTTGAATTTTCAATAATTTCTTAAAACTTTCAATAGATTTTTGCTAAAAATATTTTTGATAGAATTTTAAAATTCAAAAGTTTGTGATCTTTCCATGAACGTGGGCTTGAATGACTTTCTATAAATTCATCTGGCCACATCCACTGTCAAAAGTGTGAAAAAGAAAATGTTCACATTGTGTGTGAATGTGTGTGTTTGAAGGAGGGGGGCGTAGGGTAAAGATGCGGTTACTTTGAGAAGATTGAAGCGCAAAAGCACTCAGATTTATTAAAAGCTGCTGCTCACGCCCGCCTCTCTCTCGCTTATTCCGCACCATTGTTGCAATACCCCCTTCATTGTGTATACATTGTGGAGGGATATTAAATTTCTCCCATCAAACCTGACTGTAACCACTACACAGCCATGGGGAAGGGCAGCACGTCCCTGAGGTCCAAACACACACACACACACACAACGATACATGTACATGCTCATTTTCATACAGCTTATCCATCAAATTAAACTGGGTGGTGAAAAACCCGCCCAAAAAAATGGACACTTGGTCCAGATGCTGATATGAAATGCAGGGGTGGGAGACAAATTCAATCAAACAAGCTCTGGTTGATACGAGCCCAAGTTATTACTTAAATAGCGACATCTGGGTGGTCAGTTTATAAAAGACACACATGCTGAAACCTGCATGGTGAACCTAGATCAATCAATAAAAGTTTAAAAGTGAATATTAATTAATTCAAGCAAGTTGGAGATACAAAGCAATATTAATGTGTACCTGATAGTTTTGCATTCATCTCCCCCTGTTCTTCATCTAACACATTTGTTCTTCTAAACACAAACTCAACAGCTAACAACAATTTCTGTTCTACAGAACGGTTGCCCCCTTTGACTAAAGGGCAACAATCTCCAAAATAAAATGTGAACCCTGACTCTTTCACAAGGGTTTAAAAAGTAGGAATGAGGTGGAGAAAGCAATGCAAGATGGCTCATTTGTCGTTAAGAATTGTATAGGTGTAAATGTTTGTGTTTTTTCATGTGTGTTGGGGTGTGTGTGTGTGTGTGTGTGTGTGTGTGTGTGTGTGTGTGTGTGTGTGTGTGTGTGTGTGTGTGTGTGTGTGTGTGTGTGTGTGTGTGTGTGGTGTGTGTGTGTGTGTGTGTGTGTGTGTGTGTGTGTGTGCTGAAATCTAATTCTTAATCTTAATTAAGAGGCGGTAAGACCCTGACCTCAATGAAGAGCCCTAGAGCTATTCACAAGCTGCTTCCAGGGAAATAAAAAGAGAGTGATATTTACAATCTGTAAATAAGGCAAAGGTTTGAGTTATTTGTTTACATACTGTACAAACAACTAGTATAAGAGTGAAAAGGTGATTGAGAATAGATTGCGAAACAAAGCTTGAGGTTTCTAACTGGTTCAAGTAATAGACCAGCTTGACCACCTTAGGCCAGAACATCCTCTATGCAAGATGCAAATGTATTGCAAGCATGTGATCCTGCTGTGCATAGAAATATTGCAGAACCTTAAAATTTCTTCTATTTTTTGCCATTATTTATAATTGCTTTAAAATGTTCACAATTTAAAAACTGTTTGCCACCTTTTCAACGTGGACCCCACTGTATTTGCATTGCATTTTGAAATGATTTCAGGCAAAGTATGCATTCGTAAATTTCCATATATTTCATACATAAACTATGTTTCAGCTTTTAAAATAATAGTTCACCCAAAGGTTCCAAAAGGGGGATTCGCAGCATTGCCATAGAAAAAGAACAGTTCTTATCTTAGTCTGTAGAACATTTTGATATTCTGAATAATCTTTTTCCACTATAAAGACTCTTTTGTGCAATGGAAAGGTTCCATTGACGACGTTAAAGGTTCTTCATGGAACCATAAAAAAATCTTCAAGAAGCGAAGAAAATTCATCATTTACTCAAAATCCATATTACTTTCTTTAATCTAACACAAAATGAATTATTTTAAGCAAAATGTCTATCCACACAATGAAAGTCTAGTGGCGGTCAGTCAAGCAACACAAATTGAGTCATATGTAGTAATATGGACTACTTCCATGAGGTTTTCATGGCGCTTTATTCTCTACAGTTCTTGGTCCCTATTAAGCAGCATGAACGTTCTTCAAAACTTCTCCTTTTGTGTTCTAAAGAAGAAAGAAAGTCATGCAGTTTTAACGTGACCTATTATTTTAAACTGGTGTCACTTGGTTTTCCAACAATAGAGACATAAAAACATAAAGGGACAGGTCACAGTTGACCAGCGAGAGTGTATTAACATGGCCGTACCGTGTAATTTGCTTTATGAGTCTGATAAAGGTCCATCGAGAGAAAAGAGAGATTGCGATGTCTTGCTCCGTCTGCGCAATATGACCACCGGATTCCATTTCAGACGGTTGGACCGTAATAGTGCTCAGTGTGTTAAGAGCTATCAGAAATCGGCCAACACACTGTCCCTCCAGCGATCATTACGCATACGTCCTCACCTACACACCAGGTAACACAAACACACACTACAGCATGAAAAAAAACCACTTGGCCCTGTCAGATATGGGGTATTGGAGTCCGAATGAGGTCCATTTAGTCGGCAGTGGTCTTGATGGTGGTCTCCATCGCAGAGGTGAGGGCCGGCGCAGGGGAGAGAGTGTTTACCTACATCCCTTTATTACCATCTGCTTAATGGCCTATGAATGTCTCCATGGATACTCAAGAGAGAGAGAGAGATGGATGGAGGGACAGAGATGGCTCCGATCGGAAAGGTAGGCTCTCAGCGGGGAACTGCTGTGCGTGTGTGAGTGCGTTTGTTTTAATGCATGTGTGTGTATGTGTCTAGAGATACTTAGTGCAATGAGTGCAGTACTTCAAATGATTTCAGTTTCCTGTAAGTGCAACATCAAAAAAGAAAAAAAGACGCGAACCAGTGGATGTGTGTGTTGATGCGTGTGTGAGTTAGAGCAAGCGTGGAGGGTAAGCCTAGGTGTCGGGATGGGGAAGAGAGAGGTGGTTTAATGCAATAAAGCATGTTGTATTGACATCTCTGTTGTGTCTATTGATTCCCCATTATGTCCCTAACAAACCCGGGTGGACATTTTGTCATTCGCAATCACGTTAGCACTGGGACTCGCTGACGTTCCTGCTCAAATCCGATCTATACACACACACACGCTCTGCTCTCTCTTGCTGAGGACGGCAGGGCTGATCTTCCTTAATCAATACCTGTTTGAGGTTAAAACACTTTACGGCGCATCAAACTGTAAATTTGTATCAGTGTAAACACAGCGTGCCTGCGCAGACAGACACATGACGGAACAATCGAGTGACCTGATCGCATTTGACCTTTAACCTCAAGCAGACCCCTAAATTATCCTAAACAGTAACTACTGTATCGCCCTTTCTGGATTTACACTGCAACATAAAACTATTTTCTGGTTTTGCCGCAGTGAATATAGGCTGTGGAAATATTTATTGAATAAGAATCACAAAAACCTATAATTCCATAAAACTGACCCTGAAAAAGGTTTAGAGAACGCACAAAAAATGAACAATGGGTAACACTTTTTTGAATGTGTCCTTGTTACAGTGTAATTAATTATTTTAAGTACAATGAACTTGGATGTTAAAGTCATTTCAATTTAAATTACAATCTACTGAAAAAATGGTTGAATCTTGCATAACTTTAAGAGTAATGTAAAAACATATGTTGTTATAACTTATTGAGGTTACACTGTATTTTAAGGGGTCATTGTACAGTGTAATTATATATTTTAGTACTGAGTAATATTAAGCACTTAACCACAGGTTGACATGTAATTATGCATAACTTACTGTTATTACTGTAAGTACATGTAACATATCATATGTAACAAGGACACTGTAGTGTACTAGGGTTAGTTGCATGTAATTATGCACAATTAATAATTACTATAGTATCTATGTGTAACTTATGTAACAGGGGCACTAAAATAAGGTGTTACTGAAAAATGCAACAATTTTGCTCACAGCACCAGGAAAACAACATGACCAGATCTAAACAGATAAAGCACATAATAAACGTACAAAAGTTTCAGACCACTAGTAAAACAAAATTTCTCTTTTATTACAAATTATATTATCAGTAGCCTATAATTTGAGAGATAAATCGAACTGGAATCAAATTTTCGTAGTATTTTGTAAATTAGCCTGACTGTGCAAGTCAGCTTGCATGGATTCCACAAGTTGCCAACGTCATGCTATATCATTGCTATATTTTGTGACCTCAAAATAAGTACAGACTATTAAATATATTTTATTTTCTTCCTAACCTTTCTTTGTATTTTTCCCGCGGGAAATTCTAAAACTTTTCTAAAGGTGTAATTTAATAAAACAAAAAACAACATATTTGAAATGTCACCTCAGACTTTTGGACCAAACTGTACATCTTGATTTAACAAGCAGAACAACCAATAAGGATAAGTTAAGTACGGGAAAGTACATCTATTTTCGGCCATATTTGCAGATGATGGACACCATAAAGAGCATTGGTTCTGTTAGCAACATTTACGACCAAGGCTTAGTGGAATCCACAGAACCGATGTGAGAGTGTGTCTCCCAATGCTGAAAATGTGTGAAATAGTTGATGCATACAATAACAGGCAGGTCATTTGAAGACAATAATGTTTGGAATATGAAGTTTTGCTATTTACTAAAATGAACACTGATGCATCAGTAATTTGCTAGAAAATAGACCCAACAGACTAAGCACTCACAGTTATAAATATAGTGTGTAGACTATATCCTAATCTCCATGACGCCAAGATTCTACAGTAAATGCTCAGGGTAAAACCTGTAAGATATCTTCACGGTCATCGCCAGGAAAAACCTAGTAAAAACTTTGAACCAATGCCCTTGATAGTGTCTATCATCTGTAAGGAAGGCTGAACATAAATGTACTTTCCCTCACCCAACACTGGCTGCTCTGCTTGTCACTCTGACCTCTGCCGCATTTAATGTTAGTTCTTGCGCCTGGTGTCCATTTTGAGTCTTATATTATCAAGGAAGTGAAAGGTATAACATGGCATTCTTTGAAAATCCGAAAAGGTTAAAGTCTTGAAACCATATGGCAACCACACACCAAATACATTCAGCTCACTTTTCCAATTTCATGGAAATAAGTCTAAGTTAAAATATAAAAAATATTAAATGTAACGCATTGAGTGATAATGTTATTTCAAAACAAACACACAACAGTGTCGGAAAACACTGGACACAAGTAGGTCACACACTTGATCAATGATGCCAGTAAAACATGAAAACATCACATGAACCTACTGTAAAATTAACAATTGTATTATTCACTATTTTTACGTTGCAACTTTTAACATTGTTTTTCCCCTGTAAATTGAAGAATGTCTATGTCCTCCTAGCCAATATAGAATCATCAGCTCCCTCAATATCCTCCCATTCACTTCTGACATAAAAATCATAACCAACTAGCCTCAAATGAGCAAGCCAATCCAATGTTAAGACTACCTGCATTTCAAGAAAGCACATCACCATGTGGGCCCATTATGTGGGGCAGCTGATGAAAGCTTAATGTCTGGCTCTTTGCTCATTTAGGCGCCAGTGAGTAATTAAAGACTCTCATTTCTTGAGGTGTAAACCTTTTTCAGGGCAGACGCCATATTTGAGAAGGAAAACGAGGCTGTGAGGGACACAACACTCCATTTAATTGGTTGTATTATTATTATTTTTTAAATTTGACGTCAATCGTTCTGCAGATGCAACAACGAAAATAGACTTTAAGCCCAAGCTTATGACGGAACTACGTGTGTCCCTCACAGTCGCGTTTTGAATAACAAAAAAGTAGCCTACATTTGAAAATAAATATGGCGTCCAATCTCAATAAGGTCTAGTGTAGCCTATCCACTTTCTAGAAGCCTATTCCCTTTAGAGTTAGACAGCCAGACAATTAGTTTTAAATTTCCTTGTTTACATTTTAGTCGTTGTGTGCGGATGTGCCACAATGTGACAGATGATCTATAAGTGGCGTATAAATTTAATCCATCTGCTGGTTGGAAAATTTCCGCTTCGTTGAATGCCAGACGTTGCGCGCACACGTTGCGCGTACCCGCCCCCCTCACTAATGCAGCACTTTAGAACCAGCACTCTTTATATATGCCTATAAGAAGAAAAAAAAAACAATGTTCTTTCTTTTCACTAGCCTACAACTACAAATAAGCATGTAATATTTCGAGTTACAGAGTCATGTTACACGTTTAATGTAGCCTAAATAAAATTCTAAATAAAAAGTCTAGGCTACTATAATAATTTGCACTAAACAATAGTTAATTCAATTACAAGCAGCTCCACAGAATATAGGCTAAACTTATATTATTGCAAGTGTTGTTTATTTGTAATAGGCCTATTATCGAAAGACACTGCATGAATAGTAGGCTACAACAATGCAAAGTCTACCTAAAAGTCTTAAAATAAAAGTTTTTTCTACCATTTCAAAGCTTTCTTCTTCACTACAGTCTCCTGATTGATTACTTTTTATTTCATTTTATTATTAAATGAAGCTAATTGCGTTATTTAACCCTAAAGTGAAAGCACTTAAAATCGACAAAAACATCAACAAATAAAGTGACAATCAGTCTCATTATTCTTAAACTTGTCGTTAAATTCACACACTCGCTCTGTCCTTCCCCACCCGCAGTGTCTGCGTGTATCGATCTCGGCGGAATCGATAAATTACCATGAATATTCCCTGAACCGGTCGTGAGAAGAGAGTCAGACGGCAGATGGAGCAGCAGATACGGGGAGGACAGAAGGATGAAAGAAGCAAAAAGAGGCCGAGACTAACCATTCAAAAAAGGGCAATTACGGCCAGACGTCTTTTCACCCCAACTAGCCTTAATTAATATACACTCGAAGAGCCTTAATTAAACACACTCAAAGTGGCACATTTTAATGATAGGCTACATACACAAACGGATATAGATAAGCATATTTTGTAAGAAATACAAAAAAATATGGATTTTATTCTGAATGTTTTCTGGGTCTTAACAGGTGTTTCGACTTTTTCTTCTTAGTATTGAGGTGGGGGGAAGTAAAGCTGTTATCGACATTAACCAGAAGAATGTAAAGGTTTCTCTTACCGGAGTTACCGGAGCGCAGAGGCAGCGGAGACTTGAGTCGCCAGGCGCTGAAATCAGGAGCGGTTCTCTGAAACACTAACGGCACCGGCAAGGGAACAAACATGATCCGTTGTCGTCTGGGCTTTTCTTCTATGGTCTCTTGTGTTTGGCGCTTGTCTTGAGTTTCTTTTTCTTTGGTTGCTTTTTTTGTCAAGTAAGTTAGACTGTGTTTTGAGGTTGTTTCTTTTTGGTAAAAGTTAGTATTTGGTTTAGAATGTATAACGTAAGTAAACTGCTCAAGCTATCTTTACATTTTTGGTATTGCGCCTCTCAGTCATTACTGCTTCCTCGGGGAGGCTCTATCTCGGACTGACACACAGACGGATAGTCCGGATCTTTCAAGCGGTCTAATATCGTCTAAATATAGGCTATTAAGAGTGTTTTTGTGGTCACTTGACGATAATTTTACATTTGCTCAGCTGACAAATCCGTTAATCTAATCAGCAACTTTGAATGACGTTTAGACATGCGCAAATGTCGAACCGTTGGTTGTAACTGTAACTTTTTCAAATTCAAAACTCACTTGTTGTCGTAACTCATAAGATTTCCTGGGTTTTGCATATCCCGCGCGAGACCAGGTGTGCGGCCGGTGAACGTCACAATGGCCTTGCGCGCGCCGCGACCTGGTTCCACTTTGGTTTCGCTTTTTTAAACAAATCTCGAGTCAAAATTTTGTTCACTTTAGTAAAAAAAATATTTGGTTCATTACAATCAATCTCGGTTGCTGGCTTTAAAACGGTTTACAAAGGTTTAACAGAAATATTTGGTTTCTCTATTTGGTTTCTAGCTCTCCTACAGTGTGGTTTATCTCGCGCACCATGCATGCATTTCAAGCAGCAATATTATTATTATTTTTGTATAAAATATAAAATAATCGCTTATATATTTAGGTAATCGCGTACGTGTAAGGCTACGCAGCGGCTAAACACGCTCTCCCTTCGCTTCCACTCACGAGCCAGTAATTAAAACGCAATCAATCGATAAATAGATGAATAAGCAACACTGCTTGGGCACGAAATGTAAAAACTGAACGAAAAGAAAACAACACGGTACCCGTTAAGCGGAAATCGGCTCTGTCCCACCATCCGTCTGTGTGCGCGTGTGTGTCCGTTACGATAGTCCCGTTATCTGGGAACCCCGGTAGCTTGCGAGCTCTGTCCGCCTCCCGGTACGAAAGCAACACTGAAACGAGAGGAGCAGCCGCTATACTCCCCCCGCCCCCCTTTCTCTCCCTCCATCCATTCCTCCCCCTCTCCCCTTCCCTTTTTTTACTAATCCCATATAAGGCAAGCTATCCTGCGTATTGATCGCTTGATTACTCTTCATTATGATGACTCTGATGATCGCGGTGGGCCGCTGATCGATAGGCTTACACACATTCACAGAGTGGCTTACATCAGGTGATTGTATCCTCATCTACATGCAAGTAGCCTATATGTCTGTGGAAAAGATACGGTCGATTTAAGCGACCATCCTATGGAGAAGCCGTTGATATATTATGGTGATTATTTAACGAAACCGATAATATTGTGAATAGGCAACAAATAGAAACCGATTATAGCTACCTCACAAAAGTTTCATTTGGTCTATTGCTAGTCTAGGGCCTCTCTCTCTCTCTCTCTCTCTCTCTCTCTCTCTCTCTCTCTCTCTCTCTCTCTCTCTCTCTCTCTCTCTCTCTCTCTCTCTCTCTCACCGATTCTACCTTTCATTCCCTCTTTCCGACACATTGAATGCTGTCAGTAATAAAGCTACAATCTAAGCCGCGCACTTACACTCCAGATTATTGCCGACATAGATTTTTTTAAATAGAAAAATCTATACGCTAAACATCGCAGTCAATACGGGAAAAATCGAAAGCGCAGCGCTTGCTCCCCAACCCCCAAACGCACACTCGCCCCAATCTTCCTGTCTCTATCTATCTATCTGTCTATCTATTCTACTATATCCGAAGTCAGAGATGTGATATAGATCAATTATAGGGTTATCATAAGAGAAAAAAATACTTATAACTAGCCTACATTTTCTTAATTGATTTGAAAGATGCATTAATAGCTATTTGATAAAAAAAAATACCATACAATTTTATTTGTTAAAACATCATATTTTCCTGCAACACAACAGACTCACAATGGTTCCTTGAGCTTTATTGTCCCCAAGCACCCCCTCCATTTGACAGATGACATCCGCGTGTCCAACGAGCAAGAGGGGGGCTGAGGACTGAAAAAAAAAAAAAGAAGCGACAAGTTGTCCTTCACGAACCCCCCTCGCCTGAAAGGGCACGCGCTGCGAACCCCCCCATCCAAACTCCTTCCAGACAAAAGCAATTATTTCTTGTAGAATATAGTGTGTTTTGCGCGTCTATAACGCGAGAAGGAAGAAAGGTGTGTAGACTGAAACATAGTTTCCAAATATGACATTTCCATTTGGTTACATTCAATGGTCAGCTCAGTATGTCCCTGAACACCAGTAGCCATTACGACTGACATGTCATCATTTTAAAAAATAAAACTAAAAAATCAAAATGCACTAAAACCTCCTTTCAGAAAAACATTACAATTGCAAATGTAGGCTACCACTGTATGCCACAACACAAAGACATCAGTTAAATAGTTTAAGCACCTGCCACTTAAAATTATTTAACATTATGCAAAAAAAATTGGGGCAGATATTAATATTATTTCATGGCCTTATTTTCACTATTTATGTTGTTCTTGTTGTGATAAAAAAATAAACAACTTGGCGATCAATAAAAATAATCATTACTCAGTGCACACATAAAAAAGAAACTTCCTCCTGTGTGACTGTGGGTGAACCAGACAGCGATAGTGAAAGAGTTCATCGTTAAATGGCAATGTCATGTTGACAAATGCGTTGGTTGAATTAAATTCTCTCTCATCAATAACAAGGCGCCCCAATCAATACCAGCTTACAATTATATCAACACCCCCTCTTGCTGTAACAAGCAGCTAATACTGTGGCTAGGACACATTCCCACTGTGGTGCAACCCTTGTACACACACACACACACACACATGGCACACAGAATACAATATCATTTCTTTCTTACAAACAGACATATACAAAAACAACTCTTACACAAACACGTACAGAATATACTTTCTTAAACTCAGTCTTTGGGCACGTTACGCATACACATCTCTTAATCACAATAAAAAAGATGTAAAAATGATCAACTTTTACTATACTTTAGCCATCATCTGTTCAATTCCTGAATGATGGAGTTAGAAGTGATTCAAGCAGGGACTTTCTCTGTTCTGCTGATCTAATGATCAGTGCTGACATATTGTCAATACCCAGCTCAAGTCTGCCAATACCCTTAATACAAATCCATCCTCTGCGCCGTAGCTCTCTTTTAACACACACGCAGTCGGGTATTAATTGCACAGTGCTAATGTTGTCTTCTCTTTATCACCAATAGACATAGGATCTTGTCATCTTGACAGATAGCATGCTCATCAATGCCAGGTAATGTTGGGATTTGTAGTTCTTTATGCTATTTCTTGTTTAATGGATTTATACTTTGCCTCCATCTCCTAATTGATGAATTGGCATTTTTGCACTGTGAGCATCTGGGATGAAGGGAGAAGAATAAGATATTCAATTACAGATGAAGTTAATATTATAATGGCATGTGCTTTATAATCTCAGCTAGGCTGCTTACATCCTTTGCCTTCTTGCATAGCCTTCCCAACACTCTTACAATATTTCGATTTCACACATTTGCTTATGGGGGCTAAAATTCACAAACAAGATTTTTTTATTTTTATTAATGCATCCTTTACAGGACCCACCACAAAGAGTCTTTTCCATTTCATACAGATTCTACCATCATTCCACGCTATGCTAGCTTTAACACGATCAAAGACTTGGGAAACAGCAGCTGAAGATCCAGCAGTCAGCGCTAGTAAAAGACATCGACCCCCAAAGTGCTTGCGATGTGTCTCGCCCGCAGCGGCCTGCAGCGGCCTAATGCTATGACATGGACGGGGCTATCAGTAGTGCGCAGACTAGCTTGAGAGGGGGAGCTGATTTTGCCCCGTCAGAGGCCTGCTGAATATGTGATCCACCGTTTCAGCGGAAGAGGATAAAGCCCCAATACAGTCTGTGATCTTTATGGGGTGCCGAGTGTGTGTGTGTGTGTGTGTGTGTGTGTGGTTACGGAGAGACAAAAGGTAAAGCACGCGTGTTATTCTGAGCATGTGTGTGGTGGTGTAAATATGTGTGCACTTTTCTATGTCCATTATTTAATAAGCGGATTTGTACTTTTGCGTTAAAAATGGATGTTAAATTTCATACCATTTCACTGTATAAAAAAAAAAATATGTTTTTTAAATCACTAATATTTAATAGTATTACTATAATATTTATTAATTAATATAATATTTAATGTATCATTTTTAAAAGGTTAATAAGCCATGCACATTTTCAAAGAAATCAAACATATGACTGACCATATCATTAGAGCCACATTTCCAGGTAATTCTAATAAGTTGTTAACTCCTTTTGAGGCTAACAATGACACACTTAACAGATTCCTCTCCTCTCTCTTTCTCTCCCTCTGTCTCGCTTTGTGCATTGAGACTGTGTGTGGGTAGATTTAGAACCGAGATCAATAAGAAATGTAGAAATCAATGCACTTAGCACTAGGAAATCAATGGGCCCTAATCGGGATGCCGATGGCACAAGTCAAAACAATTAAGAGAGAAGAAAAATGTTTAACAACCTCTACTCTCTTGCTTACACAGTGAAGACGAGAGAGAGAGAGAGAGAGAGAGAGAGAGAGAGAGAGAGAGAGAGAGAGAGAGAGAGAGTGGGAGAGAGAAAAAGGAGAACGAGGGGAGCGACGCCGATGAGATTACAGCTGGGAATCCGGAAGCTGAAAAGCTGAACAAGATAGAGGGAAGTCGGTGAGGAAAAGGGATGTATAGAGTCAATGAAACCGGTGGAGATGAAGAAAAAACAGAGGACTATGACATGTAATTATCCAGCAGTGAAGAAAAGGCAGAAAAAGCGGACAGGAGAGGGGAAGGGAGGAACTATTTGACGCAAATAATGAACGAGTGCCGGCAAGAGGACTCAATTATGGACACGGCCAACCTAAATGGACCATCACACAACTTTAAATGGTGACTAAGCAAATTAGGGTGTCAAAGGTTAGCGAGCATATCCGTGGCCGTGTTTTGTATGGGCAAGCGTAGCAGTTGGTTCAACGGTCCCATCAGATGGTCAAACACAAGGGCACTCATCCATGGGTAAGCATGTAAACCTAGCTGTCAATCACAACAAGGCCCAATTACAGACGCACCTTGACCGAGCCGCATTCAGCCAATCAGGTGAGGCAGAAGCAAAGCAAAGCATGGGATAGCTATGGTGGCACAGGTTGACTAGGAGCGGGTGGGTTGTGATTTGGGGTCGATCAATGCCTGAACCCCATGCCGACCTCTACCTCATTCTTAAGGCAAGGGGGAAATCAATGCGGAAGGGTCTATGACTCCTGACTAGTGTATGGATTGGTGAAGTGCCAACTAATCAGCGACTTACTGAATGTGACATCACGCCTATTAACCTATTGATATGACACTTGGCAACATGAACAAACATGCACGAGGCTACATATTCTCACACTTGACCGACATCGAGATACAGCATATTATTTTGAAATAAGTTTTCAATGGGATTTTTTCCCATCAAGTTCAAGAAATACATTTTTATATAAAATATACAATATGTGTATTTTAAAATGCATTTAATCGCAATTATTTGTAGCTAAGGTATAAGTCTAAATGCAGAAAAATAAATGGCACAAGCAAAATGGAAATTAAACCTAAAAGAGAAAGAACAAGGAAAACAATACTCAAGGCACGAGAGGACAACTGCAGGGAGTGTGAGTGAGTGATAAGACGAAGGAAAAAAAGGGGAAGAGGAAGCAAAGAAGGTTGTATCAAAGGAGGTTACAGCATTAGGGGCTCAAAGGCGAGGGGGGGATACCTCTGATATTTGGGATTAGAAAACATGTGGTGAAGTAGGCAGGGATTAAGCGGAAAGAAGGAGAAAGAAAGAAAAAGAGAGGGGTGTTTGGGGGAGGAGAAGTAACAGAACCTATAGGGGTGTAAATACTTAGTCTGGAGAATTCTGTGGCTAGTGCTTTTTTCTTCTTCCTGGCCTTGCATTCTCTCATTTGTATCTTGTGTTTAAAACTATATATAGAGGCCTATACATAAAACCTATTTTTAGCCTATAGCCTATATATATACATACATATAGTTAAGGTTGTAGCTGCCAGTGAAAATATAGCCTACTACTTCAACTGAAAAAGGCCTGCAGTGTATTTTTTTTTTCAACAGCTAGATGACAAAACTCACATTTTGTGAAAGGGAATCGTATTTAGCGGATTCTTTATTACTGTAGTTTTCTCAAAAAAAGCAAATTAGATATGCACAATCTCTCCTTATTATTGTATTAAATAAAGAAGTGCTATATTTTTAGAGGAGAATCTGTGTAGATTAAAGTGATGCAACATTTACTTAACATCCTCACACAAGCTTCTATCTCTTCTAGCTGGACATCTGTGTGTGTTTGTTCTTCTCTTCTTTCTCTTTATATGTGCGAGTGTGTGTGCGTGCGTGCGTTTTGGGGCCATGGGGGTTGATGTTTAGGCACTCTTGAAGGTTAGGTTCAGTGTCAGTGGTCAAGGTCAGGTTTTAATTCATGAGAGCGAGTGAGAGAGAAAGAAAGACGTATGGGGAAAATCTAGTTAATATAATAGGACAATGGCAGAATCTGACCAAAGGAAAATTCACACCTCAGACGACAACATCATGACTGTTAGATGACCAATCGTTTCTTCTTTCTTTCTCTCTATTTATCTCTTTCTTTCCACCCCTTACCAGTTTGACCACAGGGGTCAGCCTGCAGCGAATGAGGTCATTCGTCTGGGATGAAATTGACCTTCAACCCCTCAACTTGATCGCTTGCCCGCATTCTAACCACCTGGACAACCAACCAGCACAGAGCTCACGGAGCGTGCGTGTGTGTGCATGCGTATGTGTGTTTGTCGCAAAGCAATCAAATCATTTTATTCATTCTGTAGATAAAACATTAATGGAGAAATGGCAAACCTTTTTTGGCAATATATTATCATTATTTTAGATCATTCAAATGAACTTTCTGAATTTATCTATTCAGACTTTCTTTGCTTGTTTGAAGTAATACAGCAAAAACTTACTTAAAAAAATGAATGCATGCATGCACACACTGGATTTGGTCTATAAGCACACATAGTAAAGACAGAAAAAGCCAATGCAAAGCATCAGTGTTGGAGGTCAATGCCTCACTAACTCTCCTTATGATGGAGATCAAAAAGTCAATGATCAGCTCAAGATAATCAAAGCTATTGATTACAACCAGACCAAATATGACATCCACTGCAGAGTACACAGTTTCCATTATATAGGCCACGTGTCCAGCGAATTTTAATTTCAAATAAATCACACCATGAAATATCATTTCTTAATATCTATAAAATGTACTATTTTGGAGGAACATATTTTATATAAATATTTAACTTTCATACATTTTTTTTATTTAGTCTATAATTCATATTATGTAGCCTATTCATGTAGCCTAAGTCTTGGTACAATATTTGAAATAGTTATATGAATAGGTATGGATATTTACAGTACCACAATATAAGGTCTATATCTCTGGATGTCTAATATTTTATATTGCTTTGATGAGTAGGCTATGCTGGGCATGTGCTTCTTCACTAATGAAATATAGAGCAATAAAGACAGAAGACGATGCGCGCTCTCGCGGCCAGTGCGTCAGGAGACTGACCAGCTGCCCTTTGACACCGAGGTCGCGAGCTAATGGGCTTTGCACAGCTTTGCACATTGTGTGGACAAATGGTATTTTTTTAGCGTTAATGTCAGGGTTTGTTTTTTTCCCATTTTTATTTAGATCGTCAAAGCCTTTTGAACCATAAGTTGTTGTTTAAATTGTTGTGAAAACTGACAGATCGATACTATTTTGCAGCTTTTTCCTGAGGTGAGCGACATTTTTTTAAAATACCAGGAAAACAACGAACCCGACGAGTCCTTCAAGACAATAGTTCACACTCCTACCCATTTAGTTGTAAAATTCGAACGATATGTCCCACACTAATATATTTATGAAATATCTGGAAGCATGATATTATTACACTGATTTATCATTTAATTTATTATTGCCAATATTTCGATGTGATTTTGAGTTATTTTACATGAATTATTAAGATAAAACTTTACTAAATATAAATTTATTTTGTAGCATATGCATATGATAAAAATAATTAAATTTATGATATTTCTGTCTTAAAGCAGTAACCAAAAAAGATGTGCAGAGGCAAATACTGGACCATTGCATAGATTTATTTCATTTAGTTTTTAACAACTGCACGTTCAGTTTCCTTTTAGTAATTATTCATTTGAAATAGATACATTTATCATAAATCTAAATACATATTAAGAAATTAAATAAATATATGCATTACATAAATTATCAAAGCATTAATAATAGCTCGTACACACTTTGCCTGTAACTAGCATTTAATAAGTACATATTTGCATTTTTAAATTCAAATTCTAAACGTTATTTCAGGTCGTAAATAAAAAGACTGTACTAAATATTATTTCAGTTCTTATAATCGAAATTTTGACGATTGAAGTCAAAGGGATTAAGACACTAGAATTAATATTCAAGTTTGTACATAAATTTGCGTTTATTTTACTCGAGATTTTAATATGTTCGTTAGATTAAATCTTATGTAAGGCATGTTTGCTTTTTGAATATGCAAAAATGCAAATATGTTAATGCATAATTAAACGCTAAATGCAAATGCTTCCATATTATAAATTGTAAGCATTTAGCAATATGTTACATCATGAACATCACACATCTGCAGTAAATACATCTGAAACAATGCAACACTAATATTTAAACTAAATTGTAAATTCGATTATTTACTTTTTAAGCACTACACTAACCACAAAAAAAGGGGCTTCAAGGTGTAGAATTAGTCAAATAAAACCTACAGCAAACATTGGATTAAACACAGCAATCGAAAACTATCAAATTATTAGATTAAAACAGAAACATTCGCGGAATACTCTTTATTCCGTTCTGAAATAGACTATAGTGAACATAATAAAAGTTTGGATATTGTATTTGCTGAATAACAAATAAAGCTTATAAAAAGCTATCGCGTAAATTTTTTCTTTTCTTCTTGCAGACAAGTAGGTATTGGAAACGTAAATATCATATCCATTTAACAGGCAAACCATCTCTGAACAATTGAGGTTAAGACCCATCTTAAATCCGTGTTTTCCTCAAATTATGTCTTTATAATAACCTTACTTAACCCTTAAACGAATTGGTGGATGATGGCAAAAGAAAAAACAAAAAATAATGAGAGGGAAAGAAAAATGGTTAAGCATGTCTTAAGCGTTACGTAGGGTAAAGTCATGTAAAAGTGGACCTTTTTGACAATTTTTTGACACACAATGCTCAAATATCTAAGATCATAAGATGTCATAAATGTACAGCTCTCTACAAATACAAATAGCCCTTGCATCGTGAAGCCCTTCACACGGCCAATACCGCTTCATGAAGACAGACAGACGGAGTTTAAACCTGGAAGATGTTCACTGAATCTTTGTAGATTGTGTCAGCCAGTGTCTGTCTGTCTGTCTCTCTCTCCCTCTCTCTCTCTCTCTAGATAGAGATACCAGCCGCGCGCTCGAGACTTCAAACACGCGCGCGCTGGGAGGAAGTGTCTCTCGCGCCCCTCTCGACCTGTCGATATCCCGATGGCAGTTCGCTCTTTATAAAAGTCACAATTCCATCCTTTTAATTGATTTCTCATAATTAACTCAGTGTGTTCATCGATTTTCACTCGACGGCGCATCGGCCTCTCTATCCGGGAACACGTCGGTCGCGAACATAAGGCCTTATTATTTTGGCGTTAACTGAAGCCGAATAAATATTGACCACATTCAATATCAATTAAAGCCCAACGGCACTAAATAATCCCACAGTTTCTGCCACCGGGGTCCCCTCGACAGGTGGAGAGGTCGTCGAAATGGAGGGAACACGTGTATTTTAAAGGTGGATAGCGCACATACACACATTTTTCCTTTAGTTATATCCTCTGTTTTGTCATTTGATATAGAAACATTTATAGTAAATTTAAATAAGCATTAAGCAGATGAACATATTCATAAGATAAATGGTCAAAATATGCATGCATACCGGACGTGCACACCTTTATCTGACAAGCAATGTTCTATGAGAGAATAAGGATTACACACACACACACACACACACACACAGAGAGAGAGAGAGAGAGAGAGAGAGAGAGAGAGAGAGAGAGAGAGAGAGAGAGATAGAGAGAGAGAGAGAGAAGACACATGTGTGTGTGTGTGTGTGTGTGTGTGTGTGTGTGTGTGTGTGTGTGTGTGTTGTGTGTGTGTGTGTGACAAAAAAAGTCATTTTTCTTTTAAATTTTTCTTTTAAATTAGCATTTTACTGTATTTAATTTTACTCTTATCAGTGACATTTCTGAAAATAAGGCATTTATAACTGAATAATAACCTTTTCATTGCCATTAAAGTGAATTTACTGAATCTAATAACGGATTGTTTTATATATATATATAATATATATATAATATATATATATATATATATATATATAATATAATAAGTCATATATATACACCAATCAGCCAACTTGATTTTTGTGAACCTCCTCAATCTTCTTAAAATGATAACTATTCCTATTCAAGCTATTAAAATATATTTATCTGTGACCAGCGCGGGATGGGAACGTTTCCAGGGGCCAGCAAGTCCACATTTTTATGTTTTAAAAAAGGTAAAAATCCCAGAATCTCAAGCTATCGGACACAAACCAGCGCTGAAATTCAAGAACAGAGAAAGACAGTGAGAGAGCAAAGCAAGGACAGGAGAAAGGTTTATCACAGCTTTATCAAACAGGCACCTGACAGGATAATGGTCACTAACTCAATGTGTAATTATCAGAGAGCGGGAGGGTCAATCTTCCACATACTCAAAGCATCTATATGAAACAAAAAACCCAAGCTTAAAGCAACATTTCTTTGTCAAATGACGGTTGCATGTGCATTAAGTTAAATTACATTGATCAAATACAACATAATACTATTATTACACTGCCTATTTTTAGCATAGCATTTTTCCTAAAGGTAAGGCCATGCTTTTAAATATGAGATTGATTTAAGAACCTGGCAAATAAACAGAACGCCAAGGTAAAAGAGGCTGAATGGAGAGAAGCAACAGAAATGTTTGAAGGAAAGAAGCGGTGAAAAAGAGGAAGGGAGTGAATAAAGGAGCTGAGAGGGGGAAAAAAAGTGAGGAAGAAATAAGATGGTGTAAGAGTGGATCAGAGAAAGAGAGAGGGGCGAAAGAACGCGGGTGGAGGGAGGGATGTAGAGGCCCCTTCTCTGTAGAATCAAACCCCTCATGAATTAAACGCTTTAAGGCTCTGAATAGGAGGCACGTGCAGGAGGCCTCCGAGAATAAAAAACGCTCACCCCATCTGGCTCTTTCAGGGAGAAAGAGTGAGCAAGAAAGAAAGTGGAAGATCAATGGGCGTGACATGGCGAGAAACCGATGGAACAACAACCGAGTGCGATATATTTGGGGGTTTGTGCAGGACTGTCTCAAAATGCAGAATTAAAAATATGATTTTTCAAAGAAATATTTTTTGAGGACACAAACTTGAACAGTTGTCATCACCAACCTTTAATCTGTGAGCGACCTTCAGAGACTTTTTTCCTGCGTCCCTCACCCTCCATCTCTCCTTCTCTCACTTTCCCTCGTTGTACCCAGCATCCTGGCTGTTTCCATGACGACCGAGTGGATACTGATGGGGAACAGGGGCACATTTGTGAGGGAGCCTGAGAGTTATTGAGAGTGGGACTCCACTTGATGGACATTGACACATTTAAAATCCTTAATGGATGAGCTTTAAAATTATGCATGCATGCACAGTTATAAAACTCGCACCGTACTATTAGATATATGTTTGCCTCTTAAAGTCATGAATTCAAAACTGACGCTTCATCAGATTCATCTACTCCAAAGAAAAAAATATTTGGTTTTGTAATTTTTCATCAAAATATGCAACAACTTTCTAATGGGTCAAATAAAATCTCTCTCCAACTTCTTTGTCATTAAATATCCTTCTTCACTTTAAAATACACATTATAAACAAATTTGGACTTTAATCTGCATGAAAGTAGACAGTTTGTGTGGCCACCTGTGAAAAACACAACTGGCAAAAGGTTTACACACATTGAACATGTTTCAACACGCTTTAATAACTAATTTCTTCTGGAAATATCATTGCATCTATCAATGACTGTAAAGTTTCCCAAAACGAGCCTGAATATGCCATTTGGTACAGTTGCAGAAATGTATATGTCCAAAAAGATTAAATTATAATAGCTTGTAATGTAAATCAATGAGATCTTTATAACAGTACAGTTACATAAAATGAAATGATACTTCACAAGACGATATTTAAATGCTTAGTTTTATGATCAAAGCTCTGGTTGTTTTTGTGGGGGTAAAAATGAATGCTGTGCGGTTAAATGAGGATCGAGAAATGGACAAATAATAAAAAATAAAAAAAGCCTGATTGTATTTGATATTGTATTTGAAAGTCTGGATAATCAAGTAAACCATTAGTTGCCTCAGCCCATTAAGTGTTCATCTTAAAATATCACTAACAATATAAAAGTTTGTTAGATTTCAAAGCAAAAAGAGACCTGAGGGTGGACATTTTTAAATTAAACTAAAAGGCCATTTACTTGCTGAAAAAAATGTTGAATGTATTAAATTTTTTTTAGTTACATTTTTTGTCCTGTTGATAATTTACAGGCCATAGAAATTTGTGTATCAGATATGATACAGTATGATTTATATGGTTAATGCCAGTTAAGCTAACTTTTTCCTCAACACAGAAAAGGAATATGTTGAATAACACTAATATAATGCTTGTCAAGGCTTTATTAAATCCAGATAGACTACTGCTCCTCAGTCATCTCTGGTCCACCTGTATCTGCTATACGGTCCTTCGAGCGCATCCAAAATGCTGTCGCTCGACTTGTATTTAACCTCTGGAAATTCTCTCATTTTCCGCCTGTGCTCAGCTCTCTACACGGACAGCCAGTAACTGTAAGAATTAAACCCGAGTCACTGTTCCTAGCCTGCAATAGCCCGCAGAACCATTACCTAAAATCCTTCATCAAACTGGTACACTCCAGTCTGGTCACTGCAATCAGCCATTTCTGGTGGCTTCAATCCCCTCAAAGCGAAGAGTTCCTGCTCATCCAAGTCCAGAATTTTCTATCGGGTTCTTCATTGGAACAAACTCCAAATATTAAATATCATAACAGCTGATCGGTTCAAATCAAAGCTTTCAGATAGATACACCTTGTCATGTGTTACCGGCTTACAACATACATTTGGCTTTCTTGAAACACTTGTCTAAACTTCATTCATCTGCAACTGTAAGATTTAGTGTGAATTGTAACTGATTAATCAACATTAATTTCTTGTGTATTGTTTTTTTTTTACTGGATCTTTAGGCCAGGCCTACACTGGTAATATAGCTTAAGATGGTTGCTGTGAGCATGACACTGGTATATCCATCAAACCTGCCCAATAACCAGCTTGTTCCAACTAAAAACCTACTATCATGTTACAAAACACAAGCTGGATACATTATTTATTTATTTATTTTTGTGTGAGTGACTGTCGCACATTTCTCTGAAGGCTACGTGACTCGAAATTTGAGTTGAGTCTAGTCGTTTTTGAGAGAAAGCGTCTGCTAACATCATGTAAACAAACATTTTATACAATGTAAATATTAACTCAGTCTTACTGTAAAACAGTAAGGTATGGTAAGGGCCTTATAATAACAGTTTATAACCAACCTATTCGTTTATTTTCTAGCCACATAAGAACGTCTAACGTCTTGTTTTTAATCCATTTTGGCTGGAATACACGACTAAAACAATTGCAGAATAAGTTTTCAAGATTAAATCGTGTCAGTAGCCCCTATTGTGTGATAAGCAACAAAAAAGTGTGCATAAGCATAAATGTGTAACGTTAACAATATCACCTGGATGAACTTCGATACGGAGAACTCGAAGTCGGCGTTCAAATAAACATCAGAAGGAAATCACCTGATTTGGGGAGTTTGGTCGCCATCTAGCGGTGTGAATCGTTCTCTACAAGGAATCAGGATCAACAACATTATCAGGATCATTATGTCTCCAAATGCCTTGTGGAGACATTTGAACCCCCCATATGAAGTAAAAGCAGGAGGTTGAGGGAGTCTTAAGTATATAGATTTCAATGATTTCAATAGCGACACATGTTATTAAGACAAAAGTTAGATCAAGTTAGTCAAAGTGCTCTTAACCGTTCGCCTCAGGGGGTAACCATAGAAACAGTTCGCCGCTCGAGAGCTTTCCAGGAGGATTCGTGTCATTAGATGATGTAGGCTATAATAGATTTACATATAACAAAGATATCCCCAAAAAACAACACGCGAAAATTACTTCCTTTTTAGGTGTGCATTTTGTAATATAGACATAGGCTTTGTTTCTCAAATTATTTTCGTTTTGAAGAACAGAAGCTTTATTCACAACTTTGATATGAATTATTATTTGAATTTGGCCTTTAAACACGTCAAAGTTGAACTCTTTACTTGGACCGTTTGAATACAACTATTGAAGCAAAGAGCGCCAACTTATGAAACGTGATATAGTCTGTTTGTACGCTGTTGTGTGTGTGTCAGTGTGTGTATGAAGTAGAGAGCAACGTCTTTACGTTGTTAAAAATAAAGGTTCTTTATTGACCTTATTCACAGCAGGGCCATCTTTGATTATTGCTGTGAGGCCATAGACATACATGTCTTCAGTGGGTTGTACTGTATATTTAAGGTGTTTTGGGAGTGTTCTGCTGAATAAATACTGCAGAAATATCTTTCCAAGAAACTTCAGAAGACAAAAAAAAAAAAAAAAACCCAGACAATTAGAGCTGTGGAAAGGTATCAGTGATCTGGAGCGTTATGCTGCTTTTTACAGCAGATGCATTGAAAACACGGCCCTCACAGCCTCGCTTTCATACCTGTCATGGCGCTGCTCTGAATAAGGTCTAATGGCATGGTTCCATAAATAACCTTTAAGATCAAGCCTTTCCATTCAACAAAAGGTTGTTTATAGAGGAAAAAGATTTTTTAAATGTTCTTCACACTAAGAAAAAATGGTTTTTTTTAAGAACAGTTCACACAAAGGTTTTTTTGGTACCAAAAATGGCTCTTCTATGGCATTCCTGTGAAAACCCCTAAATTTTTAAGAAAGCACACAACATAAACATCCAAACACGAGCATACTGAATGAACATGACCTGCACTCATCACACACCCAAACACAATTACTCTTCACCCAAACATTACTGGTCAGCCCGATGACCCCTCCCCATCTCGATGACCCTGACGACCTAGGCACCATGGCAACCCTGTGACCTATCCGGTTCAACCTATCAGTTGCCAAGGAGACAACCTTGGAGCACATCTGACCATTGCCCCCTCCCTTCCCCCTTTCTGCTGAGACGAGGCAAGCGATCGATATTCTATCACACAGAACAGTGGAGCGAGAGAGGGAGAGGGGGAAAGGGGGAGAGAGAGAGGAGAGATTGGGGGTCTGCATTGAGCAGAAAGATTAAAGCAGGCAGGACAGCTGACAAGGGGAGTGTGTGTGTATGTGTGTGTGTTTCATAATGAGGAGACATATTTCTGTTATTTTGGAGAATTGGCTTCAAGGCATGTTTGTAATTCTGTTTTTAGAGGTGTGGTTCTCTCTCTCTCTCCTCTTCTTGTGGTGTGTGTGTGTGTGTGTGTGTGTGGTGTGTGTGTGGTGTGTGTGTGTGTGTGTGTTTGTGAGCCCTCTTCATCATCAAAATGAAACAGCGGCTGAATGTAACCAGGGAATTCATCAAAGACTTTACTGCAGCCCGTCTCCTCCTTTCTCTTTCATATAAAAACCCTAAAATATATAAATATATATAACAGCTTGTGTACATATATAAGGTGTTTTAGGCCCTTTGTCTCTATCTTGTGTGCAGACACTCTTTAAACGGGGTGACCCACACCTCTAGGTGATATGGCTGTGAAAAAGCAATTTTATTTTATTTATTTATTTATTTACAGGATTTATTTTATATCTCAAATTAAATTTATGATAGCATTCTGTTTTGAAAAACAACATCCTCAAAATGACAAATGTTACGAAAAATATTAGTGAGTGATTTTTTAGTTTGATTATTTTTGTGATATTATTTTGGAGAAGCATCTCTATATAAATTTCATTGCGCTGAACTCATAAAACCTACGATAAACGAAGGTTATAAACCTGCGAGAGTGAATTAATGACTGTAAAACCATTAACAGTCTTACAGAGTTCAGAGAAAACCCATTACAGAGGTAAAAGTTCTAGCACTGTCCATGTTAATCGAACAAATAGCTGATATCTTTATTATCTGACTACAATTAACTTGCTGAATCTTGGCTAGGTTATATTTCAGCCCCAACATAATATAAAATAAAATAATAAAATAAAATTTTCATGACATGTATTCACAAATCTCACCCCGAAATTCTCATTATGCAAAATATATATTTTATTTAAATTGTATATTACCGCTTAATAAAATAATAGTATTTATATAAATTATATATATATTTAATATAATTAGAATAACATTACCTTAATATAGAAATTAGTGTATAATAAAAATTATGATGTGAATTATGAACTGAGAAGTCATGGATGCACTTCATCACTCCCATAAAATGATTTCTTGACTCTAAAGATATTTATAAATGATAAGTGTCGACTTTGTGCTCAAACGCCACGCGAATGCATGTTTACATATCCAGAAATGGCTATAAATTACACAAAAGCAAGTTTAATATTTCATTAACCAGACATCAGACACAAAAAACAAACTGACGCCAAGCTGAGAAAAGAGAGATCCTTCTTTTTTATTTCATTTTTCGCAGTGGATTGACATGTTGCAACATTGCTTTTATTCCATTTTTCTGCACTTATTTAAACAATGACATTAGAGAGAAATCTCTTTTTCTTAGGACACAGAAAGATTGTATTTTCTCTTTTTTTTAACAGGGGAAGCGGGAAACGGGATGGAGGGGGGGGGGGGGGTCTTCTTCACATCGTTCACAAACAGACAAACAGACGGGAACGGACAGAAGGAGCGAGAGCAGGGAGGGAGGGGGCAGTGCAGGGTAAAGGGGAGGGGAGAGGAGGAGGAGAGAGAGAGAGAGAGAGAGAGAGAGAGAGAGGAGAGAGAGAGAGTGGGTGGCAGTGTGCTTTGTCATGTCTGAGAAAAAAAATGAAATCAAGCAGCTTTCAGAAACACTTCTAACATAACAAATATCGGACTAAAAAGTTAGGAAAGATAAAAACAACACAAAAAAGAAAGAAAAAACACAACAACAATGAGCTGTAAAGAAAAGACACAGAGAAAGGGAGGAGGTGGCAGGTGAGACGGGACCGGCTGTCTTCCTCTTTTCCCCCAGCAGAGGGCGAGAGTCTAAATGAATGTCATGATCATTAGGTTGTTTGTATTTTCCCGACGGCGAGGACGCAGAGGGATGAACAACAGTAATCTAGCGTGGCAGTGTTTGTGCAGGAGTCCCTGTCGCCCGTGACGGGATCTAAATGCGGCTGCCGGGTTTGGAAAGACGTGATGCGCGACATCCATTACAAAAGCTGTGTGTGTGCACATGCTAACAGTGTGTTTAACAGTTTTAGTAAACCTTAACTATGATACTGGCAGATTGAGCTGAAGTCTTTGGGTTTGTCATCTTCCTCTGTTGTTGGTCCTCTCATCTCGTCTCATTTTTATTTTATTTCAGTAAAAGGATGGAGATGATGTTTTTATAAAGGAGGGATGGGTAGAGTGTAAAAAAGAGAGAGAGAAAGAGAAGTGAGGGAATGGGGGAGATGAGTGAAGTATTTCACAATTTAGTAGTATGTCTCCTTTTCAATCCAACCTGAAGTAAAACAGAGAGAAAAAGGCCATAATTAAAATTCAGATCAACAGCATGAATATTAAAATCATTCACAGAATATTTATACGAAACATTGTGAATATTATGATTTGTCCTTTTTATTTTTGCAATGCGTCCTCTTCTTGCCACTTTAGTAAATAAATGTCAAGAGTTGTTAAGTTTGATTCATTTTCATGAATCAGTTCAAACTGTCAACTTGAAACGATTGAATCAACTTGAACAGTGAATCGATTCAAAACTCTGATTCATTTGCATCATCAATAAAATAAAATATAAGTAGGTCAGTTTTGCTTCTTTTCTTTGTTTTGCTATGTATTGTTTGTATTATTCCTGTAAAAAACTGTAGGAAAAAAAATCCTCGTTTTCTTTTAAGATAGATATTTTATAGATATATTTACTGTTTTTTAGTTTGGGGCCAATAAGAATTTTTGAAAGAAATGAATACTTTTATTCAGAAAGGATGCGTTACATCAATCAAAAGTGACAATACAGAAATGTATAATATAATGTATAGTATAATGATAAAATGTTTCTTCAAATTAGTATATAAGAATGATTTACACATATTACACATAATTGTTTACGTTATTTTTCTAAATGTAACAATGAGCATAATACTTATTTCAAATAAATAAAAAAATGATGTACTTTTGGATGGTACTAAAAAAAAAAGCTATGTCAGAGGAAAATACATAAGTACTGATATTTATAAATCAGTATATTATATATCAGAAATTCTTGCTATATCGCTAAGCTCTATTTGTCAGTGTGAGAGAGTAATTCAGGCTCTGTACCTCCTGGGTTTCTGCGCAGGATAAGTTTTCGGATCTCATCGTAAACAAAAATTAAGAAGCTGTAAGGGAACGCACAGAACCACCAACTGGGCCTGAGAGAAGAAACGAGAGAAAAAAAAGAGAATTCACATTATTTGAATGAGTTTTTCCTCAGCTAATGCTATGATAATGATGTAGCATATATCAGATTAGCTTAGCTTCCATGAGGAAGCAACACTCACTTGAGAGGGTACATCCTGAGGGCCACATCCATGCCAGGGCAGTAAGAGAGGAAGGCAGCGAGAGCCGTCTCCTCAAACAGGCCGAAGATCAAGATTTTATTCCTACAAACAAGCACGATCATTTAGCTACGAATCCTAAGCAAAGCAAACGTCTGTAAACAGCAGATACTCACTTCATGCCCTGCTGGAACACAGAGTTGCGGCGAGTTTTGCAGATGATCACGTCGGCCCACTGGACCACCACAATACTGACGAAGAACGCCGTGTGACACGTGAACTCCACAATCTTCCTCTGCTCATATGTCTGAGAGAAAGAGATTCTTTCATTACACATTCTCGCATGCTCCACATTTACATTTACTACTGTTCAAACCTTTTGGGCTCAGTAAGATTTTTTGCAAGGAAATTAATACTTTTATTCAGTATGGTTGCATTTATATGATCAAAACTAACAGAAAATACATTTATAACATTTCAAAAGATTTCCATTTCAAATAAATGCTGTTCTTTTAAAGTTAAAAAGAACAGCATTTTTTTTTAAATGTTATAAAAGTATTTTCTGTTACTTTGGATCATTTGAATTCATCAAAGAATTCCTGAAAAAATACGTATCATATTTTCCACACAAAAAATAAGCAGCACAACTGTTTTCAACATTTCATTCAACAATTGGCATATTAAAATGATTTCTGAAAGAGCATGTGACACTGAAAACGGGAATCATCAAAATAAATGACATTTTTAAATTATAGTAAAATACATTTTTTACATGTAATAATATTTCACATTATTACTGTTTTACTGTATTTTTGATAAAATTAGCATAAGTAACGCTTTTTAAAAAACATATTGACACTAAACTTTTAAATGGTAGTGTACATTTTATATTTTTTGCTAGATTTTTTTAGTTGTTTGTTATCTATTGATCAGTTTTGAACTTTCCTGCATTGATAAACACTTGTAAAATATCTCTCCAAATGTTCTATAGATCAAAAATGCTTAAAATCAGCATCTTCTGCTTTATTGTTTTGATTTCTTGTACTATGTCAAAAAGCAGATCATTTATAGCTAAAATGGACGTCAATGGCAAAAGACAGACCAACACATAAAATATGATTAATAATTATTTGTTTTGATAAGATGCTTTTTAGAAGCATCTGCTAAATGAAATGCAATTGAAGTTGTTTTGGACAAGAGTGTGTTCTATCAAACATGCACTGCATAGTGTGTGTGCAATCTGATGTTTACCCATTGCTGTCCGTAACTGTCCTCCAGGTCATTATTGGAGCGATCGTCCCAGTTTAGCCGGATGCCCACCAGGAGACTGGGAAGCCAGCCGTTCTCAGCCAGAATCACGAAATAACTGAAAAATCCTCCCAGGGCTTGAATCATTCCTGCATACGCATATTTAAAAAGACAGAGGATAAGTCACTTTTCTTCAGTTCATTTGAAGTCTAATCTCTTATAACAGAGATCTGTGTAACGTAGCATCTCACTAACCGATCTGTCCATAGGCGATGCTGATGAGACGCTCGTTCACCAGCTTGTCCCTGTGAGGGTTACGGGGCTGGCGCTTCATGATGTCACTCTCTGCTGCTTCATAAGCCAATGAGATTGCAGGGACCTGAGATGGCATACAACAATTGGTTAATGAAAAGTCTATTGCCACTAGAAAATAACTCCAGTTTCTGTTACATTCAGGAATATGTTCATTATTAGAATGAAAGCATTAGTTGTGTATGAGTCTCACCATGTCGGTGCCCAGGTCGATGCAGAGGATGGTGATGGTCCCGAGAGGAAGAGGAATGTTGACCAAGATGAAGAACAGGAAGGGAGTGATCTCAGGGATGTTGCTGGTCAGCGTATAGGCGATGGACTTCTTCAGGTTATCAAAGATGAGACGACCTGGAAGAGTAAACAAAATGTTCTTTTCCAAACATTTGTCATGATAATTTCCTTCACAAAAGTCCCCTGTGTGACACTTCTGCTGCCTGGGAAACCTGTCAATTGTGTTTATTATATGGTTTAAATATGACCTACTTTTCTTTACTGTTGTTGTTTTTTGTTGATTTTTTTATTAAAGCGCTAAAAAACACTAAAATAAAAATATGATAAAAATTACAATAAATAAAATGATTTTATCATATTTCTTTAAAATTTGAATTATCTGCATTTTAATTCCAATTTTTTTTTTTACATATATTAAATATAACCAAAAGTCAAATGGTTTTTAAAAAATAAATTTTAAATTAATTAATACATATTTCAAAATATTTTCAAAAAGTTACTATCAAAAGACACTCAATTGTGTTTATTATTTGGTTTAAATATGACCTAATCTTTTCACTGTTGTTGTCATTTTGTTGATTTTTAACAAATTAAAGTATTAAAAAACTAAAACAAAAATATGATTGAATTACAATAAATAATCTGATATATAGTTATATTTTAGCATATTTCTTATTGTAATTATCTTATTTATATTTTTTACATATAACCATAAGTCATATGGTTGTTTTTAATAAATTTTTATTTTGAATTAATTAATACATATTTCAAAATCTTTCTTTAAAAAGTTCCTATCAAAAGAAGTAACTATCAAAATCAATTGTTTATTATCGGTTTTAAATATTACCAACTTTTGTTTTACTTTTGTTGCATTAAACTATAATATACTAAACTAACTATACTATAAAATACATATAAATAATTGTTTTATTTAATTTTACTTATTGTTTTTCTATCATATTTTTGTTAATTTTAATTATCTGAAAGTTTTTAACATACATTTATGTTATTTTATATTACGTTAATAATATAATGTATGTTAATAATAAATTAATGTTAAATGTGGACCCCAGGAAGACTAGCAACCGCTTTGTGGAATCTAGCAGAGATCCAAATGAAGAATAAAGAGCGAATTGGACGCATAGATTAAACCAATCTCCTTGTATGAGTTTCCCCTGGCTTGCTCTGGATTTCTCACATGCTTAGCCTCCCTCTCTCTCTCATACCTTCCTCAACTCCAGTAACGATGGATGCAAAGTTGTCGTCCAGCAGGATCATGTCTGCAGCCTGCTTGGAGACGTCTGAGCCCGAGATCCCCATGGCAACACCGATGTCTGCCTTCTTCAGAGCGGGGGAGTCGTTCACTCCATCACCAGTCACGGCCACAATGGCGCCCTAAAGGACACAGACACACAGAGAGTGTGTGTGTGAGGTCAGTTATTTATGATTACTAATGAAGAGTTTTTTTGGTGAATGTGAGTGTGTGTGTGTGTGAGTGTGTGTGTGTACCTGTCTCTGGCAGCCCTCCACGATGATGAGTTTCTGCTGGGGAGAGGTCCTGGCGAACACAATCTCTGTGTGATTCCTCAGCAGTTCATCCATCTGATCCTGCGTGAGATCCTTCAGATCTGAGCCGTGGATCACACAGGCTTTAGCATCCCTGACAACACACGCATGAAGAATACTAAATGGAAACTCGCTCTCCAGTTGTGTCAAAATCAGACAAAATGTACAGCTGCTGTTAAAGCGATAATTATTACACAAATCAGTTTCACATTATCCAGAAGTTTCAGTTCAGTTTTGTTTTGGTAACACTTTAGAATAATGGTCGTCGTCAATATGGTAACCACGTTCACACAGCGAGCCTTAGCGCTCAATTGGGATTTATTGCTCAGATCCGATTTTCTTGTATATTTGTTCACATTGTTGTATTAAATGTGGCCAATGTCATAATTCCAGTGCGAACAGATCATAGTCCTGAACTGACCCACATGCGCAAAAGAGCAATAAAGACATCACGTACAGTAGCAGCTGTCACACGGAAGTAAACGCGGAGGACATTAAAGTAAATGATTACGCGTTCGTGTATAATGTGATCTGCCGTGGAAGCTAGTGAATTTACATGCAGGAAGAATAAAAAAACAATTGACGTGGATGCGAAAAAGAGTAGAGTTTTGAACATTAATGATAGGAGCCTAATATTTTGCTTTTATATAGAGCTGTCACACATCACTGTCCTTCCATTGACTACCTTTCGCAAGTGTCTTGATAACTTTGGGTATGTAAAATCTTTGAAGTGACTACTATGAGTGCAGAATTGTGATGAATGTTGCTCTAGAGTGACGTAAAAGTCGCATTAATTCCGATATGACTGTTCAGACCATGCCTGTCAACACTCCTGTTTTTCTCCCGTTTTTTAGCCCTATCTTCCGGACCCCTTCCGGTTTGTTATTTCTCCCGGGAAACTCCCGTAATTTGCATGGCCCAAACTCCTTTATGAATAATCGGACCAATATGTTTGTCTAATGTTGACCAGTTGCCACGTCTTGTATTAAATGCATTATATTCACACAATCCACACACCATATACAATATCAACCCGTTTGTCATCTCAACCTGGCAACCTATAACCCAGTCACGGAAAGCTTAACCCAAAAGCGAGCAATTACTCAAATGTTTCTTAAAGGTGTGGTATGTGATTTTCTTTTTTGACCATTTTGTCAAAATCACTTGAAATCTAAATCCTAACCCACTTACTGGCTGTAAATTAGAAGCACTGAAATGAAAATTAAGCAATTTAATCATCTGTGGAACGGGCAGGACTCGAAAAACTCCAGCCAATCATTTTCAAGACCGTCTAGAATCATTGGACAGAAAATGCGTCACTCAAACGGTTGTACCGTGTCCCCTCCCCCACCCACCTCGCACGCGTGTCCCTTTCGTACGCATACTCAAAGCTTGTGACCCAGTCATAGGAAGTGCAAGTCGCCCCGGTACAGAGAGAGAGAGAGAGAGAGAGAGAGAGAGAGAGAGCCCATCTGAGTTTCGCTCGTGCTTGATCAGGGTCAGGCCCAGCGTTGGAGAAGAGAAGGTAGGACCTTATGAGTTGTGTATTTGCAATATCTGCCGGCCGTTTTGCAAATCACATACCCCACCTTTAAACCCCTCGTCACTCTGCAGGAACTATTATTGATATGTATCATTCTTTTGAAGTGAAAAACAATTTGAGTAGTTCTTGAAGAGTGACTAGGGGTGCGTCTCAATCAGCTCCCTAGTTCAGTATTAAGGGCACTGATTAGGGAGTCGGGCATTTTTAGGGCTGTCTCAATCGCGAAATCCTTCCAGTGCACTGAAACGTTTTGAAGGTATTATAGATGTCCTTGGTTGAAACCACCCTCATGCAATTTAGCCAAACAGGACGAGTTCCTGGATCAACATCCTTTGTCATTCCTAGAAACAATATCCCTATCAAGCATTCATAAACCAAATCCTAATCCTAGCCTACTTCAAAAAGCTTACAATTGGTGGAAATGAATGCTGATCAAACATAATCCCAACCTTGTAATCAGATCAGTTGATAGGAAAGTAATTCCAGGACTTAAAAGCATGTTGATCCAGGAACATGTCCTTGGGAAAATCATGAACGTTTAGCACAGGCCTCCCTAAATGTTTTCCTTTTTTGACATTTGTATCCATAGTATAAAGTGTTTAGAGAAAATGATGGGAAGAAACAGGCGAAATGGGATCGTGGAGTTTATTTTTTTTGAAGTTTTCTGTGCATTTTAATACTCTACCTGGGGTTGACCTGGCTGACAGGAATATTAAGCCGAGCGGCGATGTCCTCCACGGTCTCGTTACCCTCAGAGATGATACCGACACCTTTAGCGATGGCCTTGGCCGTGATTGGATGGTCACCGGTCACCATGATGACTTTGATACCAGCTGAGCGGCATTTGCCCACAGCGTCGGGGACGGCAGCTCGGGGAGGGTCAATCATGGATATCAGACCCACAAAGCACAGTTTGTCTGTCTGGAAGTTGATGTCGTCGGTGTCAAAGGCAAATCCTTTGGGGAACTTGTCCTCGGGCAGGAACACGTGGCAGAAACCTGGATGGAAGTAGGAAAAAAAAAAAAGAGAAACAATCATAATGAATTTATTCCACAGTAGCCAATATTTTGGGTTTTCATGCGTCTTGGATTTCTACTCATATTTGCGCCTTTTTAAAATTAAATTTTTTAGTTTTTTTGTGTGTGTCAGCACAGTGGAGAGGTAATAGGAAACAAAAGAGTCTCTTATTTTGTATTTCTCACCAAGCACTCTTTCTCCCAGCCCTCCGAGTTCCAGGTAGGCGTTCTGGAAGGCCTCCTTCAGTTCCTCGTCCATGGGCTGCTCTTTCCCCTGAATGAGGATGCTGGAGCACCGGTCCAGGATGCGCTCTGGCGCCCCCTTCATCACCAGCAGGTAGTGGCTATCGTTACCCTCATCCGACTCATGCACTGACAGCTGGTGGGAAAACACATCCGAGCACATGAGAATGAGTGCTAGTCAGAACTGAATAAAGTGCTCAATGTGAATAAAGATTATCATGTTTATCTATCCCTAAGAATGAAAGTAAAAATCTTAGAAAAATTGCATTGTCTAATGATGAACTAAACAAATCTATAGTTATCTATATACAAAATCATTCTTAATTCATTTTTGATAAAGTATAATTAAAAGGATAAAATTTAGCATTGATAAAACATAAAATATATTCATATTTAATAACTATTTATTTCATGAATCTTAACCAATGGATGCCGGACTTAGAATTACTTATAAATCCAGTCACAGAAAACAAACCTGGTATTTGTTGGTAGAGTTGAAGGGAATTTCAGCCACTTTTTTGTTCTTTTCTCTCATGGCTTTGACGGACCCACAGGAGAGCTCGATGCACTTGAGAAGAGCCGACTCTGAGGCGTCGCCCGCAACATCACGCTTCAGGATTGGCAGAGAATCCTGTCCCGCCTTAAACACGGCTCTGTTACAGAGGGCTGCCACACGGGCCAGAGCCAACCACGTCCCAGAGCTCTTATCAAAGGACGCACCTAGAAGAGATCACACACGGGATCAATAGTGTCTCTATCTATAGCCTATAAACTCTATCTATCTATCTATCTATCTATCTATCTATCTATCTATCTATCTATCTATCTATCTATCTATCTATCTATCTATCTATCTATCTATCTATCTATCTATCTATCTATCTGTCTGTCTGTCTGTCTGTCTGTCTGTCTGTCTGTCTGTCTGTCTGCCTGTCTGTCTATCAAGACTCATTTATGCTCACCAAAGCTGCATTTATTTAATCAAAAATACAGTAGCACAATACAGTAATAAAAACAGTAATATTGTGAAATATTATTACAAATTAAAATAACTTTTCTATTTTTATACATTTTCAAATTATTTATTCCTTGACAGCAAAGCTGAATTTTCAGCATCATTACTCCAGTCTTCAGTGTCACATGATCCTTCAGAAATCATTCTAATATGCTGATTTGCTGCTCAAGAAAGATTTCTTATCATGATTAATGTTAAAAACAGTTCTGCTGCTTATTATTTTGTGGAAATCAGTAATATTTTGGTATCATTGAGATACTATTATAATTTGGATACATTTTTTTAATCTGTTTTCGTTTGAATTTTAGTTAGGTTTTAGCGATTTTGTTGTATGTTTTTTAGTCTATTTAGTTTTTATAATTTCTTATTTCAGTTTTGGTTAAGTTAAAGTAACACCAAGTAACTTTTCCTCTTCGGTCGCCCTACTGGTTGGAAACGAAATTGTCCATTGCCGCTGTCGTAAATAATTTAGCCTACCGTCGCACGCACGCACGCTGTTAAACCCAGCACCGGCTTTAGAATGAACGATGTCCACATACAAGGTAGAGTATGTTACATGATTTCATGAAAGGATGATGTATTGCGACATCAGAAACGAAGAAAAACGAAATAATGACTATTGCAGCGCTTGACGTAAAGCAGTCGAATTTTGTAGTTCTTTTTGTGGTCGGGTTACTACCCGAAGCCTGAAGTTACATAGTGCCAGTAAAAGCGATACACACCCCGTCAGGCTATGGCAGAAGTGCCTTTCACCCTGTTACGACTTGATGAACCACTGATAAGATTTTGGAAACATTATTTTAAGGTAAATAAATGTTACATAGTGTTGCTTTAAAATAAATGAAAATGAAAAATGTTGCAACTAGCAAGTTGGCAGCAAATACATTTTTTAGATTTTATTCCATTTCACTTCAACTTTTTTTTAATTATTTTTATTGCTGTTCATTGATTCGAGTAAATCTTTTGACATTTGGGTATAAAGTGTTTTAATTCTACAATATATGGTGTAAAAAGTGCTGCCCTCTTCAGGTTGAGCGGGGGCTACTGCAGTTGAATTTTCCTATTGGATGTTGTGGTGCCCTGTGACATAAGCAGGCACCAGCTAACCACGCCCTTGCCTATAGAGAGACGCGGGTCTCAGGTGCACGCCCTAAGGGGGTAATCCATCGACCGGAAGTTGAAGCCTCGCGGGAGCCGCCATGTTGTAGCAGAACTTCACTTGCGTTAGCATTTCCATTGACTCCCATTCATTTTCGCGTCACTTTGACAGCGAATAACTTTACATCTGAGGCGTTTAAAGACTCCATTTGTCCATTATTTATTTCTAAAGAAACACGACAATGTATAAATGGCTCCATTACCTTCAATGTTACATTATGGCCCCGTAGAAACAGTTTTTGTAAAAACAGGCTAACGACTGCGTCATAACCCTTCGACTCTCTGTCGCGCTGAACAGAAGTGACCGTACAGACAGGAGGAGAAGCTCGCTGGCAATCGGGGGGACGTCCCGTCAAGGGAGAAGCCCATAGATAATGAGTCCATAAAAGCAACGGGACAAAATACTCCTGCTAACTCACGCCAAAGAACTCTTTGCTCAAGTTCCCCAACTCTGCAAGATTAACGTTGGCAATTCTCACGCACAGCTACTAGAAGATTTACATCTGTCAGAAAGGTTGCTCAGGTCATCAAGCTTAGTTTGAGTCGGTTTGAGTCTGCGCGTCAGGAACGGAAGTGCTCAAAAATCGCTAAAAATGGGCTTCAACTGTCTCAACTGAGTTCCAATGAGATGACTCTGTCCACTTCTTATACTGTCTATGGCACGCCCCCCCTCCGGCCTCTGCCAACATTTCCAGCACTTTTCAAATATTGCCAGTGGGTGGAGTCAGGCTCTGACCAGGGGTTGAGTTACCCTTTAACTTTTATTGTATTGCAAGTAATGAAACCATCTCTGAATGATTTTAGTCTAAAGGTGCTCTAAGTGATGTCGGGTGACGTTACTTCTTGTTGACCTTTAAAGTATTGTAAAAAAAAAAACGGAGGCTAGCTAGACCCTCCCTCCTCCTCATCCACGCACTAACCCCCCAAACCCTTCTTGTCGGTTATTGGCTGGAACAGTTTGTTATGTTTGTGGTGCGGGTTAGCCCAGTTTGTTTTTGTTGCCGTTTGTGGAGCCTGGGGTGTCAGCAGAGACCGTGTTTTTTTACAGTGTGTTCAGAGGACAGGCAGCTAGCAGATAGTGAGGAGATGTTTGCTGTATGTGACAAAAAATGTTTTGGCCTAAAAAATGTGTGACATCTCTTAGAGCACCTTTAAGTTAAATATAATAACCCTGGTGAAAAACATGATTAATTTTTTTTCTGGGTTCTTTGACAAATACAAAGAACAGCATTTATTTGAAACAGAGATCTTTTGTAACATTATAAATGTCTGTACAGTCACTTTTAAATTAATTGAACTAAATAAAAGCATGAACTTGTTTCCAAACTAAATCTTACAAACCCCAAACTTTTGAATGGTAAGATCTATCTACCCAGAACACCCAAGCATCCACCTAGTAATCCTCCCGCAGCTCACCAGACTGATCTTCAGTGGTGTCGGCCTCATGGATCTGATTGTCGAACCACATGTGGGCGACAGTCATGCGGTTCTGCGTCAGGGTGCCGGTTTTATCAGAGCAGATGGTGGAGGTGGATCCCAGCGTCTCCACAGCCTCCAGATTCTTCACCAGGCAGTTCTTACGGGCCATGCGCTTGGCCGTGAGCGTCAGACACACCTGAGACACGGAAACAGAAAGATAGAACGAGAGGACAAGAAAAGCAGAACAAAAGGAAGAGTGGTTGACGCAGAAGTTAAAGGGAAAAAGAGGTGGAGAGAAAGAGAACCAAACAGAATTTCAGTGATATTACATATTTCATATTGTGGCACAATGCAACATCGTGCATTAATAGAACTGTGTTAAATCAAAGCGAAGCACAGCACAGATAGAGAAAGCAGAGTGGTCAGAAACATACTCTACGCGATTGTCTAGCTTTTGTTATTGACGTCAAATGATGAGCGAATATATAAGAACAAAATCGAAGGAATATTGGCACAAATTCATCTGTTACTTGGTTGGAGCCAGTCAAATTAGACAAATGCTAACATGAACAGGAGTGACATGCCCTCATCAATCAAAGCCTGAAAAAACAACCCAATCCTTATTGATAATAAAGTGTTCACTTGCAGTGAGAAAAACATATGTGCAGACCACAGTTTAGCTTCTGAGGTGAACAATTGTCTGCCAGGGAACATGCAAAATGCATTAACTGTATTTTTGTCTTTTAGACTATGATCTGACCTGTGACAGATGAGCTTGGTTCAACTATTATCAGATTCAAAGAAAATGGAGTGTGTAAATTGATATAAAAATCAATCAAAATGTATTAATTTCCAGCATTTGACAAAGCTTTGCACCAAAAATCTAAATGTTATACAAGTTATATAGGGCAACACAACTGTTTTCAACATCGATGATAATAATAATGTTTCTTGAGCACCAAATCAGCATATTAAATGATTTCTGAATGATCATGTGACACTGAAGACTGGAGTAATGATGCTGAAAATTCAGCTTTACATCACAGGAATAAATTACATTTTAAAATATATAAAAATAGAAAACAATTGTAGCTGTAATACTTTTCACAATATTAAAGTTTTACTGCATTTCTGAATAATAATACTATATTATTATAATAAATACATCCTAGCTAGGTTAGCTAATCTTTTTTTTCCTTTAAACATTAAAAACAATCTTACCGACCGCAAACTTTGAACGGTAGTGTAATGCATGGGGAAACATATTAATGTAGTGCTTTAATTTAATCTACAAGACAAATCCAGGTAGTGGAGTTAAGCGTGCAAATTATTCTTATGGACATAAATTAAACAGGGTAAATTAGCGGGAGAGCACAATCCCATAAAAGAGGGCATTACAGATGACATGAGCAGGAGTAAATCTGACCCAAAATAAGCTAAATACAAAAAAAATTTAATTTAATGTTCCTATTTTTTAAATGAAATAAAATGGTGCATTTTAATGCCTGAAGAATAATTAACATTTACTCTAAAAATATTTGACTAGGCCAGTTTGGTCTAGTCAAAACAATAAAATAAATATATATCATTAATGCAAAAAAATACAAACGTCCTCAGTGTCGGTGTAGGCAATGCACAGCGAATGCATAAGCGTTAGATTAATAGTTGCACTCTAACACATTTTGGAAGGCAAAGATGCATGGAACTGAGTATGACGTCTGCGTAGGGTATGTTTCAGGCCTACAGTAGCTGTGTACCGCAGCCAGAGGCACAGGAAAACCTCAATGCACAGCTGAGCACAGCGTCTCAGAGTGCCAGGCAGCCACTAGCTTTCACAGGCAACTAGAGATACCACAGAGCAATACTTTTCAGATTTTCATATTGACCTATAGGCTTTCAACAGTGAGAGTCTGTAAAAGAACACAGGAAAGAAACAGACAGAGAGAGAAACAGCGATAGAGTCACAAAGAGTCACAGATATGAAGGATTAAAGAGAGGGAAAACAGTTCAAGAACACACACTGTGATATAGACGAGACGCCACAACACTTCACTAACAGTGTAAAGAGTTACACTGGACAAGAAAAGAAACAGATGGAACAAAAGGAATAGTGTAAAATAAATGGACAGACAGACAACAAATACACAAAGACACAGATAAAATTTTCCAAATATAATCTCATGGAATTTTTCGGAATGGCACACTATTAATATTTGAACTAGAGAACTGAACCCTATAATCTGACCCGACCTGACTAGCACTGTAAAATTATAATGAAACTATATGAACCAAAATTGACTACTATTTTTGGTCTATACTATTGAACATGCATGTAGTCTAGAACAAAGCACACTTCATGGGATACTGTATCCCACAATGCAATGCATTACTTGACATGTGCTCCGTTTCTACTGTGATGTAAAGCGAAATATCAAACACGTAAACTTTTTACTTTTCCGACTAACTATTTGTTTGCGCTGCCAATATTTTTGTATTTTTTACATCCCGTATACTACTGTTAAAAAGTTTGGGATTGATTTTTAAAGTTCTTTAATGTAATTCTCATATGAAGAGAACATTAGAAATATTATGAAAATAACAGTTTTTAATACATTTTAAAATGCAGCAAAGCTGAATTTTGAGCACCATTACTCCAGTCTTCAGTGTCACATGATCCTTTGATTTGCCGCTCAAGAAACATTTCTTCTTATTATTAATGTTTAAAACAGTTGTGCTGCTTTATATTTTTGTGTACATCAGGATATTGTTTTCTGTAATTTTTGATAAATAGAAAATTTTGAAAAATAAATCTTTTGTAACATTATAAATATCTGCACTATCACTTTTTATTTGAATGCATCCTTCCTGAATAAAAGTTTAAATTTCTTTCCAAGGACAATCTTACTGATCCCAAGTTTATTCACTGATTAGATGCCACTTGGTGAATTAATTATGCAAATCTGTGAATAAAATGTAGCAAATGTTTGCACTGTTTCACATAATATTTTACATACTCACTAGGCGATATGAAGTACATACTGTGCAGTTTTTGTTTTAGTTTTCCATTCCGAACAAAGCCATGAACAAAAAATACCAAACTAAAGAAGATGACAAACACACATCAATTATACTGTTATATGAATTATATGAAAAATGTTAGTGTCATAGAAAGACATTTAAAGACTAGCATAGACATCAGAGTAAAAGCCGCGGTCCTCACAGTGACGGTGGCCAGGAGACCCTCGGGCACGTTGGCCACGATGATTCCGATGAGGAAGATGACGGCCTCTAACCAGCTGTAGCCCAGGATGATTGACAGGATAAAGAAGCTCACGCCCAGGAAGACGGCCACGCCGGTGATGATTTGGATGAAGTGCTCGATCTCCTTGGCGATGGGGGTCTTTCCGGTCTCCAGGCCGGAGGTCAGAGTAGCGATGCGGCCCATGACAGTGCGGTCACCGGTGCAAACCACAATACCACGAGCAGTTCCTGACAGAGGAGACAAAACAGAGACTTTTAATGGTTCGTTCTGGCCAGTGACCCAATGAACCTGTCATTTATTTCGTTATAATGATCATCTGACATTATTCCATGGCTACTTACTAAATATATGAATAAAATAGTTTTAAACCAAAACTGATTTGGTTTTAAATAATTTTATAACGTGAGAAGAAAGCGAGTGTGTGGAGTTATACTCACCTGTTATATTGTAAATTATACCATATTTATAGTTAGTTATAATTAGTTATAATTATAGTTAGTTTGGCACTTATTTTTGCCTTATTACAAATTAAATACACCACCGTTCAAAAGGTGTTTAAATATATATATATATATATACACACACCGTGTGTGTGTGTGTGTGTGTGTGTGTGTGTGTGTGTGTGTGTGTGTGTGTGTGTGTGTGTGTGTGTGTGTGTGTGTGTGTGTGTGTGTGTGTGTGTGTGAGAAAGATGTCTCTTGAAGGCTGCATGCATTTATTTGACCAAAACAGTAAAAACAGTAAAATTGTGAAATATTGTTACAATAAAAAATAACAATGTTCAGCATAATTACTCTCATTCCTCATCATTAAAGTCTTCAGTGTCACATGATCCTTGAGAAATCATTCTAATATGCTGATGTGATGCTCAAGAAACATTTCTAATTATTATCAAAGTTGAAAACAGTTGTGCTGCTTTATATTTTTGTGGGAACCATGATACTTTTATTTGTATGATTCTTTGATAAACAGAATTTATTTGAAATAGAAATATTTTGCAACACATTAAAAATGTCTTTACTGTTACTTTTGATCAATTGAATGTGTTCTTGCTGAATAAAATTATTGTTAAAAAAAACACCAAACTGTTGAACGGATGCTGAACAAATAAATCTCTTTAATAAAAAAATGAAATAACTAAGAAATTCCTGTTTTTTCACGAGTTATGTGGAAAATTTTCGAAACCTCAGAATCATGTTGTGTAATCCTCTAATCCGCCACATGGTGGCAGGAGAGTGTGACACTGAACATCATGAGATCACGAAACACTGACACCCTGCTGACAGCACACTGAGCACTAGACATATGCAACATCTCTCGACCCATCAAAACAGCAGCATTACACAACTCACTAACACTGACATGCTCTGCGAGGACTCTATATCTAACCGCTTTAATTAAAGCAGCTGGATTAGTTATGCGTAATACTCATCATCATTCTAAAGGTGTAAACCTGTGAAGCAAATGATGAAAATATCTTTAGAATTATTCATTTATTCAGTTGAATCTGAATTGGTTAGTGTCTTACCATCAAAACGAAGCCAAAAGGGTGATATAGAAAGAGAAATGTGTGGAAAAACAAGAGTGTGTAAGCAACCGCGTGGGAAGTTGACGAGTGGCAAGACGGGGAGCAAAAGTGAGAGGTTGTTGTCATGACAACATCTTTCCTCTACGGCTGGTCTTAGCAAAGATGACCAGGAAAAAAAAAATGAAGAGATGGGAAAAAGAGTGCAATGAAAAAGCAAAGATCGATTGGAGAAGATGAGTTCATAAAGAACAGGAAATGAAATAAGAGAGTGAGAGAGACACCATGGGGGAGAAAATGGAGCAGTGGAGCAGCTGCTATGGCAACCGTACCCTCAACACAGTTGGTGGAGAAGAAGGCGATGTTACGGGTTTCCAGAGGGTTATCATGGGTGCAGTCAGGTGACCTGGTCTGGGGCTCTGATTCGCCGGTCAGAGAGGAGTTGTCAACCTAAAGAATTATAATATATGTACATGTATATATTTATAACAAACTTTTGTTGGCTTGATAAAGCCTTATCTGAAAGTTTCAAAGTGTTTTAAAATATTGAAGTTTGAAGGTTCTACAGGCTAGACAGACAGATAGATATATTTTTACAACCAGATTCCAGAACATAACATTTATATTTAGATAAACTATTAAAGGTGGGGTATGTGATTTTCTTTTTTGACCATTATTTCAAAATCACTTGAAATCTTATTCCTAACCCACTTACTGGCTGTAAATTAGAAGCACTGAAATGAAAATTAAAAAATGTAATCATCCGTGGAACGGGCAGGACTCGAAAAACTCCAGCCAATCATTTTCAAGACCGTCTAGCATCATTGGACAGAAAATGCGTCACTCAAACGGTTGTACCGTGCCCCCTCCCCCACCCCCCTCGCACGCGTGTCCCGTTCATGCGCATACTCAAAACTTGTGACCCAGTCACAGGAAGTGCAAGTCGCCCCGGTACAGAGAGAGAGAGAGAGAGAGAGAGAGAGAGAGAGAGAGAGAGAGAGAGAGAGAGAGAGAGAGAGAGAGAGAGAGAGCGCATCTGAGTTTCGCTCATGCTTGATTGCGCGTCCATGTTTTTACGAATGGGTGGAGTCAGGGCCAGCGTTGGAGAAGAGAAGGTAGGACCTTATGAGTTGTGTATTTTCAAAATCTGCCGGCCGTTTTGCAAATCACATACCCCACCTTTAATGCAGTATACATATATCTCTGAATACAGTATATCCCACAATATCTCTACTGTAGACTACATACAGGTGCACGAGAAAGATTGCAAGTGTTCATAGTAAATATTTCCATCCATGTGTGTGCAGGTACCTTGCAGCCGTGAGCAGAGATGATCCTGAGATCAGCAGGAATCCTGTCTCCTCCCTTCACCTCCACCAGATCACCAGCCACCACCTCCTCAGCGTTAATCTGCAGCTTCTCACCTTCACGGATAACTAAAGCTTGCTGTGGACCCACACACACACACACACACACACACGCACGCACGCACGCACGCACGCACACACACACACACACATCAATTTCAACCTCTAATGACTCTAAGGCCAAAGAAGAGCATTAATACAGTCTAGAGGATTCAGAGACTCTGCGGAGGGATATAATAATTAGGATTATGACCAGAGAGGCAAACAGGGGATTATTAAGATTATTGGACAGCACTGTATATTGGTTATTTGAGTATTGCTCCTCACTCTCCTTTTGATCCACTCAGACTGTTACCTTCAAGTTGAGAAGCACAACTAGAAATATGTAATGTGAAGGTTGGCAGTTTTGAACTGTAATTTGGATAAAGGCTGTTGGAGTAAGTGGGTTTGTGTACCTGGGGGACCATGTTTTTGAAAGACTCCATGATCTTGGAGCTCTTGGCCTCCTGGAAGTAGGAGAAGCAGCCGGTGATGATGACCACAGCAGACAGGACGATCCCCAGGTACAACTGCAGAGCAGAGGACAGGTTATCAAACTAGAACATATAACTAACCGGGATTTCTCTGATCCAACTTGTGAGCCCCGTTTAGGTGACAAACCAAAATAGAAGACATCCCGGTCAAAATCCCCAATATATCACACCAGAAATCACATAATTTAAGCAAACCATGAATGATTATTATATTATGGTAATCGTTTTTCTATGTTTTGCATGCATCATCATCATAATTTTTTTTTTTTTTGGCTCTTGTCACAGTGTATTCTTAACCTGAATTAGCACTATTCATAGAGGTACGGTAGGCAACAATATTAGGTATTATATCATGCAACACAAAATAAAGTTTTTTTCTTCATGATACAGGGAATAATCTTAGTTTCGTTTTTATTTGGTTATCATAAGATTTGCGGACATCACTGGGTTTTAATTTGAGGTATAAAATTTTACGATACCACATATTGAAACATAATAATATATTTATTCATATAACATAAATTGCCTGTCATTTTCTTCATTTCTAAGTCAATAAAGTGTATGCTAAATTAATAAATGTAATGTAAATGTATTAATGAAACAAACGACCATTCAAAAGTATGGGGTCTGTGGTTTTTCAAAACAAATTAATACTTTCATTCAGCAAGGAAGCATTAAATTTTTGTTACAAAAATGATATTTAAAAAAATCTATTTGAATATGACCTTTCTGTTCAAAGAATCATTTAAAAAACTATCACAGATTCCCCAAAAATATTAAGCAGCACAACTGATTTCAACATTGATAATAATAATATTAATTGTTTCTTGAGCAGCAAATCAGCATTTCAAAAGGATTTCAAAAGTTACACTGAAGACTGGAGTAATGATGCTGAAATTCATCTTTGCATCATGGGAAAAAAAACTTTTAAAAATATCCAAAAAGAAACTGTTATTTAAAATCGCAAAAATATATATTATTATTTTTTTGATCAAATAAATGCAGGCTGGGTGAGCATAAGAGACTTATTTCAAAAACATTTAAAAATCCAACTGACCCCAAACTTATGAACGTTAGTGTACAGTATATATTTCTTGGAGTAAAAAATAAATTAAAAATTGTCAGAATATATGAATATTTTTGCAAATCTGTCAAAGGAGAAAGATGCATTTTGGTCATTCTAATGGACCATTCTAACCAGTAAAAAAACATAACCTCTTTACAAAGTAAGAGACTTTACAGAATTCATTTAATGAAATTAAAATGTGAGTAGTCAGTATTACTTCTCGTTTTTATTCTCAACCCGACCTATTCAAAATGTTTTCTGCCGCCAATGACATTTCTCCAAGCCAAATATACTATAAAAAGGAATAAGTCTGTTAATAAAAGACTTTAAATAAACCAATTTTAATATTGGTGCACTGCCTGGATCTCACTGCATCAAATATGGAATAATTAACAAAAATAACACACTACCCAGATTATAGTCTAGCTACTGAATAGGATAACAGATTATGTCACAAACATGGACTTTTCAACTTGCAATAAAAGTGTGTTAAATTTCTGCGGTGTTCTAATGAGGCGTGTGTGTGAGTTCTCACGTTGTCTCCCGCAGGCTCGTCCTCCGTGGCGGCCTGGATGGCGTAGGCCAGGAAACAGAGGATGGCTCCGATCCACAGCAGGATGGAGAAGCCTCCGAAGAGCTGGCGGCAGAATTTGACCCACTCCGGGGTGGTGGGGGGTGGGGTGAGAGCGTTGGGACCATCACGAGCGAGATACTCTGCCGCCTTAGCGTTAGTCAGACCCTTCAGGGGACAAGAGAGTGTGAGAAGAAATCGGATTCAGGAGTTCACATCAAACACTGCTCTGCCACTAGGGGGCGATGGAGGCCGTGTGGCTAAGGTTTGTTAAGATCACAGTTCCTGCTCTGAAAAAGTAGTGCTTGCTTTAGACAAGCTCGTCATGGTTTACTTTTAAGCTGCTTTGGATGAGGAGAATATGTTTGTATAGTATACGTGTTGCTTTTATGGAACATATGGTATGATATAGGAGAATATGGAAGTCATACTCGAGAAGGGAAAAACACCTCAGTTTTATTCAGAGGCACTTGCTGATCTTTAAATGGCCAAAAAAGGTTAAATTCGGTTGGTTGTAATGCAAACAGTATATCAGCCAATTTAAAATGCATATAAATACCACTCTATATCATCCAATAAGAATGATGATATTTAAATGATTAAAGCTCAGTGGTTTTTATTGTGGGGGCAAAACAATACAATGCAATTATAATTGAGAGAATGAGTCTGATGCATCATATTTGATACTCACATTTACATGTTTTTGTCTCTAAAAATAATGTCTGGATAATCAACTAAACCTAGGTTGCTTCAGTCTAGAAACTGATAATCTTAAAAATTATTTCTAAAAATATAAAAGTTATTCTCATGATTGCTTGATCATGTTGTCAAATATGATACAGTAGGCTTTATAGGGTTAATATAAGCTATATGTTTTACAGTACATAGTGAAAGTATGACTGCGTTTCAGAGTCACAATCAAATAAAAATACAATTCTGAGAATAAAGCTGTCTCATTACAAAAATAAATTAAAAAAGTGATAATACAGACATAATGTTACAAGATTAAAGGGAGTAAGGACTAGGGATGGGTATCGAGTTCGATACTTTTAAGGCACAGACCGAATTGCCTCGATACCATCATGTATCAAAAATCCAGTGAGCCAATAATTATGTGGCGAGTCATCTAGTTTACGCCGGTTACACCCAAAAACAGGGCTCACATGTGAGGCTGTAGTGTGTAAGCATCCCAACCCCCATAGATGGAAAAGATGTGGAAAAAATCAAAAGTGTGTCTACATTTCACCAGGCTCGATGCCAACAGCACGCGATGCAATATTTGCGATGAGATATTGCTGCCAAGACCGGTGTTGTGCCGAATTTCGACTCAAATTATTACTTAAGAGCAGTCGACTGCTGACTTCTTCGACTGCAAGAGGAGCTGGAGCGCCTCACAAATGAACCGAAACTCGGCGTATAGGGTGCTTGCCTCACAGACATGAGAAATAGCCATATAGAAAGCTTGAAATTTGAACCAATTCGAATCGAAAACAAATACTCTGATTATGTAATCCAAACGAAAGGTGCATTTTTCTCTATAGGCGTTCACTGTATTGCGGAGATGATGAGTAAGCAACGTCAACTTATCTTTGCAGCCAACACTGACTCGGAAAACACTAGTTTATTAACAAACAATTAAAAGGTCTCTTGCTATTTTTTCCCAACAAATTCATAATCATTAGGCTACTTTTGCCAGTGCTTTGCGGCAAGGTTTATGCAAGCGCTTGAGCGTGAGGCATATATTGCCCCCCAGTGACATTTATGTGTCACTGAGTCTGTAAAAAAAGTCAACAAACTGAAAAAAGGTAGGTAATGTGGTATGTAATCTTGTTAAAACGGATTTCATAAAATTGGTATCGTTCAGAAACTGGTATCGAAGTCATGGTATCTGTGTCGATATCGATGTTGAACATTTTTGGAAGATACCCAGCCCTATTCGGGACAGTTCACTCAATAACGTTTTTAAACGAAATGGGTTCAAAATAAAAAACAGACTGCATTTACTTACAGTAAAGTATAGTATGTAACAAACTTTTTTAATTTTTTTGCGTTCCATATAACCTATAATGTCAACCCCAAAAATCAGGAAACAGATGATGTAACGTTATGTGAATAGAGTATAAAATGACAATAATAATAGGAATAGAGTGCCACATCAGCCTCATCTATGAGGAAATGGAGGATTTAGCTCAATTATACTTGCATAAGATTCACCAAGAAAGAAATCCTTGGTCTTTTGAGGCATCAGCATCGATTTTGAGGCATTATCTTTAGTATCCGGACACATCAGCAGTTATGAAGGAAATTGAATTCATTCAGGAGAAAGAACAAGACAGACATTCAGGAAATTGCCTCTTTTCTGCAAATGTACAACAAGTAGTGGTCGACTCCACTTCACTTTGATGTTTCTTTCCTTATGATTCTCATAATATTGCTAATTTAATACTCATAATACTATAACATCGTTCTCATAATTTTAACTTTATTCCCAAAATATTATTACTTTATTCCAGTGGTTCTCAGCGTGGCGTGCACAGGTTCGGCAAGAAGACACGCAAGAAGCTGAGCTCGCCAGATTATTTTAAAGGTTTGAAGAGGGAGAGACCAAAAAAGTTTCGCGAGAACCGCTGCTTTAATCTAAACTCTTTATCCTCAAAACTATACCTTTATTCTAGTAAAAAGTCTATTCTCAAATTATTCTCAAAACTTTTTTTGGATTTTCACATTTATTTGAATGTTTCTCTTCACTGGTATCATATGAAACAGCTGGCTTTTTTCATGATTTATTTTTAATTGTTCACTGCTGATGTGAGAAACTCACCTGTACAATGTCAGTGCTGAACTTTCGGCATACTTCTTCAATTGACATCTTATGCTCCGTCTGAGGAATGACAAAAAAAGAGAGTCTAAAACTGCACAAAGAAAGGATGAATTGCTTTATAGAGTGCAACGGACCACACACAGTTTAAATCACAGACTTGCTACATTTGTTTCAAGGCAAAGTATTATTTGAAAATCAATACAATATGGTGTACTTAAGTTTCTGTATGAGGCAGGCCCGGTTCTAAGGGGGTGCTAGAGGTTGCTAAGCACACTCAGTTGATAGAAATAATATATTGGCGGAAAAGATTTGGCAAACGCTCCAGTGCACGTTGATGTCTGCGCTCTGGAGAACATCAAATATCTATGTACAATGTGTTTTTGCAGCGGTCTGCAATGTAGCCAATCACAGATGTAGTTGTTGATCTCTTGAACACAAAGGCCAATCAGAGGTGTTTAAGTTCAGAATCCACTCACTGCTCAAAACGCCAGAGTTATGCAGATTTGCAAAACCTCTCATTAACTAAAAAAGTGTAGACACGAAGTAAGAGGTTTGTTGTGAGTAATATGTTTGAAGTTTTTTGGCTAAATATTCATATTCAGTTCATACAAGTATATGATTTTTTAAATGTGGATGTGTCTTACCAGTGGCACTTCTTTCTTCAGGTCATCCATGTCTTTCCCTCCCTTTCCCTTCTTGGGAGACTCCTTCTCATCTTTGTCCTGCGTGGTCGCCACGCGGTAACTGTCCGACCGTCCATACTGCAGAAAAAACGTTTCTGTTTAGATCAGCTACATAATTATACCTAGAAAAAGCCAGCTTACACTGGAAGTCAAAGCAATAACTATCCTTTTTATTTCTACCACATGAACCAGGCTGTACGAATATGCATATATATAAAACGCAAACTGCAAACTGAGAATATTACGCAAACCTGCAAGAATTAAATTAGCTAATTTGCACAAATACACTTTATGTATTCAATGCATGCATGACTTTGCATTTCTCAGAATTGTGTGATATAAATTCGCAATTGCGAGTTATAAAGTCAGATTTGCGAGATATAAACTCAAAATTCTGAGAAATAAAGTCAGAATTGTGAGTTTATATCTTTATACCTTTTTTAAGCCCCATATAGTAGACTTTTCCACAGATTTAAAGTGACCATTAAATCAAAACTGACAATTCTTATTTTTTATGGTATTATTTATTTGCGATCTTCTCTTCTCTGATGGTGTGTTTAAGGAATTCCATATCAAGAGAATTCGAAAAACAAACCGGTGTGACATAATTTCGAACAAAATCAGGCCAAAACGAAGTTCAATTTGGGAGTTCTAGACAGCTTGCCAAAGCAAACTTTCCGGAAAAGTTTGCTACGGCTGGTTAACCCATTCAAACTACCATTGATCCGTGACGATGACAAAATAAATAGGTGTGACTCTGAGGCTCCGCCTTTTTTGACATGGAAATCTTCTCCGGTCAGATGCAAAACTAAAAACATGAACACACAAGAGAAATTGAAGTTGTAATTCTAACTGAAAGAGACGCTGATGTTGTTTTCCATGTTTAATGCTCTAAAGCTGTAAAGCTATATAAACATAATGTGACTTGACAAATCGTTACGATTAGATGCTTTCTTAACTGCTGTTTTCTCATCACTGTCATTCTTGTTGGGTTTTTTGGTTATTGAGAGGAAAGTGCGCAGGAAATGTTTACATATTCAAGTGTGGGCAGCGTCAGGATGTTCACATGCTTCAGTGACCTATTTTAACTTGCATACACAACCAGATGGCATTATGGTTAAATCCACTATTACAGCACACCAGCTTGCTTAGATGTTAATGCATAAAATGTCTCATAAATGTTTCTGATGTAAGGTTGATTGATAATATTATTTTATAAAATTATTAAATGTTAAAGGAAAAAATTACTTAAATCTTTAGATTTTAATAAATTGAACTTTATTACAAGTGCATGAATCAGAAATAGTTAATATTTCCCTTTTACTATTAATAAATTATAAACATTAAATAGTCAAATATTTTGTTTTTTATTTATTTACAGCTTTTATGTCATTTGTTTAACTACACATAGAAAAAAAAATGCTATAGAAAGTTAATAGAATATACATATTGCATAATTCTAAAAACAGACTAAATGTATTAAAATGAATTGTTTATTATAAGGCTTAAATTCAATTAAACTGAAACTATTAAATAAATAAAAAATGAAAAAGATTCTTAAGTAATCAATTTTCTTGATTGTAATTTATATTTTCTTAGTATATATATATATCAGATTACAAATATTGAATGATGATAAAAAAAACTAGCATGTATTAGCTACTTTTATATGTCATTTGAAACAAATGATGGTTCATCATATATTCAGAAACTATATTATAGTATTAATAAACACAGAGGGGACACAAATCATACATTCCGTAAAAATATCACAAAAATGATGATAACGATTCTTTAACCACTTGTTTCTAATATGTTCATCATTATATGTTCAACAGACTTGCTTATATTTAAAAAAGGATAAGGATAAAAAATAAACCCAAAACACTACAAATTGCAAAAAGGCCAAAATTGTAGCATCCCTGTGTCAGTGTGTCGAAACACTAAACGGTTTGACCATCTGTCAAGGATTCCCTCTTTATATCCTCTGGGTGAGATGGCAATGCAGGATTAAGACTGTTTACTACAGTCTGGATTAACCTACTGAACAACCGTAATCCTGCTCCCTCCTTTTCTCCTATTCATTCAATCACTCATATTCTTTGAGATACATTATATACTGTCTGTTTGTTTGCTGTCTAATGTAGTCTAACCAACTTGATAGAGCATGGCCTTACTTTGGTACACTGTGTTCTCACTGTATTCATTCATGAACATCCTCCATTTGACTGTTTGCAGTTCTCTCTTCATCGTTCATGCACGCCTGCACACGTGCATTCACAGTTATATACTCAGTCATGACCCTAAGATCAGATGTGTGTGACACGTGCACATTCATGTCAAAGCCCATTGGCCGCTGTGCCATAAGATGTGTGGTCGGCAAAGCTTCCGGAGAACTGTGGCTGCTCCACTTTAAGTAAATCCATCGGGTATTGTCTCTGGACTGATTAAAATTATGTTCTCTGAGACAAACGACTGAAACGTAAGAGGTACCTGGATGAGGACTTGAAGTTTGAGACCATCATGTTAATATTAAAGAAATTGTTCACTCAGAAATGAAAATTCTGTCATCATTTTTTTCACAGCACTGTAAAAAACTTAACTCATTATTTTGAGTTATCTTTTTGCATGGTTTTTTTTTAGTTTAACTAACTTATTTCGATAAGTTGAGGACAAGAAAAACTTAAATTTTCTTGTTGTCTGGGCAATCTAGTTATCTCTACACAAAAAAATAAGTTGAAATAACTAAATTGCTAAAATATTTTTTACAGTGTGCGCTGTAAATAAATGATTTTTTGAAGATTACTGGTGTACGTTTTAAATGAAAATACTACTTCAAATTCAATGTGTTATTTTGTCATTTCTTTGCAATCATTTGTGAAATTTACAAACAATTTCTGAGTGAAAATTGTTTCCAGGTAAATCCTACAGCTATTTTTTTCAGTGCACTTAAAAAGAAGATGTTCGCTTTTACATACAAATAAAGTTAATGATAAAGTCTAAAAATGATCCAAAAACAACATAAAAATAGTCCATAAAGGCACGTTCACACCAATGATGATAAAGATATAGTTTTAAAAAATCTTTCTAAATATAAAAGAATAAAAAAGTCCACACCACAACTATAACGATAACAGCACAGAGAAACGATATTGTTGGAAACACTTTTAGAACAAAATTTTCCCACATGATGAACAGTAAAACATTGACAGCCAATCAGAATCAATCCTGCTTTAAAGAGGTTTCAGAGCATTTAAAGCGGCAGGCGACAAATCTGCAACGCGCTTAGAATAAACAAAATTATATATCTTCCGCTCAAGTGGATGCTAGTGATCGTAATAGTTATCTTTATAGACAACAACCAAATATTTGGTATCATTGATACATAGCTATTTTATGGCTTCTAAATACTTGCATGGTTAATATGGACCACCTTTATGGTACGTTTTGTCATCAAACAACATGGAGTTTGACAGCCATTGGTCCAAATTCACTTTCATTGTATGTAGTGTGAATATTCTGCCCAACATCTCCTTTTGTGCTTCACACAAGAAAATCTTACAGATTTAGAACATGTATGGTAAATGAGTAAATATTTATTATTTAAGAAATTAATTTTCTGGAGAACTATTGTATTATGAGCTAGCGGACATCAACAAATAAATCACAAAATGGTAGTGATTGTAATGATTTGTAATGGTAATGATTAAAAATTGTAACGGTAATAGCTCTCTCATCTATTTCAAAGGGATTCTCTCTCTATCTAATGGCCTTGAGGACATGGAAACACACAGTGTACTGTACATGCAGTAGTAAATTAACCACATGCATTCACACCCTCCATAAACCTTTTAAAGAAAGTTAGCTTCTTGATAACTACATATAAGACATCAATGAAACAAACCACATAAAATGTTGAGGCTAAATAACCACAGTAGATGTTAGAGCTGTCTATCATGCAGCAGTAAAAGAGTGATGGGTGTTTCATTCAAATGTGAAGATATGAATGTAGATATCTCAGGCCATGTCCACATGGACACGGGTATTTTAGAGTTTTTCCTCCAGCGTTTTTAAAAAAAAATCCCGTCCACACATGCTCGGTCTCCGTCTACATAAAAACGCAAAAACACGCTATCAAGCGTGGTCAAGAGCATGCCACGCCATCAGGCGGCGATATAACCCTAACCGTAAAGCCACGTTGGCCAATCAGAAGCCTAACAAAAAGTTATTACCGGTTCCGGTAGGCGCAAATCTGACGTCAAACACAGTGGATAACGGCGCACGCTCTGACGTCGCAAGGCGAAAACGTCGGTTTCACTGTCTACACGACAACACGTAACCGGCGTTTCTGAAAATCCTCACCCTCAGCAGGGGTTTTCAAAAATGTTCGGTTTCAGTGCGTTTCCGTGTGGACGAACGGCCGAACCGCGTAGAAAAAGTCACGGTTATAAAAATACCCGTGTCCGTGTGGACAGGGCCTCAGAGTCAGCAGCGCAGGAAGTCATGTCCAGAAATAGTACATGCATTCATAGACAAAATTGGCATGTTATCTTATTTGAATATATAAAGAGTGAAATTCTATAAATAAACCTTGATATAAACTTAAAGAGGGAAAAAACATTAAATGTGTGTTGTGGCTAAAAATGCCATAATCCATGTGTCTACTAAACTTAAGTAATTAGAATTTAAATTCTGTATAATAATACAGAATCCGTTTTAGAGAATTTACAGAATTTAGTTTTGTTGATGCAATCATGTCACTGTGATTATCTAAATGTACATGAAAGCAACCTTGATGTGGAACAAACTGATTAAAACCTGCTATTGACTTTTGAGGGCCAATCAAATGAGCTTGCTGGCTGACCTTGAAGGCACCACAGGATATGACATCATGTTGGTGTCTGGCAAATTGACTGATAGCGTGTCTGCTAGCTTTGCTTCATATATATGACCCTGGGCTTTGACACAAAATAAGGCTTGATCGCATGCTTTAGTGGAAAAGTGCACACATCCAAAATCACTCAATCAGAATGAGCTATTGAACGGCGTCCATTACACAACCATCTATTATAAGACATTTCACCACCAGTCTCTTTCTCTCTCACGCACAATTATCAATCACGCAACATGTAAATCACTTTGAAGTTAAACAAATAGATATTTAAACATCATTGTCACCACCGACCTCAACAATAAATTGATATATTATCAAAACAAAATGGTGGCAGAGTAGACCCCATAGTGGGATTCTAGGAAACTATAAGACCAAAAGAAACAGTTTAAGCTCAAACCCAAGTTCAAATGTAAATGCTTTTACTGAGTTTCTAAAACTGATTTCACACTAGCAGATGACTTTCTTGCTATTCTAAACAACCTGATCGCCTGCAGTTCCCTTGAAGCCTTCGGACAGACTTGCATCTTTGGATACATGTCCCAAGCAGTGGTGGACGAAGTACACATACCATGTACTTGAGTAAAAGTAAAGATACTCAAGGTAAAATATTACTCAAGTAAAAGTAGAAGTGCTGCCTTTAAACATTCACTTGAGTAAAAGTACAAAAGTATTTGCCTTCAAATGTACTTAAGTACCCAAGTACTTTGATTTTTTTATGGCTATAATGTCCTATTATAATTTGTCACAAGACTCTTGCTTAACTCAGTCTAAGTGAAGACTAATTTCACTCTTGGCACACCAATCTATTAATGAAATGACATTAATTAGTCTGATATATATACTGTATATATACATATATATATATATATATATATATATATATATATATATATATATATATATATATATATATATATATATATATATATATATATATATATATATATATATATATTTTTTTTTCTATGTTATGGGAGCTGCCAATTGCCCTCCAAAATTAAACACAAAAACGTATTAATGCAGTGTTTCTGCTACTCCCCAGAAAAAAAGCTATTATATGCAAGTAATTTTAGTGGCAACGTAAGCAATGTACATTATGCGTCAATACTTACCGATAATTGCTGCAATAATAGCTGCTGCTCTCTGTCCCGCTTAAAATCATTCTGTCAACGCGATTTGTTTGGAAGTTGGAACTATTGAGAGCTACACGAATAATGTGACCGCGCGGCGGCGAGATCACTGTCACAACCATATATGTTCGCAACTCTCATTTAACGGCTCTGGTTCGTGCTTAGTTGATACCGCCAAGGCAAGTTCAAAACAAAGCGCGCGCGTGATTGTGATTGGTGGCTCGTTTGGCCAGTTACGTTTTTATACACTCATAAATAAAAAGGAACGACTGATTTTGAAAATGTAGTAGAGTAAAAAGTAAGATATTTGACTTTGAAATGTAGTGGAGTAAAAGTAAAAGTCTCCCAAAATTTAAATACTTGAGTAAAGTACAGATACGCAAAAAAGCTACTTAAGTACAGTAACGAATTACATTTACTTCGTTACTGTCCACCACTGGTCCCAAGGGCTTCGCATTCACCCTCCAAGAAACATTCACGGCAACCCCAAGCACCTGAGCCTCCTACAACTGCTTCACTGCTGTTCTTAAGGTGACACCAGGTAACCGCCTGCCCCATCGTTCACCCTTGCTGCCCTACACCTCCTATTATTTTTATTATTATTCCCTCACTGTATCAGCCCATCCCTGGTACCATTTCAAAGCTCAAAACCGGCTATATGGAATATTATCATACAGCTTACTTAAATTACAATAAACTGACTTAAAAAATAGTTGAATCTTGAATAACTATTTAAAAAAGTTGAAAATTGCTTAACTTATTTTGATGAGTTAAAGCAATGTAAAAACATATGTTGTCATACTTTTTGATCATATAACCTTTTACAGAGTACCATGTGAAACAGAACCCATTATGCAAATGTTACATTGCATGATTAATTCAGGGAGTAATCTTAAACATCTTTATCATCTCTGAAATAAAAGGTTTACATTTTAGATTTAAAAATGGATTCAATTTCATTAACTTTCGAATATTGTTTCAAAATACACTCTTAAAAATAAAGGTTTGTTATTTACATGGATGGATCCATTGAGAACCTTAAACATCTATGGAGCCTTTCCATTCCACAAAAGATTCTTTACAGTGAAAAAGGTTCTTCAGATTATTTAAAATGTTCTTCTTCACACTTAAGAAAAAAAGGTTATTTTAAGAACTGTTCACTGAAAGTTCTTTGGGATAGTACTTCCAGTTTAGAAATGCACTGCGTTGTGGTATACTATGTTGTGCTATGTCTGAAATCACTACATTTTTCACTCATTCACTATTCCCTATATAGTGAATGCCATTTAGTGCTGAATGGAAAGGAGTGAATAATAATAGGCCAACCACATACCGAACTAAGTAAATCAGTGACAGTAAATCAATGCAATAAATCTTCATTCTGTTTGCCACATATTTTTGTTCACAACGATTGAAAATAAACAACTGCAAGTATTAAAATGTATGTTAATATAAGATGTGTAGGCTACAGGTTTGTTATCCATGCAAAAATGAATACTGTAGGCTACACAGTACACATACACTCACTGTAGAAACTGTAACAGGCTACTGATATGCAATTCCAAACACCCTGCAAGAAAAATGTTCACCTCACACAAATTGCCAACATCCCCAAGCACCTGAGCCTCCAACAATTGAGTCACTACTACCTCTCTCAAGGTGACACCAGGTAACAACCTCTAGTAACCTCATCATTCACTTTCCATGCTCAATTTAGTCTCCATCCCAACCACCCTCTCAAGCTCCGACCCTTCATTTCGCCTAGCGTATTTCGCCAATCACGCATCCTCTACCCATTGATTGATTAACTCAAGACCAATCAATCACCGGCGACTGTGAATATGACCCGCCCTCTCGTCATCTCAGCCCTCCTGGCGCTACACGGACCAATCGCTGTGCGTGTTTGGGAATTTCCACTCTCATTGATCGGTCTACACCGACCGTCGAGCCCGGTTATCCCTACGGGCATCACGACCGATATCAGCATGAAAAAACGACACAGAAACCGAGATACAAAACATCCCGTGCACGAAAATGTATCCTTTGAAGGAGATACATTCTTCCATTAGGCTAACACAGCATCTCCATTTAATTTGTTTCTATTAAGAATGCCCAGTTCTGCTTATTGCAAGGTCCACAAAAAGTTCGATTTATTCGCGTTTCTATCGTGAATCATCATCAGACATCCACTTTGATTGGAGCTTGTCTGCGCGTCTTCTGGTCAATAGCATATTGTCATAACTGATACACAAGTTTGTTGTTGCATAGTCGGCTGTGAGACTATTGAAATGGGTCAGTCCAGATGCAGTCATCCCAAATCCATCCCCCACCCATCTGGGGTTAACGCCTTTTATTTAGGAGTCCGGCAGAATTTCTCCTCGGACATACTTGCAGACGATTTACAGACAGAAAATAATTGTCCACCTGGGTAATTTAATATGTCGCTTTCCTAGCTAGTAGCCTACACTTTGTTATCGTCATGGAAAGGAAATAGTCAATGTAGGATATAAATCGGTGGATTTCAAAAATGTAGATAGCTAATGTTATCTGAGTTCACAAATGAGGACTAGAAAAAAGATCTCTCAATGGCAATGTAAGCTTTTGGTGTCATTTTAAAAACATAATCCCAATAAAAAAAATCGTGATCCCAAATCACTAACCGCAAATGGTCATTATACGGTCGTCAACGGTAGGCTATTCCTGACGCGCGGTCACGTTTGACTGAACGAACAGAGACGCAAACAGAAACCGTAGAATAATGTAGCCTATTACTGGATGTGTGTAATTATGATAGTTTGCCATCATGTAGGCTATTTGAAACATATTAGTTATCACAGTTCATTTTGATATTTTATGTCATTTTTGCGTTTACCAGTGCTACTTAATGCATCAAATGACTAGCCTAGGCTATTTGCATTTTTTTAGCGAGATGCCAAACGCCTTTAACATTAATGATATATATGACATGTGCATTTAAATTCACCTATATATGCTTATTTGTTCCCTTTAACTAGCCTACATCATGGCGCATCTGACTTGGTGCAAAAATGAAGCATCAGGCTTGACGCAAATTCCAAACGATCGTGCAGCGTTATTATTTCACAATGTCAGTAATGTTATAGGCTACTTGCAGTCTCACAAAATAGCCTAACTGATTAATGTTTGCTTATCATTTACAGTATTGTCATTAGAAAGCATTACATTGTAAGAAATGCATGCACCTGTTAAATGCAATGATTTGACATTGGCTAAATTACATACAGACATGTTGCAATTCAAATATCATAAACATGAAATATTCTGAGGATGCCATACAGAATGTGCAATGATTTAAAATAGATTCTTACCCCCATTTTGGAGCCGTCAGTCGCTGTCTCTTCAGTCTATCAACTGTGCTTGGTTTCAGGCAAGCGAGAGAGAAGAAAAAATGAAGCTCTTGAACGGATAACGACTGGCAGCGTTTGAACGACCCTCTGTCTATAAATTAAAGATACCTACACACGGTTACCATGCATAATAATGAATTAGAGGGGCTCTACATGAATAAAAAACTGAAAGAATGGGCCAAGCTGCATTGGAATTAAAAGCACATGTGGCTGACTTTGATATAATGATAGAATAGCATATGCAGCGCAGAGGATTATGAAGCTTCTCTGGCTGAATGATACCAGTGAGATTTAGAGCCGACGCGCTGTCTGCCTCTCTGTGTCCTTCCGCCGCTACTGCTCCATGCCGCGGCACACTCTTCTTATCCCTCCGCGTGTGATAGTAGCTCCGTAAACGCATGTAATGTAATGTAATCGTAATGTAATGTAATGTTATGAAAATTAGATAATGTTTCAGGATAATTCGGTTAAATTAAGCGAAGTATACAGCTCCAAAAAAAAAAAAAAAAAAAAAAAAAGGATAATTATACTGAATCATGGTCAAACAGACTAATGGACCATTGTACTATGATGTTCTTCTGAGCATGAAGCCTGCCATGGTATTCTTTGAAACACCTTGGAGTGCAAATACCATGGTTGAAGAATATGGTAATCATTCAGGTATATCAAAACATGGAACTGGAACCTGCAAACATGAACAAAACACATCCTAAATATTCCCAAAAGCAATCTTTTCATATCATAGTCATTATTTATATCTGAAATGTTGGCATACAATGCTTTTCTCATCTTATGATATCAATGACTGTCAATTAAGTATAGACTAAATCTGTAAAAAAAAAAAAAAAAAAAAAATTTTTTTACAAAAGTATCATATAATGGATGGCATTTTGGTCTAAATGCAACGCCCCCACAGAAGCTCAAAGTTTTCTCAAACATATTTTGATTCTTGGTACATGTTCCAGAAGATCAGCCAATTTAATGGTGTTATCTGATTCCCGAAATGAACAGATTCTCAAAGCTGTGTGGGTGTATTACAGATAAAAAGACAGAAAAAAAAACTGAAAGCAGTAAACATGAAGAACTATAAGTTTTTAAGGCAGTGTTGGTTTTGTGCGAATGTTTCTTGCGGCGAAAAAGGGGATGCTGCTGCTGCTGTCTCATAAAGACTGGATATTTTTTGTGTGTACAAGGGGGATGGCAGATACGGCAAACAGAGATACAGAAGAATCCGTATCAGGTATTTTTAAATGCAGCGAGAAAAAGATATAATGAGCTGAAGAGAAAAACTGAGTCAGACATCTAATCTCTGGGTCGAGAGAGAAAAATAAACATAAAAGAGATGTACTGTATAGACAGAATAAAACAGATGAAACAAGCTCAGGAAGACAGGAGACAAGCACTTTATCAGGTGCTAATAATAGATTAATGTGGCATAAAACAATCAGGGTCACACCCTTTGTCAATCATATTTCCAGGATGGATCTGGAAAACTTTACTGCACTATCACCATCAGTGACATCAAATAATTTTTTTAATGCTCACTTAACATAAAGCCCAATTTATACTTCTGCATCAAACTTACGCCGTAGCTACGCCATACCCTTCAGCGTACCCTGACATGTACCTCTCCAATAATGTAACAAGGGGTCAATTCTACGCGGACGCAAGCGCTGTGATTGGTCTGCTAGAACCCCTCTCTGATTTCACATGCTCCCTCTGCATGTGTAATTGCACATCAACGTGGACAACGACGCAGAAGTATAAATGAAAACCAACACGTACTGTATAGCATAGAGGCTCCGGCGTAGATCTGACGCAGAAGTATAAATCATCCTTAAGGCAGTAAACCTCGCAATGTGGTAAATATATGTACTGTCAAGTTTTGGGTTAGAATGGTCCGAGGACTAAAATGTAGAATTTCAATGGGCTTTTATTTGTAATTAAAAATAAAACAAAAACTACTCTGTAGGGAAAACCACTGGCTAGGTAGGGCAGGGCAGGGCAGGGCAGGGCAGGGTAGGGCAGGGCAGGCAGGGCAGGGCAAGGCAAGGCTGGACAGAAACAGTAGGACATGAGGGACACATTGCACAGGCCTGCGAACACAGGCAGAAGAAATTAGGAGGGTATAGCGAGGGAGAACAGGTGGGGCGAATAAACCAATAATCAGATAACAAGAAGGCCGTGGTTAAGACAATAGACAGAGCACATGGCATATACACACAAACTAAACATGTGTTAACTAAACAAGTGACGTGATCACACAAAACATGACAGAAGACCACACAGCCAATAATAACAGTGAATAGTGTGCGTGTCCACACTAAACACAACACGAAAGCATGTGCCGGCCGATGGTAAATACGAACCGGGCGCTATACAAAACCCAACAACACAAGAATGGCTATAGGGGTATTTCAGAAAGCAGGTTATATGATATACCCGGGTATTTTTAAAGGGTAAGTAAGCGGTTAACCTCAATTTTCGGTTCCAAAAACTGAGAGGGTATAAGTAGCAATAGCAACTAACTCTCTGAACATAACCTTCTGCGGAGCAGCTTCTGTTCCAGTGGGCTTGACATTTTTTTGCTCACCAGCCACTGTGCCTAGTAGTTTTACAAATTTACTCAGCATTTTCACTGGCCAAAATATTTTACTCTTATGCCATGGGGAAAAACTTGCATAAATATATATATTTTTAATATGTTCTCATTGATATGGCAGCAGGTATATTAGGCTGGATCCATTATACTGTTACACATGCGTTTTCTTTCTCAACTGTTTACATCCACTTAAAACATTTGGCATTTTGACATTATTTTGTGTATTTGACTGTTTAAAAGGATAGTTCACCCAAAAATGAAAATTCTGTCAGTAATTACTCACCCTCATGTCGTTTCAACCTAAGACCTTCGTTCATTTTCGAAACAAAAATTAAGATATTTGTGATTAAATCTGAGAGCTGGATCACTCCTCCATAGGCTTCTAAAGGATTGAAACTTCCGATGAAATCGGAAAGTTATTAAAGAAATCGTTAAAAGAGTCCAAGCGACTACAGTGCTCAATCTTAAGTTTATAAAATGACGAGAATACTTTTTGCGTGCAAAAAAACACAAAAATAACGACTTTATCCAACCATCTCTTCTCTTCCATGTCATTCTCCTAAGCTGTTGACGTAGTGTAACAGCGCAGCGCTTCTGTGTTATACGTCACACGTAGGCTCACTATTGGCCGACGCTGGTCATGTGTGTGATGCGTGTGACGTTCAACCAGAAGCGTTGCGCAATAACACTACGTGAAATCTCCAGGCCCAAAGAGAATACTTGAATAGAGTCGCTATTTTTGTTTGTTTTTTGCGCTGAAAAAGTATTCTCGTAGCTCGATAAACTTAAGATCTAGCCACTGTAGTCACTTGGACTCTTTTAAAGGAGTCATAACCTGCAATTTTCACTTTTCCACGAGAATCAATGTATGTTATGATTACCTAACATGATTATGATCTGCCGGGAAGCCGATATTCAAAAGTGAAGCGTTTGTTTACCCCAGGGTTCGTAAACCAGCCCACGTGCACGCGCACTCAAATACGAGATTTTAATTTCTCCCCCGACTTGACGTCAAGACGGGGCAGGATATACCATATTTGGACACTGCAGACGCTGCAGGAAGCCCGCTCTGAGCTCTCCCCCTCACATTCAGTCAAGAAAGATGCAGAAATGTAGTGCACACATGAGTTGCTCTGTGGTTGACTGCCAGAATCAACATTCAAATGTGTTTTCTCTACCAAAAACGGACCAAACTACCAGGGACCAGTGGATGAAATTCATTTTTAATGACGCTGTTCCAACAACCCTATCAACTGGCTCAACGTTAGGTGTCTGCGCTAAAAATTTTACAAAGGAATCCTTTACAAATTTGGGGCAATATCAGGCGAAGTTGGCCTCGAAGCTACGTTTGGAAAAAGATGCCATTCCAACAATCAGTCACTTGCCTGAAATTGAAACGGTAAGACTGTGTTTTTATTACTCTACTGTGTGTAACAAACAGCAGCTAACTACTAATGCGGCTATTGTAACTTTAGCTTCGAGGTAAACACGGGGAATGGACTCTACGAATGCTAGCCACAAAATAGCAACAAACGTTTTAGCTCGTTACTGATGTTAATGTAAGTCTCAGTCAAAATGATTGTCTTTACCATTCAGAGACATGTTGATGTAGACGTCCTTCCATTGACTCTATATCTTCCGTTTCCAGCTCTGGTTCAGAGTCTGGCTCCAACATGACATCATGACTTTTACGTAAACATACACGCCACTTTCAAGTCAAGTGGCGTGTTATCTATACGCATTTTGAGCTATCCGCGTGTATGCGTGTATATCTACGCCGTTAAATGTCCGAGTGATTCCGCGTGTATGTACACGCCATTAAATGTCCGAGCGAAACGAAGAAAAACCTAGAGCTACATCTGGCGCGCGATATTTTTTGTCCTAGGATGGTAGGGGAACACTTATTAATGGTATTAACCCCGGGTAGGTTTAGGGACGGGGTTGGGGTAGGTCATATATTTATATATACAGTAAGTCAACGGCGTTCATAAACACGCTGAAAAGCGATTATGCGTCTTGATAGCACGCCAAAAATGGAAATACGAATTGGCGTGTTAGTCTGCATTTTGGAATGATATGCTTGCTGAAGTTACCTGCGGTGTCAAGCCCCTCCTTCCTGCCACCAATCAACGCGCCCCTCATTTGCATTATTAAAATGACCGTCCACTACAGCCAAAATATCGCATCAGATCTCGCGAGACAATTATGCATTCAGAAATAAGGGTCAGAGGAGCTCTGTGTTTATTTTTTTTTCCACTTTTCTTTTTTAGAAGGGCCTGAAAGACTATAATAGAGCGTGGGTATCTAAGGTAATACTAGGTTATGACTCCTTTAACGATTTCTTTAACAACTTTTCGGGGCTGTCAAGTTTCAATCCTTTAGAACCCTATGGAGGAGTGATCCAGCTCTCAGATTTAATCAAAAATATCTTAATTTTTTTTCCGAAGATGAACGAAGGTCTTACAGGGTTGGAATGACATGAGGGTGAGTAATTACTGACAGAATTTTCATTTTTGGGTGAACTATCCCTTTAAGTTCAATAAGCAGTGAAAAATAACTAAATTTAGTACTGAGAGGCTGCTTTTTGTGCGCTCACTTTGTGAGCACAAAATTTGCGGGAATGAGTAAAATTATGCGCTGTATGAGGAATCCCTCGCCGAAATTCAAGCCAACAAAGTTGTTCATCCGGAGCAAATGAAATGAGTGAGTGAGGGGAGGTGGGTTTGTGTGTCAACTCGTTGTCGGTGAGATATAAGAGTGAGAAAGCACATGTGTTATCGGGCGAATTCCAAACGGCGTTTTTGCACCCTTGAAGGAGCACTTCGAGAAGGAACGCAAATTGTAGGGGCATTCCAGACGAAAGTGAACCACTGAATCCCTGAAGGGCCCTTCCACAGGTCTGTTAGCGAAGAGAACAACATGCAATGGTCACTTCAAAGAGTCATTTAAAGTCACATGTCCCAGGGTGGCGAATCCTCACGATTCATTTTAAGTGTAGATATGGTGGGAGAGAGTTAACGTATAAAAAGAATAATTTAAGTTGTTTTGTTGTGAAATAGACACATTTTCGTTATGTATTTCATATTTAGTTTCATAATGTGTTAAATAACTTTGAGCAGATCGGAAACAGATCGTTTAGTATCACACTACACACACACACACACACACACACACACACACACACACACACACACACACACACACACACACACACACACACACACACACCACACACACACACACACACACACACCACACAAGCATATTTTTAAAAACTTTAAAAGCCTATTTGTATATCATATTAACACCAATAATAAGATATTCCTGTTGTCGCTGACTTTGTCCTGCAACATTTCACATGAAGCTAATAAGGAAATCACATGGTCTTTCCTTGCTCCCTTTGCCAAGTGCATTCCAAACGGCTTCATTATTACTTACAAGTGCCCAGCTCCTCCAAAGTACACACTTCAAGAGCTCTGCCCTCCGGAGTGAGTACTGAGTAGGGCATAGGGAAGCTCACTTCCGATAGGAATTTGCCCATCTATTCTGCGGAAAATGAGCATTGGGAGGTTTTAGATATTTCAGTATTCAACATGCCAAAGTGGCTAGGAGTGACTGCATTACAGACCACTGCTGAAATCCCCCCGCATTTGGTTATACTGTATATTTTTATAGTTATATAAACTGGATGCTTTATATGCTATAATGTATTTCTATAATAAAAATACATATGTGATCTTAATTTTAATTTTAAGCAAGGTGGAAGCAAAAACATTACTATATGTTAATTTATGTTTCTATGTATGAATATTCTCAATATATCTGTTTTGAACCCTGGAGGGCAGGCTTGGTGGGCTCAGAAACTACATTGGTCACATTTTACCCACACTTCCTTTGGCTTTAAGTTGCCAAATGTCATTTTCTGAGGTCTCAGAATCCTCACCACTGGATTTCAACAATACAACTGATCTGACTGACCTGCCCTTCTTTGAAACCTCATCAGTTCCTTTTTTTTTTAAACAACTGCAGGCACAATGTCTAGGCATTCTGTAAAATAATTAAAAATAAACAGTTTTTAGTTGTATGGAAAGGGATGGCAGTACCACTCATGTAATTTAAGTTGTATGATTTTATCTGTTGTTTTTATCTGCAAAACAAAATATAGTTTTAGCCAAAAAGATCAACCAAGAGTTCAGGGTATGTTTGAGGGTAAGATAACACCCCAGGCCAATGAAAACATAACTTGACAAAACTGAGTGCATGACGAGTGAATGAACACTCAACCTGTGCACTCATAATAAGAGACAAAACATGGACCATGTATGTCCAAAAACCTGGCACTGAACCAAAACCGAACTAGTCCGAAGTGCCAGGATCCGAACACCACAATGTGTCGCACCGACAAAAGAGTGCATGGCCCGAGCAAACTGGAAACCGAATGACCACACAAAGACAAGATGATAACAGTGTCAGAGCTCTGCCAACAAACCAATAAACTCAAGTGACAGAACCCTGACATACAGTTAATACTTTTGGTTGAACTTTTACATTCACTTATTACTTGGTCCTTAGATGTACATTACATTCCTTTACATTTTCTTCAGAAAACATTAGTGGTGCAAGTGGGGGTCAATCTGTATTTACATAAGATACTGTGCAATCCATAACATTACTTTACAACGGTCTTCTCAAGGCCACATGAGAACACACAAATACAGTGCTGCGATTAATACATCTTTTACAGTATAGTTTTTTTGCAACCTGAGCTTGCTGTTCACACTATCTGTTTATGTCCCATTGAGTTGGTAAACAAAGTTGTTCATTTCCATGAGAACAAATTAGCTGACAACATCCAAGCCACACTACACTTAACCTCTTTCTCATTTCATCCTCCATCAGGTCCCCAGCAACAGCTGATAATAACCTTTCCCCTTAACCAAGCTAGTAAGATATTGAAAAAATTATGTGGAGGTGCATTTGGGACATTGAAGGACATATTTAATTAACCTCTCTAAGCTAAAACTTCTAATTTAAGCCAATACTTCTGAAATCTGAACTGCTGAAGTTTCAGGTAATGTTTCTAATCATTCAACTTAGCATGAAAGTGCAGTTAAAACAGTCTATATGTTCATATTTCTTTGATTTAAGGGCACTCATTAGGTCCCCGGAGTTTTTTTTTTTTTTTTGCCGTTCTATAAAATCCTGCAGCTAGTGTTACATTATATATCTTTACGTCAGATAAATGCTTTATTAATCCCTGGGGTGAATTTAATGGTCATATACATAAGAGAAAAAGTTCAGTTAGAGCTTAGGACGTCTTTCTTTATATATGCATGCTCAAGAACTCAACTAATATGAGTCATTGCCCTAGACATTGTCTTTGTATGCAAGAAACTTCTAGTTTGTGGAAGTTACTACATTGGTGGAGTCTCCTTTTTGTTGATGCCTAAACATCATGTTATTTGTCCAGTTGGATTTCATTTGCTTTTTAATATGCCGCTTGCATTCTTCATTAAATTATGTAACTGTGCAATACTGTATTACAAGTTAAACTTTGTAAACATGGCTCAGGGTTTTTGAAGAATCCAGAGAGTGTTAAATGTAGTAAAATGAATGCATACTCAAGGCTCTGGGTTCATCAGACTGGCGAAAAATTCTCAAAAAAATGTAAATGCTAATAATACAATGCAAATAATCATACACTCATACATAGTTCTGGTATAAAAACAATTAGGCTTATTTTAGTATTTTGTTGTATTTTTAAAATGTCAAATTCAGTTCATTTGCAGCAAGGATAAACTTGATTTGTGCTGGCCACAATCTGTTTTGTGTGGTGAGAGCGCATGATCAAGATCTTTATATAACAAAAAGGCCCTGAATAACTTATAAAGCTTTTTGAAGATTTCAATGGTGGCAAAATGGAGCCAATGCATGCTAGAACATTAAAGAACTGTTTCGCTAGTGCAATATAAGGAAAAATTTTGAAATATTAATTGAAGTTGAGTACATTTTTTACAGTGGTGCCAAACCACAAATAATATTAGGAGTACTGTGCTGTTTATAGATTTGCAGAAACCAGTTTTTTGATAAAAGCAAATGTTGGTCTATCTTAATTAGATTTGTGCAGATTTACTCTCATTCTCGAGCAAGAAAGGTAAGTGTTGAAACGATTTGGAAGGCATCATCATGGCATGCTGATCAATCATCTTGGGTGTCTTGAATACACCGTATCTGAGGTGATTTTGCCAAGTAATTATAGTCAGTTTATTACCTGAGTATACAATTTTTTACTCTTTACATTTATTGTGTAACTTTTTGTTTGGTTTTGCAGGTTTATTTGTGTAATTATTTATATGGAGCTGTGAAATAAAATATTATTTCAAAATAAGTAATCCAATGTAAATGAGTACCACTTTTGAAAGTGATCTAATGATATCTGTCACATTTATGTTCTGTTTAGTTTGGTTCTTTGGGGTACATTAACACGACAACAATGTACTAAAAAGTTATTGTCCCTTTGCGTTTTTCCCTGTACAGACAACATTGTCAAAAAGATCCCTGTTCACACAGATCCGCAAAAAAGATTAAAAATGCTGTAATATTCATGCCAGGCCAGTAGTTGGCGATGTCACTCTGTAAAGAAACACTACGCGCCTATACTCAACACATAACAGGCATGCGCATGATGTCACTGTTTTAACAAATTCTAGTTTTTGTGGTTTAAATGAGACTATAACGGTAACGTTTTCAAAGACTTGCACTTTGAAACCTGTTTTTCAAAAGTTTACGTTTTCAGGCCCACCAAACCCTGACATTTTCGAATGATTTAACCATTGGTTATCTATCTACAGTGCCTCTAAAGCATATCCCTCAAACAAACCTTTTCTGTATTTTTAAGTTTTCATTAAAACATTTGATAAACTGTATGTACAGTACCGCTGACTGGTCCACACAATAGGTTATTTCAGACGATCCTATGCTTGTGAGGACCACAGTAGTCAAAACCCACCCACACACACCTGCTGTTACATAAACCCTGAGTGAGTTTGGATGTGAATGTATGACCAGTTGAATCTGCATCTGACCAAAACACCTTACAGTCTGAAAAATTACAACCACTAATATTAATATGACTCATGTAGGTTTAGGCATCTGGAGCCAAAACTGTTGTGCTTCCCCTACTAATATTAATGCTGGCACGTAGTGGAAAATATGGAAGATGTTCACACTTCCTCTGTAATGAACATGATTTGGTTGCTAATGCCTTTCGTTTTTTTTTTTTTTTTTCTTCTCTCTCTCTCTCTCTCTCTTTTCTCTCTCTCTCTTCTTCTTCTCTCTCCTCTCTCTCTCTCTCTCTCTCTCTCTCTCTCTCTCTCGTTTTTCTGAGCGCCTAATCTGCCTTCAAGCTAGTTTTTTTGTTGTTACCCTCCTTTTCTCTTTCTTGCTATAAGCACCTCTTGCCATTTCTCCTTCCTCCCTCCCCCCACACATTTTGTCTGGAACTCTTCCTCAACAGCAACGGAAATGAATTAACAGAGATTATTTGCATGCTCTCATTTCTCAAATGGACAAATGATGCACATAAGACGACTATAGTACATTTTACCAGATCTACTCAGACAAACAAAGCACGGAGGAGGGTGGTGCTGTTTTGTATAACAGATGCAGAGGAAAATGTCACCGGAACAAAATTATCTTTTTGTAAGGTTGAACTGCACATATTGACGGAGGACATAAAATGTTGAAATATTCAGTACAGTAATCAGCTACATGAGGTCCTAATGTCCAAAATGTTGACGTTGAATGTGACAGTAGCCCCCTCCTTCATTATTACTCTGGGTGTGCTAAGCTTATCTAGCACAAAATGCAAGCTTTGGTTTCTCCATAAAAACCAGTGATTCTATGCAAAACACGTGACAAAAGTATTTTAACCCATTAAACCAAAGCTTAAGCTAAGCAAACCTGCTTTTTATTTTCATCAGATATTGATATCACTTAAAAGCTCATCGCTTTTTCCTCTTTTAGTTTTCATCTTGTTCTTCTACTATACATCTGCAAAGGGATGCTATTAGGTCATAGTAATCCTCAAGGTAAAACCTCCTCATGATCAATACTGTAGTCTGCTTGTGAACGCAAAATCCTTACAACCTTGTCCTGTCCACTTATATTGGAACTGCAGTTTTGCTGCATCATGATAAACGTTATGCAGTTGTTAAAGGAGTTGTTTATTTTAATCCTTCCTGATTATACTGAATTTAAGTTTCACCAAAAAAGCTAAATATTTGTTCTGTGAAGGACTAAGAATCCAACATGGCTGCCATTTTAAATGCTCATGTCTCTTTAAGCTCCAGTCGGCGAGCCAGTCAAACAGAGAGGAGATGCTGTGAACGTCCTTGCCCGCGACCTTGATGAAGAGGGAACAGAATGACTGATAACAATTGTCTATGAGAGGCACTGATAAATGGGTTTCAGCAGAGAGGAAGAGGGAGAGATGAGGAGCAGAGAGAGAGGAGATTGACGGTGGCAAGTTGATCGGGAAACACACCAATCCTACAGTGATTGTGCTCGGCTTCCCCCATCTCTCCTCCGTCCCTTCCCCTCCACATCCCTCCATCTCACCTCCTCCCCCTCGCACTCACTACATTTCGTGTGCGTAAATGTTTCATAATCTCTGCATTTGTAGTCAAGGGCTTGAGGCTGGAAAAGAAAAAAAGCACACATCAATGAACAAGTAGTGCTCGCTCAGTTCTCTCTCTCTTTTTATCTCTCTTCCTCTCTCGCCTCCACTCCTTGTTTTACACATGGATGGGTTTGACAGGTGGTCTTCCGGAGCAATGACACATTATCACTGGCATGCTGAGGTAGGACAAACACACAGGGGATAGCCAGCATTATGTGCCACCTCAGAAAATGCCTTTAGTGGAAATGGAAGCAAACTTTATATTTCCCCAGGGTGTCATAAAAAGTTGATTGCTTATTCTTAGGGTAGAAACATAATTCATGCAAGTATGCAAACTACCAAAGGCATTGCAAGCATGCAGTCCGGTTGAATAGGCTATATGTTAGTAAGATTCAGTGCTCAAGGGGGCGATAGAGATACCTTCAAATGTGCTTAAATGTGCTTCATGCATGGTGAGTTTTTTACACTGTTAAAGAGTTGGATTACCATGGTAAACATGGACAAAGTTTCAAAAATGAAGTTGTAAGTTTGATGGAGTATTTCTGTTCCAAAAATACTCCTTCCGGTTTGTCACAAGTTTCGGAAAGTTTTTTTCGAATACGGGACTACGTGACGTCAGAGTGGGCGGAATTTCCTTATAGGGTCTTAAGGCACTTCTCCCGGAAGGGCGAGCGCAGCTGTAGCCTAGAGCGTACGAGAGCGTCTATCAGAGTTCTCTGCTCTGCTGTGCTGCAATAAAAAAAATGGCACCAAAAAGTGTGTTTTTGGTTGCCAGGGCAAGACAACACTGCACAAATGTCCAAAGAACCCAGAGTTAAGGGACCTGTGGATGGATTTTGTTTTTCCAGAGCAGCAACGGAGTTGCGCAATTGTGTTCTTGTTTGTTCCCTTCATTTCGGCGGTAGCTGCTAATAGTTTTATAAACAAGGCACAGTTCGACGATTTGCAGATCGCCTAATACTTAAAGATGGAGCAGTCCCAACGATAAAGGTTCACGGAACCGCAGGCGGTGAGTAAAACTGCTTCAAATGTCTGTGTGTTGTTAACTATCGGCGTGTAAGTTAAGCACAGCAAGTAAACAACATGATCACTTACAGTTAATGTATCTATGGAGCATGCGATGTATGGTGTGTGTGTTTGTGTGTTTAGATACATTTTGTTTAGCTGGCCACTGTAGGTGTCAGTTTGTTTATTGTAAAACTAAATCATGTCCTCATAAACCACGAGTCTGTCTGTTTACAACACACGCAAAAGCTTCGCGCGCTCCCGCCCACACGGCACGCCTCCACCCCGGAAAGACTCGGTACAGCCTATCTTTCTTTTATAAATATAATAAAACTAAAGACTTTTTGGATATATGAAGGATGCAATACTACTCTATAGGTACTCAAGATTAACATGAGATTGAGTGAAACTGAGTATTTCACCCCCCCTTTAAGCTGGCTGTTAACACTTTAACTTTAAACAATTCGGTCAGAAAATCTGAAAACTGTTGCTCCACCTTGACAGTATTCAACTTGAAAGAGAAAAATGGCTGTAGAAAATTTTTATGCTAATGTTCCTAACTGCTAGTGCCTGTTCTGGCAATGCTGAGAACATGTGCTCGGGTGTGTTTTGGGTGCGAGTCAGTAAAAAAAAAAAAGAAAGAAAAGAAATGAATAATTTTTTTTGAGCAATGATTCATTAAATTGATCAAAAAGTGCCAGTAAAGACTTACATTTCAAATAAATACAGCTCTTTTGAATGTTCTGGTAATCAAAGAATATTGAGGTTTCCATAAAAATATTAATCAGCACAAGTGTTTTCAACATTGATAATAATTTGAAATGTTTCTTGAGCAGCAAATCAGCATATTAGAATGATTTCATTTGGGAATCATAGGATCATTTGACGCTGAAGACTGAAGTAATGATGATGAAAATGCAGCTTTGCCATCACAGAAATAAATAATATTTTAAAATATATTATAGAAAAAAAAATATTTAAAATTGTAATAATTTTTCACAATATTATTGTTTTTACTGTATTGTTGATCAAATAATTGGAATAGTAATGTATGTACAGAGGTTGATTTTTGTTAAAATATGTAGGCCTATTTAATAATATGGCAAATTTTGCATTTTTAGTTTTAAATTGCAGTATGACCAATTTGAAAATGCACCTGTGTACAAAACTGAGCTTGCGTATTCAGAAAACCCCTAACAGCCAACTTAACATTCTAGCAACAGAAACCCTAGAAACCTCATAGCAACACTAAAAACTTCTCAGCGACTGCAGAGTTGACAACCACTCAGAACACCCTAACATAATGTAACGACTCAGAAATCTAGTTTAGTGTTTACTACCTTTATTTTAATTTTTAACAGTGTTGCATTTACATTTACATACAGGTCCGTTACATACTGTCTTTTAAGAAAAGAAAAATCAATTCCATCCGCTCTGAAGAGGCGAGCTAAGTAACCCATCTTTTGTCATTGCAGGAGGTCAATCAAATTAATCAGGCTATGTGTCACAAGCTCAATAACAAGATCTACAACAAGCAACAGCAGGAAAGGTGAACCTCCCATCATTATAAACCAATCAACATCTTCCTACAAGTAACACAAGCCTCTAATTACACCCATACAGTCTTTCACACACCTACTGCTCAATTTAAAAAAAATCCTATCTAAAACGGTTCCATGCCAGTAATCACACAAACCAAGAAAACAACTGCATCAGTTTCATCAGGCAGAGAGTATATGGCTGGACCATAAAGAAGCCATGTGAGCAGGTCTGAGATCAGCTTGCACATGCTCTGTATATTTGAATGAGATGGTTATTTTTTAGTTTTCAAATCCACAAATAAAGACTATTTTTTTTTAAAGATGAACGAAATGGAAAAGCAAATTGAAGCCAAATAGTTAGAATATCTGACACATCTGACCCATTTTCTCCCCATCATTTCACTATATGGTAATTAAGACAAAATGTAGCCTAATAAAAAGACCAATGAACTGTTTTCATGGAGTCTTTATCAAGCTTATAGTGATTTGGACAAACTTCTCCCACACCATTTGTGAATGATACTTCAAATCAAGAGGTTTACTGATGAAAAGTGAACTATAATTATAAGTGATCAGACTTACAATTCCGCTTTTGCGTCTCCATATTTTGTTACATATTATATCATTACATGATACTTTTAAATGAGAATGCAGTGTAGACATTAATTATTGTTTGAATAATTACGCAATTAAGTCAATTGACCATATATTACTGTCTCTGGAAGGCTTTCAAACACATTAAAATGTACAAATTCACATCATTTACATGCAATGCAGGGATTCCACAACCTTTCATCAGCTGAACCTCTTTGACCTAATATAGTGTTTACTTGAAGTACCCCCTGAGATTTTAAGATAATAAATTAGGTCAATAATTCATTTTTTTTTTTATTAATTTCACAGTTCTCTGATGTTGGTTAATGATCACATGAAATGCAGGTAAATGTTTTTAGTAAGTGGTTTATTAAGATTGTATTTATTTCAAAATTATTTATTTGAATTTTTATGATTTCATTTCTTAATTTCTTTTTATTAATCACCCAAACCCCCTGCAGTTCCATCACAAACCCCAGTCTGGGAAACCCTGACATAATGCAATATTTAATGCTATAATTGTAATGTTTAATGACATTTTAATGTTAATCAGGTTAATGTTATCATTTTGTAGAACAAAGAATGGAATTCTTTTTTCTTTGTATTTGTATATCAATATGGTACAAAAATTACTTTTCAAATCAATGTGATAAACAAGTTAGCTCAAAAGTAACTAAAGTAATCAAAAAGGAGTTTTATTTGAAATTTGGAATCAGTAACCCATTTCAATGTTATAATCTACACAGGACTGGTGAATTATCTTTATGTTCTTGGAGTGTACGGACCTTAATAAGGTCAGTGAATGTTCAAACCTGAAACTTTATGCATGGGCTACTTTGAGGGCATGAGCTATATTGCTCATATGAGAATTTACATGTAATTAAAGATTTATGTTCACAACATAGTTTTGTTGTAAGAAATTATTAAAGGTACCTTTGTTTAGATGACATGTCAGAAGCATAATCAACATTTATTTATTTATTGTAAAAATGTATGACACGATTGTATTATTCAATTGAAACTAATTGAATACAATAACTGACTGACTAACTAATTAAAGGGATAGTTCACCCAAAAATGAAAATTCTGTCAGTAATTACTCACCCTCATGTCGTTCCAAACACGTAAGACCTTCGTTCATCTTCGTAACACAAATTAAGATATTTGTGATTAAATCTGAGAGCTGGATCACTCCTCCATAGGCTTCTAAAGGATTGAAACTTGACAGTCCCGAAAAGTTATTAAAGAAATCATTAAAAGAGTCCAAGTGCCTACAGTGGCTAGATCTTAAGTTTATCGAGCTACGAGAATACTTTTTGAGCGCAAAAAACAAACAAAAATAGCGACTCTATTCAAGTATTCTCTTTGGGCCTGGAGATTTCACGTAGTGTTATTGCGCAACGCTTCTGGTTGAACGTCACACGCATCACACACATGACCAGCGTCAGCCAATAGTGAGCCTACGTGTGACGTATAACACAGAAGCGCTGCACTGTTACACTACGTCAACAGCTTAGGAGAAAGAAGAGAAGAGATGCTTGAAAAAAGTCGTTATTTTTGTGTTTTTTTGCACGCAAAAAGTATTCTCGTCGTTTTATAAACTTAAGATCTAGCCACTTTAGTCGCTTGGACTCTTTTAACGATTTCTTTAATAACTTTTCAGGGCTGTCAAGTTTCAATCCTTTAGAAGCCTATGGAGGAGTGATCCAGCTCTCAGATTTAATCACAAATATCTTAATTTGTGTTCCGAAGATGAACGAAGGTCTTACGGGGTTGGAACGACATGAGGCTGAGTAATTACTGACAGAATTTTCATTTTTGGGTGAACTATCCCTTTAAAACCCTCACACACTTTACAGCTTTAAAGTATGAAGCTATGCACTCAATGAACTGAACTGCAGAACAACCATTATCGAGTGATTCTGTAATTTGTCAACAAAAACAAAATCATATCAACACCCTGAAACCAGCTAAAACACCACTCACATTTTCATCAAAAAATATATAAAAAAGTTTTGCTATAAAACATACATTTTTGCCCACTATTGCACCTTGGCTTATTGGCACTCCTCCTCTATTTTTCTTCTCACTCTCATCTTCAGCGTTATGAATGAAACTTGGAGAGGGAGGACGCGTGTTTTGTGTGTGCTGTCGTGAGAGAGGGTTTAATTTTAGCAAACACGAAGTTCCCCCACCAATTATCCATCAGATCTATAAATAACCGTACCTCGCTGGTTCACTCGATCACGTTCACTCCCACGCGTATACATACATGGGCCCCGGAGTAACAGAATACAGCGAGGGATGGATGGAGGGGGAGGGGAGGAGGTTGCTAGGAGACCACTGGCAGGCAGGTCATGTGACTGGAGAAGACTGGCACTGGTATAGAATGCAGTCTCACGACACAATACAAACACACACACTCTCATCACCTACTTTTTTAAATGCTGTAACTTAAAAATGTTCATAAAGGTGTCTTTCACCTTTGAAAAGCCCTCTGTTTCACACGCTCAATGCAGGTTTGAGGATATGGCTCGAACGATTGGGTCACTTTGCACCAGCTCAAAATGATACAGGTGCACACTAACAGGGATGACAATAGAAATCTTCAGCCAACGAAATATTAATGCACAGTGTAAAAGGTGAACATACACAAATTCATCAGTGTTAAAACACTATTCATTTAGCTTTACATCAAAGTAATCGAGCAACAGTACATGATTAAACCGCTGTTGATTACATGACTGTATTGTTTATAGATGTGTAAACAATCAAAAGCTGATTGTCTGTTTTTAAGGTCATTACACAACTGATGATGACTTAAACAGTTGTTGAAACCGTGATGTAACACTGTATGCGAGTTAAATTACAGTATGTCTGTTCCATCTTCATCTACAAATGACAATTTTGTGCATCTTCTTCTGTGAATGACTTGCAGGTTTTGCTGTTTTAATGATACGCATTAATGCTATTTGAGACCATAATTTTTATATTTCTTATTATGGTTATTGTATTTGTAACAGCCATTATGAGGAAATGTATACACTGAAAATTCAAAGGTATGTAACTTTTGGCCCTTAAGTGGTTAAAAAAAACTGCCTGCATTTTGTGGAAGAACATTGTTTTGGTTGTGCTTTGGCTCATTGAATATGACCCTTCATCATAGATAATGCTTTACAATGAACTCTGTTAGAGAGCTACATATACATATTTATCATGGGCAGTCATACCTGAAGCATAGGAGTCTCACTTCCCTTTCACAAGGAACCATGGTTTCATTTGTACCCGAGACGTTCCCATTCGAATTCAACTCGCACTGCGTCTGGATAAGATGCTATGGGGAACAAATACCCACTATGACTTAACTGCCGAGGTCAAAAAGCTTCCCCAACTCAGATGCACCTGATGACTCTCAGTGACAAAACTCTCTAAGGCCAAAACCCAAGCTTCAAACCCTAAACAAGGAAAGTCCCAGCCTTTAAAGGAGAACTCCGGCGCAAAATGAAATTTGGTCTAATTACTGTAACATTGTTACCTAGTCAACCATTATCTGAGATTTGTTTTCATGATTATCGAATGTAAATAGTTTTATCTCTAAAAACAGTTTAGCCTATAACGCTAGTATATGGGGCATAGAGTAATGACAAATAAAAATCGCTAGTTAATACCACTAACAAGGCTCAAAATAGCCCAACATTTTAATGTGTAATTTGTAATTAGGCCAAATTTCATTATGCGCTGGAGTTCTCCTTTAAAGCCTTCCTCCCATCCTTGCAGGGCCAGGCAAAAAGAGCCCGGCCCAAGGACAGCACTCAAAGGTCTGGCAGTGTCAGTTTCTAATACACTAGGCACAGCATTTGAGGGAACACGGCTCAGGAACACCCAAGGGGAGGCAGCTACTCCCAAATTCAGTGGAGGAGCGCTCACCCCTTGCCAGGTGAAGGTTCCAGAGGAGCGGAGGACTCTGCTTAAAGACCTCACAGAATGGGAAGGGTTCTACTCCCAGATCCAACTAAAGATACACTAAACATTTTAGACTCGGTAAACACGATTACCATAGGATTGAAATACTTGACTCATTATTTAAAATTTGTTATACGTTCAGTGATTTCAACCTCTTAATATAATTCGCTGCAAAATTTTTATTTTTATAATGTGCTTGAAAATTATTTTAATAATTAATACTCTGGCTTCACATTAGGACTTCTGCTAACACATGGCTCCATTAACACCTTTTTACGTAAATCCAGCACTGTAATCTAAAAAAAAAGATAATAGGTATTAGATTTGTGCATTCAGATTATTCAGAAACACAGGAAGAAAGAGACAGAGATATTCAGCAATGCTTGCTGCTAAATATACCAGAATGTAAGTGCTCACGCCTCCCTGAGCATTCACCTTGAGCTCGCCAGGCCCACCACCATTGGAGGAGAATCCGGGACACCTTACGCTCTCATTGGCCATGAGGGGCTAGCCTGTTGCTGGGCTGTTTCCATGGAGATGGCTTATCGAAGGTAGTGCCGGAGCCATCAATGGGGAAATGGGGCAAAGATGGTTAATGAGAAAAAGTGAGTAGTGTGTGTGTGTGTGTGTGTGTGTGTGTGTGTGTGTGTGTGTGTGTGTGTGTGTGTGTGTGTGTGTGTGTGTGTGTGTGTGTGTGTGTGTGTGTGTGTGTGTGTGTGTGTGTGTGTGTGTGTGTGTGAAAGAGAGAGACTAAACGGATTGATATGACGCATGAAAAGGATGGATTAAGCAAAAGAAACAGGTTGGCCGTGGCTGATAGAGTGCGAGTGAATGTGTATCAATCACACGTGTGGGCATCAATGTCATCATCGGATACGATGGATTACCGAAGAAGAACAAGATCAATGCACATTAACATATGGCCTATCTATGTATGGATTTTAAAGTTTGATGTTTTAAGACGAGGGAAAGCAGGTGAAAGACAGAAACATTCTCCGGAAGACCTGAGGCATTCTGATGTTAAAAAAAAAATGTAACAATACATCTGATCAAACGTTTTAACGTAGGCTATACCTACTAATCATAAGATTTTGACTGACTGAACTCAGTCCACTCAGAAAAGGCAGAAAATGTATTACCACTACACTTCATACAATAAATATTTATATATTAGCACATCTGCTGGGAATATGATTAAAGTAATCCTACAGCTAAAATAAAAAATTTAATAAAATTGAGAAATTCATTGAGAAATTTAGAGAGGTTTTGTTAAAAACTAATACAATGATTTTAGCTTTTTCTTACCTTAAATTCACAAATATAACAAAAAAAGATTAGCAGTATATTTTTATATGATTAAATATGGTTTTTCTTCACAAAAAAAGGTTATGATGTAACTTCATGACATCTATGAATTTATAAACACTTTCATTAGAAAAACATGGCATACAGTAAGAAACATTGAGAACAAATTATGATTTGTTCATAATTTTACATTTTAAAGAGAAACACTTTTTAAAAAAAATACCAGCACACTAATACTGAAGGGGAACCAGTGGCAAAACAAAGTGGCAAACATTTCGGGCACATGTGACCGAAACATTAGCTACTTTTTTATTAAAGAAGTGGTTTTATCTTGCAATTGGTGGTTCCCTTTCAGTCGCTCACATTCAACGTATTTGACGTGTCGACTGATTGGGATCACGCTTAGGGAGCCTGTCATCTTTGAGTATTGTAAAAACAAGCCAATGCACATTGACGTGCGAGAATTGCATCACACGTTCCGTGCGTTTCTGGGTGCGGTAGGGCTCTGCCCCCCTTCTGACTGTCACAATTGCTGCATCACGTGTTTGGGCTTACAGCACGCTGAAGCAGCTCTTGTGGATCCACTGCGGGAATATGACCATCTCGGTGCTGAGATCAAGACTCGCCTTTGTTCGCGAAGGTGGAGTCCCCACTCCCATGTCCAGCTTTTGATTTGATTTGATTTATTCAACAATGATCATAAACATTAGCCTGGATGCCAGCCCGAACCCCGCCCACAACATTTTTTGGTCGGGAAGTTCGGTCTGGACTCGATCCGTTGAGGAGTAATTATGATCAGCCAAAAAATGGTCGGACCAATCAAATTGCCAGGGCGGGCTATATACGATGATTGACAGATGATGTGCAGTAACGTAATCACCACGTCATCGAAGAGCGCTTGGGTTGAATTCGTTTACGACAAAGATAACTGCCGCTGGAGAATTAAGATTTCACACTTACAAATAAGTCAGATAGAATAAATGCGTATATGACGTACTGTCCGAGGAGAGGGCTCCGTGATCGGTATTCGGCCCAAACTCAGAGTAACGTTGCTCCCCCGTATTCCTGGCTGTGGAGGAACAAGCCGAGAGTGAGGAGTCGGGGTGGTGGAGGGATGCTGAAAACTGTCAAGGAGTGTTAGGTGAGTTGACAGAGTGAATATGCAGCGCTTCCTCTCGTGCTGGTAACGTTAGACATGTATGTTTGTTTTGGCGGATGTGGTATTGTTTGATGACAAGTTGATTGGATTGATTATTTGAGGGTGCTCCTCCCGAACTTTGTTTATGAAACCTCATGTGTAGATAGATTCAGCCATCGCGTCTGTTATAGAAGATATCGACAGCGCATTGCTTTTAAAAGAGGAACAGGGAACCGCGATCAAGGCATTTGTCGGTCGGAAAGATGAATGAAGAACATGCGTCATTTACTCCGTTGCTCTGATTGGTTGTAAGTCTATCCAATTGAATGCAGAGGCATTTTATTTCCTGGTTCGGTTGAAACACGCCCCATAATCACAGCCCAATGGAGCAGTTTCAGACTCAAATTCTTTCTAGAATATGAGTATGACGAAGTCAGGCTACATAAACATATAAAATCATGCCAAAGGCAATTCATATACATTTAAATACAATTTGTTGAGGATAAAATACACAAAAAAGCCTCAGGCTTTTTTCCATTGTGGTCCTCTACTATATGCATAAAATGAACGAACAGTTCCAGTGGGAATAAAATCAAAAAACAAGCAACTCACACACTTACAAATTCTTATAGGATCCTAATTAGAAAGCCATTTTTTAACTTCTCTTCTAAAGGGCCATGCCTCTTGTAATTGTTTTAAATGATCTGGCAATTCATTCCAAGCAACTGCACTCGAGTACAAAAACAAATTCTTCCCAACTACGCTTTTAAACCGGTACAAATATATATTATTTATCCTTGCCCTTGTAGAAATACAATGAACATCTCACACAAAAACATAGTCATACAAGTATTTAGGAACAGTTCTCTGTATTATTTTGTACACCATCATAATTTTAATAAAGATTACTCTTTTTTCCACATTTAAAATACCCAATTCTCTGAAATGGTTATTATTTAGTTGCATTCGAGGATGTAACCCCAGAACAATTTTACACAACCTGTTCTGAGCTCTAGTGTTTCTTCTGGGCCAACTTCCCAGAAGAAGGCTAAAGTACCATGTGAATTGGGTGATCTGAGGATTACAGTGAGGGGTAATGCGCCCGGCAAAGCCCAGTGGATCCCTCACTCCTCTTTTACACCGCAGCCGGTGGAGCTCCCCAATGAGCGTGATGCTCCCTCTGTAGTGGACCAACCAGCCGTTTCGTTCTAGTTCTCAGACCGCCGCTCCAGTACTATTCTTCCCTGAAGAGCATGAGGAGCTTACAAGGGCATGGACGGCACCTTTCTCTGCCAGAAACCACCTAAGTAGCTCCCCCCCCCCACTACCCTTGACGGGGGAGCGGCAAAGGTTATGAGGCTATCCCTCCAGTGGAGTGGTCTGTCGCCATTCAACTGTGTCCGGCGACCTCTACCTTGTGGAGGGGGGATCCTCGTCTCCCCTCTAAAGGCCTGTAAGTTCTCTCGTCCATCCTTACAGGCAAGGCTTACAAAGCCTGTGGGCAAGCTGCTTCCTCTCTGCATGCCACGGCGATGCTTCAGGTCCACCAGGCCCAGGGACTCATGAATATGCACAAGGGTAGCCCAGACCGTGAGCTCATGGGTGAGCTTGCGTGACCAGTCTGGCGATGTCCACCTTAGTGGTCCAGGAGCGCCATCTCTGGCTAAACCTGGCGGACATGAGGGATGCGGAGAAGGTTCGGTTTCTGGACTCCCCCATATGACAGGTTGGGTTGTTCGGCAACACGCTAGAGAACTTTGCCCAGTTCTCTGCCGCCCAGAAACAGACGGAGGCCATCCGACACATCATGCCCTGCTGCCTCCATCCATCCGCCGGTGGCAGATCCTCCGCCTGCTAGTCGCCGAGGGCGTCCGTCTGCAGCAGCCTACACCCAGGCTCAGCGTGGAGCCGGCCACAGATGGGACGCCCAGCCTGCTCCAGGCGCTGCCAAGCCAGGTGGCAAGCATATGTGTAAGCGTTCCTTAGCGGGACCACTCAGGGATGGAGGATGGAGCTCTTGGAGTTGGTCACCGATCCACCAAGCCGGGTGGAGTTCTTTGTTTTTGGCTCCCAAAAAAGCAGAGCCAGCGGTACCCACATTTTCAAAGAAAGAGCAATTTCCTCTGTTCCTGGGTCCCAAGAGGGCCAAACTGGCGGTGTGCGACCCTGTAAAGCCTTGCACCCCTCAGCTCCCTCTTGTACCGCCAGCCGGCACTTGGGTGCATTTGAGGACCCGGTCACGCCTTCTCACGCACCCCCTGCCATCAAGTGGAGACAGATAAGTGTTGCACCGCACACTCAGACCCCGCTTCGGACCGCCTTCGGGCCTTCCGAGCCTGGTCCCTGTCCTCCTCCTTGCTGCCTCTTTTTACGGTATGGAGATGGACTAACACTTCTCTCAGGAGGACAATCACCTGGCCCGCCACAAAACCCTCAGCCCGTGATCAGACCTTGTTTCTCTGGGCCAGACCCACCTAGAACAAGTGTCTGCCAGACTGAGGGGCCATGTACAACGGGCATGCAGTAACAGGGGTCTGGGCGGGCCTCCGACTGCATTGGCATCAACTGCCTCGAGTTGCTGGCAGTACACCTTGCTTTGAGACACCGCTGCTCAGCAAGTTTGTACTGGTCTGTACAAAAACTGCGAACATTGCGCTACGCTTCCCTCGCATGTCGCAACTCGCCCGCCACCTCCTCCTTGGAGTCAGAAGCTTTTGAGGTCTTTTCATTCCACTTCATTTTCCGGCCTGCTCAATCGTGCTGCAAACTAGGCCTCAATACAGCTTGGGGCCAAGGTAGAAATGGAGACTCCATCTCACTGACAGTGGTTGCCATCATCTTGGTGTGTTTTCCCAAGGTGCACCGTGCCTACCTGGGTAGTGAGCCTCTACAAAGAGATAGTGTTCACAAGCCAGTTTCACTGTAAGCCCGGTTCGAAGTGTTGGCTTGCTGCGCCATTCCCCTCCGATGGACTGGACACGTGCGCCATTCTTGCTCCAGCAGAGTTCCTCTTTAGCCGAACCGTTGAGTTCCTCCACATCCTTCAGCAACGGACGTGGCGGAGCGTCCGATGCCAGGCCTATCACGCGTATGCACTGGAACCTATGTTAGGCTGGGTCCCATATGTTGTGATCCCAACAATGATCCCATATGTGTATTCTTCCACGGTACGGCTCCCTCCGGCGAGCCCGTGTCTTCCCTTGGCAGAGCCCGCTCTGCCGTCACTGACCGGTGAGTCTCCCCCCTGTTATAAGCTGGAGCCACCTCAGTGACATTCCATATGTTGTACTGCCCGGTAACACCCAGTCCATATGTGCATCATCCACATGTTACTTCCCTACGGGCAGGATGTGGCTTCTACAGCGTATTCCTTTCCAAGGAAAGGGAACGCTTTCCCAGTGGCCTTGTGGAACAGCAGTGACTTCCCTGGCCGAAGCCCTATCCTGTCTCCGCCTCAATAATGCGGGGGGATCAGAAGGCTTTTGTCTAGGCACTGGAAGGTGGCAGCACTAGTGGCGTTTTAATTGGGATCCCAATCAGTTGACATGTTGACTACGTCAAACGTGAGCGACTGAAAGGGAACGTCTCGGTTACGTATGTAACCCTCGTTCCCTGAAGGAGGGAACGGAGACATAGTCCCACCACTCCAGGCTATGCTCGCTCCTCAGCGAAAAACAACTGTTGGGTGCATCCAATTCTATATTTATACCCGCGTGTTATCGGAGCGTGTGATGCAATTCTCGCATGCCAATGTGCATTGGCTCATTTTAACAATATTCGAAGATGACAGGCTCCCTAAGCGTGATCCCAATCAGTCGACATGTCGACTATGTATCTGTTCCCTCCTTCAGGGTACGAGGGTTACATACGTAACCGAGGCGTTTCCCTCCCGTGTTGTTAGAGTGTGGTGGCTTTTTTAAAGTGTTTCCCTATTTGGAGTTTTTGGTCTACGCACCTCATTTAGACAATTTTTAATTGTAGACCCATTCTCACAAATGCATCTAAAACAAATCGATATCTACATTTATATAAGCCTAAAAGCCTTAGCCTAAATCAGCATAATTCAATTACAATGTTCAATATATAAAAATTATAATGTTTTCATTTGCAACCAATGAACAGTGTATGAGTGTTGTAGATTAAACAGATGAGAATAAGAAGAAATGGGACTTCTTCCCAGCCATTCTTCTTGTCATCATGCATACAGTATCTTATTTTGTAGCAGGTGCCATTTCAGGATGCTGGAAGCTCAATAACAGTAGAGTGTGATTTTTACTAGAAAAAGCCAATAGAGTCATTCAGCTGATGTTTGTACAGCCTCTGTTATCCTCATTAGTGTCCACTGACCTTCAAATGTGTTTCCTATATCAATCATTCTGAGTGATACTAAGGGATTTGCCACGGAGACCAAGTGTACTCATGCAGCACTGAAGCACGTAATTAGCTGTGATCAGACCCTGTGGTTTTAATAATCGGAGATGTGTCGAGCAACATGATTCTGATTCATTAAAAATCTAAGGATGACTGTAATCACTTCATTTACAGGGAGCAGCATTTGATCACAAGGGTTTATATGTTGCTTAATGTAGAGCTATATTCCTTTGCACTAAAACTACTTAACATATCTTAAATATTTTCTTTTAGATTCATTATTCAGTGGACACTAATGAGGATAACAGATGCTGTCTTTATGACCTCATATTGATTGTGAGTACGGTAAATAGAAAATGGAGAAACTAAGGGAATATTTTTTATGTTTGTCACAGTACAGGTCAGGACACCATTAAAGTTTTATTTTAATGTGATTAAATATAACAAAAATGTGAACATAACTAATTATAAATTGAAAATAGGCATCTATTAAATATGCACTGAATTACCTTGAATACTACACACATTATGAGATTTGATGCACATACAAAGGATTAACAATTTCGTTACGTTTTTTAACTATTGTATCTCAAATGATCAAGGAAAATTTAATTCCTTATTATATGAGCCCTTTAAGTTTAAACCACATACTAGTCTGATATTTGAATGCTCAATTCAAACACAAATGACTGGAGACAGAGAGAGCATGCACAGAAAAAAGATATTAAACAAGCCCAGCGCATGCTTTAATTGAATTATGAATCCACGGGGGACCATGAACCAGCCTCAGCTCTTTTCTGTATCTCATCCCAATCACTCTAAACATGGAGCTAAATGACATGGATTGATGTTGAATGGACAGAGATATTCAATTGAAATGAAGCAAAGCCAATACAACTCAAGCAACGAAATGCTTTAATTTACAAGCATACGCATATAACAATATTAAGGCAGATGAATGACCTTGACAGTTGGTTCTTGAACAAGGCCTGCGAAATATTAATAAATTATTTGAGAATGAAGTGTTGCAGAGATTGAGCTTCCGTAGCGGTTAACGTGAGGAACGGCGCCCTCTGCTGTTTTTGGAGGATAATACACTTTCCTATCTCATTCTCCTTGTTTAGCGGCAATAATGAATTAATGTGATTTATGTGATGATTTTTTTTTTATGTATGACAAATAAATCAAATGAAACGAACGCTAAGTCCCTGTATACACAACTAAGCGCAGTATGCAGACATTTTACTAAGTTTATTGGCAAAAGATGTGGCGACATCTTGTGGTCGAATAACACCATAAAATAAGTAGGCTACCTCAAATCGGAGTATTATTGAAAAGTTAAATTTTTTTTTCTAAAAAAACAACAACAACAGATTCACTAGTTAAATGATAGTTAGGAAATGAAACTTATCTTAAGTAGGCCCGCAAAAAATGAAAATTAAGAGATATATTCAGTGACCTGTGACGTTTTTTCCCCCGCGTATTTCTCACCTACTCGATTAACAATTAGCCTACAGTGTGCTAGTATGTCTGCATGTAATTACCAGAATCACTAACCTTCAAAATCCCAAGATAACACAACCATATTTGTCAGCAAATACCATAACCTTTTAGAAAATCCGACTCAAGCAAGTCTGTGCTTTGTGTGACGGCTGGTTCAGCAAGTCACTGGTGGAGGCTAGATTAGCTTAAAACAGCAACAAGGTCAGAGGTCATACAACTCTTAAGTTGTCAGGCAGGTTTTTAGATGGTGGCGGGTCAGTGGAGCTAATGATCAGCTTGCACTGGCTAATGACCAGTCAGCTAGTTGTGGACTGTTTTTTATTCCTCTGTCTGTTCCAAATGTGTTGTGGACTGTTTTTTATTCCTCAGTCTGTTCCAACTGTTTGAACATCAGTTATTGGGGCTATGTTGAATTTGTATGTTCTGTTCTGTATAGCGCATGACCCATGAGTAAAGTTAGTTTGGTTGGTCCCTTATTTCATGTAACACTTGAACAAAAGTCTAAGGGTCGTTAGGCCGTACATAGCCAGGTGTTAAATGTTACACAATACAGGCCTGTAGTATTTTCACAGATAACTTTCAATGAATCTGCCTCTCTTAGCGTCATTCCTTTTTAAATATGTCTGTCTGTCTGTCTGTCTGTCTGTCTGTCTGTCTGTCTGTCTGTCTGTCTGTCTGTCTGTCTATCTATCTTCTGTCTATCTATCTATCTATCTATCTATCATATCTGTCTATGTCTATCTTCTATGTCTGTCTGTCTGTCTGTCTGTCTGTCTGTCTAGTCTGTCTATCTAATTGCACCATCTACAATGCCCAATATCTAACAAACACACCATTGTTGTTTTATAATTTTTCTGATCCAATTTTACATTTTAAATCAAACCTTATTTTCTATTTAAAGAATTTCTGTTTCCTGCTGTCAGTGAAATTTTTGATGGGCTTTAAACCCGCTGTAACATCTGGTTATAGTTATGTAACACTAACTGGTGCAACATGCTGTAATATAATACTTCCATGGGTGAAATTCCCAAGTTGCTGCTATGTAATAATTCTCTCCCCCACACACACAACATATAGTGCTGGTATATCCAAGTCCTTGTTTTACATCCTTTCCATTTTATTCATTTGTATGACCTTTTATTTCATTGCTGATAGTCCCTCAGTTGTGAATATCAGATTAAAGCACTGCATGCTTCGCTCAAGGACACAATGGTGATAAAACAGGAATGTGATCTTAGTAACTCACAGTTTCCAGGACGCACTCATTGGGAATGAAACTTGCATTCTTTGTGCTGGCAGCCATAACAATACCTCAAATTTTATTAAAGGGCAAAATATTGATAAATATTAGATTCTCCCAGGCAATCTTTAGCATCTTGGAAATGGGTTTTCACACATATTTATTCACTGACTTGAATTAAACACAGCATTTTGCTTGAACATCTGCATCCACAAGGAAAGCACACAGCTTCTAGTTTCAGCTTCCTCATTATCACTAACTGATCGCAGATATTCCTCACAGCTGGGCTGTTTTTAATGAAGACCTAGTTTAGTAGTCTGATGCAGTAATTTGTTACTGCACGTGGCCTGCATTAAGTTGGATAAAACATCTGGAAAATGACATTTCTGTTTGAGTTAAGATTTACATAAAGTATGTTATGAACTATCAGCTAAAGTAAACAGAAATTTCTCACTGCTTAAAGGATTAGTTCACTTATTAAAAAACTTTTGCTGATAATTTACTCACCCCCATGTCATCCAAGATGTCCATGTCTTTCTTTCTTCAGTCGAAAAGAAATTAATGATTTTGATGAAAACATTCCAGGATTTTTCTCCATATAATGGACTTCAATAGTAAAAATGAACAAATCTTTTTTCGAGTCATTTTATTCATTCAACGAACGAAATGACTCGAAAAAAATTTGTTCATTTTGATGAACGAGTTCGAACAGGCGAATCACGAACGTGCATCTCAGGACAGAACAAGGCGAGCATTTGTGCTAATAATACTTCAACTGTTTTATTTATTTTCGAAACTGGCGCATCGTTTCGCTAGATAAGACCCTTATTCATCGTCTGGTATGGTTTAAAGTCATTTGAAGCTGCACTGAAACTCATTTGGACTTTGAACCGTTTTGGCTACTATTGAAGTCCATTATATGGAGAAAAATCTTGATGTTTTCATCAAAATCATTCATTTCTTTTCGACTGAAGAAAGAAAGACATGGACATCTTGGATGACATGGGGGTGAGTAAATTATCAGCAAAAGTTTTTTAAAAAGTGAACTAATCCTTTAAGTAAGTAAGTACTATCCAAGGAGTCCCATTGTCAAAATTGTTCCAGTTAACTTCAAAGATTTGTTCACTTACATAAACACCTGTGAGCATCAGCTGCTCGCTATATTCACTGTAAGAAATGTCATCATTGCAGTCATTATAAATGAAAAACGAGGGCATATTTTATAATACTGCAGTACTTTTTAACAGCTATGATGAAGAAGCACAAAAAACAAATCAAATGACACCAGGAAAATATTAGTCATGCCCTGTGTTATACAGGCATATTCTTTATAAATACCAGCAACATTTTAATGTGCATCCTCTACTGTTCATCATATTGAGCATCATTCTAATGTTTGTGATAAGCTGTATGTTAATTTATTTTACACTGGAATAGACACAGCCTATGTTCAGATTGGAATACTACGATTTACACCATGCAGTGCAGCCAGATTTATTACAAATATGCAAAATTTTTATAAATAGTGTGCTACATTGATGCCACATGACCTTATTATATTGCATATTTAATTTAACTATGTTAAGAGATAAAATTTGGAATTTCTGGGGTTTATAATATAGTACTTTTGTAATATATTTGTAATATTTTGAATTTGCTTTTATTTAATTTTATTTTATTTCAGTTTTAGTAATTTTAGTACTACTTGAAACTAATAGCATTTCATTACATTTTCATTTCATTCCAAGGCAACATTTCTAATTTAAGTTTAAGTTTTTAATCTGATATTCATCTTTTATTTTATTTTCAGATTCGATTTTAATAGTTTTAGTTAAAGGGATAGTTCCCCCCAAAATAATTTTCTGTCATCATTTAGCTACTCTCCCTTAAATTGTTATTAAAGAATGAGTTCACTTCAAAATGACAATTCTGTCATCATTTACTCGCCCTCAAGATGTTTCAAACCTGTGTGAATTTCTTTCTTCTGCTGAACACAAAGAAGATATTTTGAAGAATGTCGGTAACCAAACAGTTGATGGGCATTTTTTTTCATACTATATGAGAAGAAAGAAACACGTATGCTTGGAACAACTTGTGGATGAGTAAATGATGACAGAATTGTCATTTTTGGGTGAACTATCCCTTTAACAATAACAACACTGGTCCTAACTTTATAGTGTGCTTCCTCCCATTTCAAATAATAAAATGTCCTCCTTAATGCAAATATCCTACATGAAATATTGAGATTGAATGTTGTTAAAACTAAGTCTAAAGGCTCTGAGATGTTGCTCTGGCACATGTACCTCTTTTGTGAGACTTTGCAGTATAAGTAAATGGCCACATGGAGATGCTGTCTCCTTTTTTCCTCCAATAGTCCACAACTTTCCAGAGCTCTCCCCGCACTTGCTTCCTCTATAATGTATCGCACCTTATTCGCGATTTCTTTCCCAGCCACTTTGCCATCTCTCTTTAGCCACAACAGAGGTCAAAGGCTGAGTAAACACGACTGAAGAATGACCGAGGGGGACTAACGGCTCCCAGGTTCTGCGCATTCATTTCCCTCTCCTTTTACCTCATTGTATTGTCTTCATTTCCGTCTCTCCGTCTCTCCCCTCTTCAGCTCGCAGTCTCTGCAGTCAGAGGTTAAACCGAGCATTAGCCGTAAGCGAATGGCCCGTTTTTAATCGCTGATTGCACATCATTGCTATCAACATTTAATCATGGCCCCAGTCTCATCCCCGCACGCCCACAGCTGACTTAACAGGCTCTGACACGGAACAATCGCCACACTCAGCTTGCATCTCATCAGCGATGGAGCCTTGAGATCCAACTCATTAAGGAAAGGGCTAACGAATGCAGGGTGACAGGTGCTTAAGGAGGCAACGTCGTTTAAAAAAAGTCGCGACTCGCGAGCCGCTGGAACTGGCCCATTACGACGACACTGGTGTTGTTGTACACTGGCGCTTGAGAGGATAAATTACCAATGTATTCATTATGTCCCCATGAAGGCGATGTCAAGTCGTTGTGCGCAAGTGTTGAGGCCAGTTGGGCTTCAATTACTGAGAATGCTATGAAGAGTTAATGGGAATTAACACAGAGTACGTGCTGCTAATGAATCAGGCAACATTCATGGGCAACAAATGGCAAACAGTGTCTGACTCAATCGCCTGCTTCTTCGGGGTGTCGTGAGGCATACAAATGACCAGAACGCCAATGAACAATAGTTGATGTCTTTGCAATGAAATTAGCATATTAATCAAACACAACAGGGGACTAGTTCTCTTCATGGTGACTGGTTTTAAATTTCAAGCTACCTGGGCCTTGTGATCAAAAGTTAGATGGTCTGTGTCGAGTTTTTCTTAGGAACTCACACACTAGGCCAACCATTCTGCCATATTTCACATGGGGCCCCCAAAAAAGTAGTCTACCATTTGTTGTAGGCTGCATCTGAAATCGAATACTCTTAAAGGAACACTCCACCGTTTTTTGAAATAGGGCTTATTCACATACTTTCCAACATTTAGATAGGTGTGCAAATGCATTTTTGTCTCAGTGCATGCATTGTTTTAGTTTGACAGGGTCGGCACTAGCTTAGCTTAGCACAATGAATGGAATCCTTTGTTGCCAGCAAGCATGTCCTGAGTAAAAGTGATAATAAAAAAAATAAAAAAACCCACGTAATTACTTCTTGTGGCCTGCGTATTCACAACGAGTACAAATAGCGATGCAGATTAATACTAGGCGATTTCCTAGGCAGATATTGACTTGGGACTATATTAGGGCGAAGCACTGCTGCTTAGGCGAAGCACTGCTACTTGAGCGCAGAGATATCACGCAACACATGAAATCCCAAGTAGCAGTGCTTCGCCTAAGCAGCAGTGCTTCGCCGTGCTTCGCCTGTGCTTCCCCCTAATATAGTCCCAAGTCCCCTAGTGTTAATCTGCAGCGCTATTTGTACTCAGTGTGAATACACAGGCCACAATAAGTAATTACGTGTTTTTTAAAAAAAAAAAATTATCACTTTTACTCAGGACATGCTAGCTGGCAACAAAGGATTCCATTCATTGTGCTAAGCTAAGCCAGTGCCGACCCTGTCAAACTAAAACAATGCATGCACTGAGACAAAAATGCATTTGCACACCTATCTAAATGTAGGAAAGAATGTGAATAAGCCCTATTTCAAAAAACGGTGGAGTGTTCCTTTAAGTAGGTTATTTTGAATAAGTATTTACTTTGCGACTGCTAAAAAAGTATGTTCTATATACTGTAGTTAGTGTAGTAGCCTATAAATACAATCCGGACATAGGCCTACTACATTCACCATGTTGTCCTTTATCATGTGACCTACTACCACATGATAATGCGTCGCTTTACTGCCATTTGGAAAATTCCTATTGGAAGTGACTAATGAGTATGTCCTACTCTCTGGCTGTGTTCGAAATCACATGTTCAAAATAAGTACCTACTCAAGAGAGTAAGTAATTACTTTATAACTGCGAAAAAGGTATATGTTCAATATAGTATGAATAATTTTGACGCACTTACAAGCACCATGTTGTCATTACCATGATGTTACCAACTTCAGTTGCGTCGCTTCACTGATTCATAAATCATCTCCTATGCCCTCATGGGATAGTGAAGTGTCTATCGTATGCACACTTCAGAATCCCACGGAAGTAATGGGTCATCCGGGTACTTTTTGCCCAATCTTTTGAATACTGTGAATTTGGACATACTACTCTTGTCACATACTGTTTTTTGCCTGCTATAGTGATGTATGCGATTCTGGATACAGCCTTATTTCATGATCACCACCTATCTATATATATAGCAACTACTACATAGAATTTGCATCTTTGACACAAGTTGCATGATTATTTTTGATTAAAAGAGGTATTATTATAAAATAATGCAGAAATCAGATATTTATATTTGGTTAGTCCAATCTCGAGTCAGGCTTTGCACAGATTATTTGCTTTAAACTGAATATTTGGTTTCTAGAAATGTCACTTAAAAGGCTTTCCCCCAGTGGAACACAAATTATCATTATCAAAATGTCAAAGTTGTTTTCCATACAGTGAAAACGCATGGTGATCACTGACTGTGAAGTTCATCTGCAATTTTGCTTTAATATTTCTTCACATTTTGGAATAGGTACTTTTCATCCATTTTATGATACAAATTATTTTAGCTATCAGGAATAATGAGTTTAAAGCCCAAGTCTAAATGGGTCCATATAATTACTTAAGTCAAATTCATTTTAATATAAAATATGAATTGACCAGCTCATGAGCAGCCTTCGGGCCAGATACTTCAATGAAATAATGTTCATTACCTATTTTAAATATTCAAAAGCCATGCAATTTTTTTTTCCATTACTTTCATTGCCCCAACCTCACAACCATAAAATAATCATAAATACTGTAGCAGTTACGGTGTCATTCATGTCAATTTTTCTCTGACAACTTTGTTGAGAAATGTAAAGGTTACATTAAAACATTTGACAGCTGTTAAACAGATCCATTAAAAATGCTGGACATAAAAAATATGACGAATTTGACAGTCTTTCAAAGTCACACTTGTTAGAGAACTGTTCTAAGAATATCCTGAGCTTTAACTCCATTTTTTTGTGACTGGACTTTTTTTTTTGTATCACATTATGTATTATTTACACTCACCTAAAGAATTATTAGGAACACCTGTTCAATTTCTCATTAATGCAATTATCTAAGCAACCAATCACAATGGCAGTTGCTTCAATGCATTTAGAGGTGTGGTCCTGTTCAATATCCCGAACTCCAAACTGAATGTCAGAATGGGAAAGAAAGGTGATTTAAGCAATTTTGAGCGTGGCATGGTTGTTGGTGCCAGACGGGCCGTCTGAGTATTTCACAATCTGCTCAGTTACTGGGATTTTCACGCACAACCATTTCTAGGGTTTACAAAAAATGGTGTGAAAAGGGAAAAACATCCAGTATGCGGGAGTCCTGTGGGCGAAAATACCTTGTTGATGCTAGAGGTCAGAGGAGAATGGGCCGACTGATTCAAGCTGTTAGAAGAGCAACTTTGACTGAAATAACCACTCGTTACAACCGAGGTATGCAGCAAAGCATTTGTGAAGCCACAACACGCACAACCTTGAGGCGGATGGGCTACAACAGCAGAAGACCCCACCGGGTACCACTCATCTCCACTACAAGAGGCTACAATTTGCAAGAGCTCACCAAAATTGGACAGTTGAAGACTGGAAAAATGTTACCTGGTCTGATGAGTCTCGATTTCTGTTGAGACATTCAGATTGTAATGTAGAGTCAGAATTTGGCGTAAACAGAATGAGAACATGGATCCATCATGCCTTGTTACCACTGTGCAGGCTGGTGGTGGTGGTGTAATGGTGTGGGGGATGTTTTCTTGGCACACTTTAGGCCCCTTAGTGCCAATTGGGCATCGTTTAAATGCCACGGCCTACCTGAGCATTGTTTCTGACCATGTCCATCCCTTTATGGCCACCATCTACCCATCCTCTGATGGCTACTTCCAGCAGGATTATGCACCATGTCACAAAGCTCGAATCATTTCAAATTGGTTTCTTGAACATGACAATGAGATCACTGTACTAAAATGGCCCCCACAGTCACCAGATCTCAACCCAATAGAGCATCTTTGGGATGTGGTGGAACGGGATATTCGTGCCCTGGATGTGCATCCCACAAATCTCCATCAACTGCAAGATGCTATCCTATCAATATGGGCCAACATTTCTAAAGAATGCTTTCAGCACCTTGTTGAATCAATGCCATGTAGAATTAAGGCAGTTCTGAAGGCGAAAGGGGCTCAAACACAGTATTAGTATGGTGTTCCTAATAATCCTTTAGGTGAGTGTATATTGCCCACTCTACCAGACATATGGACAGAATGAGAGCATTTCAGAGGAACTAAAAGCCTTCTAAATTTTATTTACCTAAAGTCATGCTCTTAAAGTTTAGACAGGCTGATGTTTGACTCGCCAGTCTGACATTTCCCGAGTTCAAGAGTTAAAGCGCATCTTCTGAAGGTCTTTCAGATGGTAAATCAATAAGTGAATGCCAAACACTTTTTTTGGCACTTGGTAATATCCACAAACTGCAGTATACATGTAGGACATTCTTCAAAAGCATTAGATTATACAGAAGCGATATTACCGATTACAAAAGACGCTTCACAACAGGAGCTTTGGCTTTTAGTTTATTAGACATCACAATGATCCATAAAACATAGAACAAGTTGCTTATGCATATAAAATAATCTCAGTAGGGAAAGAATAAGATGCAAAAACAAACATTAGAAATAAAAGAATCACAATTCTCCCCATTAGGCGGTCTATATATGGATGATTTACTTTTGTCTCATCAGGCAAAACAAATCTGTCAGTTAAATGGCTCAAAACAAAGTAACAAAGGCACATCTGGCTTGACGATGACAGGGCAGCGCATAAGCGAACACGTGGCAGATATGAAATGTGATAATGAAGTATAAACAAACATATGGCAAATAAAGTATGTTTGTTTTGCTGGAGAGTAGATTTGATAAATGTCAAGAGTCGTTCGGTAACCAAAGACTAATTTTAGCGGGCCACTACTTAGAGATAATTCATTGAAAAATGAAATCCTGTCAGCATTTACTCACCCTCAACTGACTTTTTTGTTGTTTTGGATCTCATTGACCTTCATAGAATGGACAGCGTTCTTCAAAATAGAAAGGTTTGGAGCTACACGAGAGTGAGTAAATGAGGACAGAATTGAATTTGACTAAATCTCTTTAACATTCCTAAACTCCTTTGATTGTCCTTTCAATGACAGACTATAAACAATGACTTTAATATGTCATCTATTTAAGACAGAAACGTTTTAAAAATACAGATAAGCAATAATTAAATTAAGTTTAAAATGCAAAAAAAAAAAAAAAATGAAGTCACAGTTTAAAATACAGAAACCCTTATGGATGAGTGTAACATACAGTGATTGTCTAATACTGCACCATTGTAGCAAATGACGATTGCGTGAGGACAGTCCATTTGCGCGGGATGATAACATAAGCGAACCCCAGATCTCATGCAGCATGCAGACGTATACATTCCCTTCATCAGAAACAGTGACGAGACCACAACTCAGCTAAACCCAGATGACCGGTGAAAGACTGTCGTGTCATGTCAAGAATCAGTAGTATTCGGTGATGTCCAACAGGCCAGAAGATCAAGCAGTGAGTGTGATTGATGGCTAATCAAGAACGAAGGAGGGCTTGTTAATTCATCTGGGTAACTGTACCGTCCATCCATCGATTTCTCATGGCGTCCGCCGACCTATTCATCCATTCACCTGTCTGAAGGTGAGCTTTGTGAATGTGCAGGTTTCCGCTCCAGGTGACCATTAAAAAGCCATCCATTCATTCACTTTATCACCTCTGTCACCTGTTAGCAAGTCTTTAGTTCATTGCATCACTGTGATTTTGATATGAGTTCTTTGGCACAATTACAACAATGTATTCAGACACTATGACATGATGCATGATGATCTATCGACAGCTTTAAGTGGATGTGCAAAGATTACATTCAAGAGTGAAAGACACACACAGTGATGAAATTAGTTGCCATGCCATCCAAGAACCAGTAAAAAAAAAAAAAAGACCATTTAAAAACTACTTCTGTAGTGTATATCTCTTAAAGGAATAGTTCACCAAAATAAACTCAATCATGTCTTTAAAAACTCTTTGTATTTTCCATACAATGGAAGTAAATGGTGACCAAAGTGAATGCAACTTAAAACTTGACAGCAGTGTGACTAACTTTCGTTCTAAAGAGCGCAAATCATATGGAATTGGAACAACATGAAGGTGAGGAATTGATTTTACTTTGGTGAACTGTTCCTTTAAGGAGGAGGTGTAAGTTTTCTCCTCTTCTTGCAAATCAAAAATCCGACTTATTTTTCAGAAGAACTTTAGGAATAAGAGAGTGTTAATGATAACATTTGGCCAAACTGAAGCGTTGTGGCCAAGCTCAAGAAAGTGATACACAGTGCATTTGAATATTAAAGACCACATCAAATCAATGGCTTTCAATTCATAACTGTTAACTATGAAACCAATAGATAAATGTCATGGTACTCCTTAAAGTTACGTTTTTAGCAGATAAATACATTTTAAACGTACTGTTTTTGGAAAACAGACCAAAAATCCTGCAAAATGCTCTCTAGAATGAGAATGTTCCTCTCCGTAATCCAACCAGCCTTGACTAGCAACAGCAAATCATGTAACTAAAGCCCATTGGCAATTTTAAAATAGGTGGATATTTTATGTCTTTTTGATCTTCTAAAAGTTTTCAATAGGAAATATGTCAGTACAGAAAGAACTCGCTGTGCTCGTCAAGAGATTTCACAAGGTCTTTAACATTAATGTTTCGCTTCAGAAGTGCAGAAAATGATCCAAAGCTCCTGTCACCTTCAGCATCTCTATATGCGTATTGTGCTTCTTCTGACCAGAAAATAGGAGAGCGAGGAAAGGTTGCGACAGGTGCCCACTGTTTTTAGGAAAGCGACCAACCATGCCATGCAGATTATACAGTAACAAAATCCACATGTATCAATAATTAAAACATCAGCATACGACTTTAGTAATACCCGTTAAAATAAATGTTAAAAAAATGTACACTTTTTCATTTTGCACCTCACTGGTATTTTTTTTTTTTTTTGGATTTGTTTGCATTTTTCTTTTTTTTCCCTCTTTTTTAAATATTTTTTGACGCATGTTAAACTGGCTATATATATTATTTTCTTAAATTATTTACAGAACTTATTTGGTACCTTTCAAAAACAATGAACACGCCAAAAAAAATCCAAGAAACAAAAATAAGAAAATAATGCATACATCTGTTTTTAGCTGATATAATCGATCAAAATGACATCAAATATAAAATATAAAAATACATTTTTGCCGTATGTAAAATACATTGCATATACCACAACTTTTTCCCTTAACGCACAAAACCGACAGAAGCTGAAGCTTTAAAAGAGCACTACACCAAAGATCACAGAATAAAAATGTAGAGATAAGAAACATAAGCAACATTTGACAGTATATGCAGTGTATTTTAAAGTACTTATATTTAGACCTTTCAGGAAAATTAAATGTTTGTCAAGTCAAACTATGCTTGCTTTTCACATAACCAGGATTCAAATATGACATAGTACCTCAAAACTGAATAACTACAATTCTCATGGTTTTGTTTTAGAGTTAGCTTGTCTGAAGTACTAAGAACTTGTTGTCATACATTATTATATTTCCCAAATCTGTTAAAAGTCTAATGAACACGAGTCCAAAAGGTATCAAAAGGACCGTCCACAAAACCATGAGAATAGGTTAAAAGGTCATTTAGCCACTTGTAAAAAAAAACAAAAAAACAAAACAAAAACCAGGCTGGGTGGTTTTGGATGTGTGCCGAGCCGCTGTGCTGTAATGGGCGTCCTCTGCTGGGTGGGACGGTGGCAGTGCAAAGCGCAGGCACGGCCTACGTCTTTAGACCAACATGGGCTGAGACACGAAACTTTCTTCACGGGCTATGTTAGCATGGCTAGCTTCAATATCATTCTGGTCAGCTGGTTCGTATGGTGGAAGAGTCTCATTGGTCGACTCGTTATCGGGAGGGTGTCCCGAGCCATCCCAGACATTGGGGGTGCCGCCGTTAACGGGAGGGCCCATGTTGTCATCATCTAGATCCTGAAGCACACACAATGAAAGCATAGAGGAAAGTTATTTAAATGCATAATCCTTCGAAAATAACACACTTATACTATAATTTATCTGAATACTTGATTCTGATTGGCTGGAAAATGTTCATTAAAAGGATTGTTCACCCTAAAATGAAAATTAAGTGTAATTTATTCACCCTGGTGTTGGTCTAATGGTGTATGCTCTTCTTTCTTTTATGGACCACAGAATTTTTTTTTAACGTCCCGCTCACACTAGTCCATATAATGGCAGTGAATAGCCACCAGCATCAAGCTGTGAGTATACGATTTGAAATGTAATGTATTATTTAACAAAAATCCTGACCTTTACCATTGGTCTGTGCATGGATACACGACGTGCATGTTCTTGTGACTCTATTAGTTCACTCTGTTTTGCCCAGAAAAAGCACAAAAGTTTTGAGAAATCAAGATTAACAGAAACGCAACATGAAATACAACGGCTAGAAATCCCAAAAAAGTATATATTCACTGAGGTAAAATCTCCAGACTGGAACTCCGTTTGTCTGATGACAGTCAGAAGGACAGTTGACAGATGTGATAACTTCTATATGACGAACACAACGGATGTATTCACCTAAGAGAAAAATTTAGTTTTTGTTAATCTTGATTTCTCGCAACTTGTGTGTTTTTTCTGGGCAAGATAGAGTGAACGGCAGTGCTAACAGAGACACACGGACGCTCGCATCACCTAGCCATGCTCAGAAGATCACACGTCAGGATTTTTGTTACATAATACATTCAATTTCGTGTCGTTTACTCCCAGAACACGTGTCGCATTGGATCATTGTTTGATAATTTTGTGTTTTTTAAAAAGCTTGATGCTGGTTTCTATTCACTGCCATTATATGGACGAGCATGAGCGGGATTTTTTTTTTAATCCGCCTTTTGTGGTACATTAAAAGAAAGAAGGGAATACTGTGTTAGAAAAACACCAGGGTGAGTAATTTATGACTTAATTTTCATTTTAGAGTGAACTATTAAAACCATTCCAAGACCAAGTTTAATCTCCATTCTATATTAATGCACACACACACACAGAAACATCCAGGAGCACAGACACTTGTCAACGCTGCCACCGGGGTTTATTAATAAAATAGCTTTGCTGCTGAATCAATACATTATATTTTTCAGCAACGAGGGATTAACGTCGCTGGTTTTGAGGTAATTAAACTCACAGCTTCGTTGTTAACAGAAAAATACCCTGTACAGATGCAGGTCATTCACACACACATCTCTCATCTCTCTTTCGATAATTCATTCAAATAAATGCTGTAATTCATTCATTCAAATAAATTTAATCTTACGCAATACTTTATGTGTCTGATTGAAAGCGGGCAAAATTTTTACCTGTCCGGTCAAATATTGCTCTGCAAACATCAATAACAGATTTAAGTTGTCAATGCTGGCAAATGAGCATGGTAGAAAATCCACGGCTATCTGTGCATTAAACGGTTTCCACTTCGTGTCAGGTGGTTCTTTACCTCCGCATGAACTAAAAGCATTAAATGCACAGCTAGCCATGGATGATCCCTTACTTAAAGCTACACTGTGTGATTTTTACCCCCTCTAGCGGTGAAAAGGTATATGACCATCCAGTGAATATTAATTTCTGTTCCTCTCAATTCCGATTTCGGTTTAACTCCTACGGTGGCCAATGTAGTCCAAGATTAACATGTCTTCACGCTCGAGTGTTAGGCAGTTCGAGTGCTAACCCACGCGTGTTAAAACGCGAAAGGGTATGTCCCTCTTTGGCTAATGTACTTTCAAGATGGAGGGGCAACATGGCGACCGGCATTAAAACCCCTTACCCGTATGTATTTTCAATGGCATATTATACACTCACGAGAATACTTTATTACTTGAACGAAGTAAATATACATTAATGAGCACATATATTTTTGAAAGAACTAAGTGTTTTTAGCTAAGAATAAACTAAAAAAGTTACACAGTGTGGCTTTAAAGTGAATAAAAGTTCTCTCAAAATTCTTTCCAACAGCTCCTCTGATTATTAAGGCAGAGACGTAGTTTTGTCACGACACACACGTCCGGTTCAGACACATGTAACTAGCTGCACGTACACACATTCACAATTCATTACAATCACTGAGGTGGTACTAATGCCAATTTAATAGATCCTCAATCGGTCATTAAGCATCAGTATAATAGCAGGAGAACAGAAGCACACATTCTTATTTATTAGAGTTAATTTATACCGAATAAAGATTCATCTGATAAAACCATTTGATAGAACACTTCACCTCCTGACTCACAGTGAGCAAAAATTTAATTTAAAAGTGTTAATATGGTTTGATTGCTATCTCTTGCATGTACGTGTGTGAATCGGTGTCTGAACGATTGAAGCAAAAGTTGGTTTCCAATTATGTGAGGCGAATGTTCTTTTTATTTCATAAGGTGACGCCAGTTCAGCCGGTCATTTAACCTTTTTATAAGGTCTGGATAAAGAAAGGATATAAAAAGGGTTTTATTTCTCTTAGTGATTTTAGCTTGGCTATCAGGGATATGCACCATAAATTGCCTTTAAAATTCTTTCATTTAAATTGATACAATTGATGGAGAACTGAAATTTAAATGGAATTAAAATGACATTCAAAGAGCTGTAACTGTTATTTTAAATAATGCATTTTTATTCAGTATAAATTACCCATAAATATGTGATCACAGAACATGTATTTCTAGAAAAAAATAATTCTAGAAAAGTAATAATAAATGAATGTTTTCTATTTTTATATATGTAATGGAAAACATAATAATATGTATATTATTATTAAAATACTACATTTTTAATACTACTAAAAGTAAAAAAAAAAAAACACTATTGCCAGCGCAGTTTAGAATATATGCATGATTACATATCAGGAATAAATAAACAGGAGTAATTATTCCTCTCTTGTGTGCCTGTGTTGAATTTTATTTAAATGTACAATTCACTAAATTCAACTTCCTGTGGGGTGTGGCCAATTCTATTCAAATTCACAATTAAATGGAGCCAATTCTTGAATGCTGAATAATGCCCAACCCTGCTGGCTAAATCACCTAAAACAATAAATAGAGGCAGTTATTGAAAGCGCAAACCGAAGCCCTGAGGGCTTTATCACAAAGGTACGTTTCTGAGTCTGGCCTTCATACACAGATCCGCTGTAGTAATTGGCTTTACGGTTATCATAGTTGATGAAATAACCAGCTCATCATATTAATCCACATAAAAGACCCTTTGGCAGTGTTAGCACATGCCACACATCGTTATGAGTCACTAGCCTTCGCCGTTAGCATAAGCGTGTAAGCCGCCTGCTGCAAGACGGGCTCTTTTAGGACAGATTTTGTGAGGCAAGGACGGTGCGATAAAAGTCGGCATGAAACAGAAGTTGCAATAGTCTTTTCATTTCTTCCCTATGGTGACGTATATCAAAGTGGAACGACTTGATTTCGTCCTATGGAATCAGTGCCGGTCCTACACTTCCTAGGGCCTAAGCAAAAGGACCCCACAACCCAGAGATCTGGACTGGAGTAGTTTTTTTTTTGTTATTTCTTTAATTTAATGGTTTGTCAAGACTATGTCCAAAACAGTCATTAAAAAATTATATAAATTAGGGATGCACCGATACTTTCATTTTTGGTACTTGCCGATACAGAGTACAGATACCTGTATTTTATTTTAAATGTATTGGGTAGAGAAACCAAAAGAATATAAATCATATTAGTTGGCTTAATTTCTTCAGCAAATATATATTTCCCTTTAGTTATTTTCATGCTTAATTAAGCCTGCTAAAATGTATTGTATGAGCATGTGTTACTTTCACTGTTCATTCTATTGCTCTATCATATTTTAGCATTTATTTAGAGCTGCTTTAAGAGGTTTTCCAGGAAAGTCTAACAGTAGTTTTCAGGTACAGAAATTTGAATAAAGTAATCAAATGTGAAAAAAAACTGCATAAATTAGCAGGTTTATTGAACAGCTGGCCCTTTAAGACCGAATGCACTGGTCCAATATGAATACTGTCTACGTTCACTTGAGATATAACCGACTATGTTTACTAGGATACTAGGATACTTACATAAGACAATGGGCGTTTTTACATAATCTTGTGGGAATTCGTCCATACAAGTGCAAGACGTGAAAGATTATTAAATCCAGTATTCCCGCGCTGTCTGAGACGCGGGTTTTAGGGGTGAGCACTTCGGATGTTTGTGTGTTTGCGCTCATGAAACTTCTTGACTTGCAAATGTGCTGTAAAAATTTAGGGAACCACTCGTTATACATAAGTTAGGTAACAGTTCATGGTTTGCTTACGATTTAGTTTTGATCCAAATGACACTTGTGCTGAGTGAACGATCAGCAATCAAGAACATGCTCTCTCTCTCATTACATACTCTCGTTACATTTTACACACTATATTCTCTTATTTTGCTCAATTTCACCAATGAATATAGTTCCAAACAAAGCCCCATAGATCTGTAGAGCAACACACAGCGGTGTGAATGAATCGGTTACTGAACAGTTTTAACGGAATGAGTGAGTCAATGATTCAGTGACACATTCAGATATACGGTCACTTGCTTTGTTCCTGAATGAATCAGCCTTTTGGATGAATCGGTTGAATGAATGACTCATTAGTTAAACTGGTGGTTTTAATATCATATTTAGAGTATCACCCTCTGAAGAGTTTGTGTAATAATATCTGTTGAACCAAAAGATTTTTCTAAAGTTACTTTTTTTAATGTCTTTTCAATGCTGTTGTCATCTAACACAATAATGATTTCAAATGATTAAAGGAGTAGTTCACTTTTAAAATGAAAATTCTGTCATCATATACTCACCCTCATGTTGTTTCAAACCTGTATGAAGTTCTTTCTTCTGCTGAACAGAAAGGAAGATATTTAGAAGAATGTCAGTAACGAGGCAGTTTCTGGTTCCCATTGACTTCCATAGTAGGAAAAAAATATACTATGCAAGTCAATGGGAACCAGAAACTGCCTGGTTACTGACATTCTTCTAAATATCTACCTTTCTGTTCAGCAGAAGAAAGAAATTCATACAGGTTTGAAACAACATGAGGGTGAGTATATGATGACAGAATTTTCATTTTAAAAGTGAACTACTCCTTTAATTCACATGAATGAATCTGCACATCAATTAATTAGATACACAACTTTAATTGCTTGACAGCCTATAGTCATTCAGGATGGCTGAAGTCATTCATTCCAACACCGTAAAAGCAGAAATGAGACGCCACCGAATGCGGGATGGGATTGGAATGGGATTCACAGCTTTCAGCATTGCACATCAAAGTTTGAAAAAGGGATCTTACCGTAACGGGCTCGCCAGAGTTAGTTTCATAGTAGTATGTCTCGGGATTGCTGAGCGGCTGGGTTTCTGTGATGGTTGTGGCCTTGTCCTGAGGTTTATTCAGCTATAGAGGGACAAACACATGAGATGATGAGTTCAGCACGCACATTTTAGTGCAGAAGGTCAAGAGTCTGAATCTTGCCAACTTTTTTTTGCTGTTCAAGAAATATTTATTATCAATGGTAAAAAAAAAGTTTGTGGATTTTTTTACAGGATTTTATGATGAATAGAAGTACAGCACTTATTTGAAATATTTTTTTATAACATTATAAATGTATTTATTGTCACTTTTGATCTAACACGTCCTTGCTGAATAACTGTATGCTTATTCTTTCTTAAAAAAAAAACAAGTTTCTACTGGTAAAAGGCAGTGTTCAGTGAAATAAGCTGCAGATATTTTACAGCAGCCGCTATTTTCAGCAAACATGAAGAGAGATCTCATAATCACATATTTTAAGGGTGCTGACAGCTGAATTAATCAGCTTTTTTAGGGCAGCCGAGATGAAAGATGCCTGTGATGTACAGGCTCATTTGCCCGTGCGCACACACACACACAAACATGTATGCACACACAAATGTAGCTCCACCCACACGTTCTACATTAAGCTTCAATCAATACACATTACCCCCATGTTAACCCTTTCTTTCTCGACCGTAACCTGGGGCAACATTAGCAATTCTCATTCTCTTCGCTCCGCTTGCTTTTACATACTTCACAATACAAATTTGTTTCAAATGTGGTCCAAAACCAACCAAGCGAACAGGAAATAATCGTTAACCGGGAAAAAAAAATGCAATTACCCTATTTTGAGCAATACAAATTTCCCTCGTCCCAATACTATGCATGTTCTTCAAAGGTTTAGATTCAAAGATCTATTTTACGGTAGTTTATGTATATGTGTCTTTTCACCAGCTCTGATTTAATTGCCGCGTGTAGCCTGGAGAACTGTAAGTAATCTCGACATTGTGTAATGAAGAAAAGCTCAATGCGTTGAGTTGAAAGAGAATGTTTCATGTGAGCGTTGAGAGGTGACTGATGGAAAAAAAAGTGTCCGCTCACCATTTCTGTTGAGCTGCCAGACTTCATCGGAGGAGGTGGCTTGTGTTTGGGGGGGCCTCTGGAAAATTAATACAAGGAGATGTTAAGTTATAACCGTGGAGCGCATGTATGCCATACTGCGAATGCACAAATTAAGATGAGTTGAGAATGAAAGAGATGAAAATAGCTTGGGTGTTCTAGCCAGGAGAGAAAGAGAGGGGGAAAAAAAGGATGTTTCACATGAATGTGTGATTGTGTTTGTGGGTGCGCGTTCACACTTACTCTCCGTTCTCGGTCCTCTGACGGCGTTTGTGATACATGGCCACACCAGCGCCGATCAAACACAGAATCATTATAGCTGCAATGATGCCCCCGATAACTGGCCCAGCCGAGGTGACTTTTGGTAAAGGTTGATCTGCAAGAGACGCGCATACAATTATCTTTGAGGTCCTGTCTAAGTACAAACCACCTATGTAAACAGATATAAGAGAATGAAGAATTTCATTTACACTGCAAGACCTACTGACTGATTTTTATCATCTTTTATATTTATTTAAGACATAATCAGGCCCTCACACAGAACTCCCCTTTATTTAGCTAATTTGATTTTTCTTCCAGCCAATACGACGGTAGTACTCTTAGCCTCATTTAACACATTTTTCTGTTTAAACATGCCATCAAATCATATCTGCATATGCTATCCGAGCCTGGACATATAGCCGACTGTGATTACACGTGAAAAGATCGCTCCGTGTTCAGCGGGTCACACAGATGTTGGTCAGCACCACGCGGATCATTTCAGTGGCACGGTTCGATCCTCTTTTGGAGCATTTGGTTTTCCAAACAGCTTGTAACTACATGAAACAGGCTGTGGGACTATGAGGAAGGATTACTGTAATAGGTTTATGTCATTTGACATGCAGAGGCTGCGGATTTTAACATTTCTAAAATAAATACATATAACAGCAAGTGCTCTTGTTCTTATCGCTCACCAGCGGTGGCACATGTGTGCTCCCATGATGCACTGGTAGGCATTTCCATACGTTCATTAACCACCTGAATGCCAAGTGGGGATTTTAGACTGAATTCTGAGGATAAACAGATAGTTCATATCAGGGTTGTGTGCCATTCAGAACTCAATTGTTAATGCACTATAGACAATTCAGGAATTGAATTTGGACTGTGGCAGGAAACTTAAAGAGAAGATACTACAATAAGAAGAGAATTCAATATTAAATGTAAGGAAGTCGAATTACAATAAATTGAAATTCAAGACAGATTATTAGCTTGATAAAGCCTTTGAAAGTTTTATAGGCCTTGAGAATGACAGACAGACAGATAGAACGATAGATAGATAGATGGATAGCACTTTATTTTACAGTCCAGTTTCGCATGTACATACTACTTGTAGCAGTGATTACAATAAATGGGTAATAACTAGGTCCTAATCTTGAACCTACCCCTAAACCTAACCTTACTTTCTTGTTAAGTACATTGAAAGTGCCCGTACAGTAAAATAAAGTGCAAACTTTTGCACAATCCTGGTTCAGATGTAGGTCAGATGACCACATACCAGATATAAACTGCACTAGATTTAAAACCACATTTGAAAGTGGCCCAAATTGGACGTGTAAAGAGATATTTATCAGCCTTTTTTCTGTTTTATCTCCATTGTGATGTCCACCATTAGTGCCCCGGACCAGTAATCCGGTTTGAGAACTAATACACCACAGCTCCTTATCTTTCCCTGCGCAGTTAGACATTTAAAGCTGGAGTGATAAGGTGCTTTGTAGTGCGGCTCAGTTTGATGAGGTATTCACAGGGAAAGCTTGCTAAGACTTGCTGCTGGGGTGAGTATGCTAAAATTAGTAAGCCCCACTGCTCTCAGAGCGATTGATGAGAAGAAGGGAAGTGAGAGAAAGGGATGAGAGGCGGGTGAGAGAGATATAGAAAGGGGGATTGCCATCACTGTATATTTTATTGAAACTTTGTCCATTGTCATGCCAATGAAATGCTCTTGAAAATGTATGACGACTGGGAGAGGATAGGAAAAGACTCATTTCAGTTCAGTTGCGTTTGGACAGAAACAACAGTGCAGTAATGCTGCTGTCCACCAGGATTGCCATTTTGTAAATTCCTAAATGCACATTTGATCTGCAAAGTCACAATGGTGATCTTTCTGTGAATTTCAGCTTTTTTTAGGACAGATCAGATTAACTCTGTTTCCAGTGATTGTAAAGAAACAGATGTGCTCATTACTTGTACGCACATACACTTGTAGTCACACATACATTTTTAATATAAGACAGATTCTTGATGAAACCGGGCTAGTGAGCCACAGAAATGCATGAAAGCTCACACACTGAGGACTTGTGGGGGGCGAAAACAATATTGGACACTCTTAAAACAGACCGGTCTTTCAACAGCAGCATCGAAGTGGAGAGATTCAGATGAATGTTAGAAAAAAAGTCTTTATTTGATAAAAGCTGATAGCCACGCAGCACGAAACCTTCAGCAATCATTTTTACCTGCTGTGGATATTAAACAAGAGCATTTATTATCAATGACCTCCCGAGCGAGAGGGTTTTGCTCTGTGTGTGTGTGCATGTATCAGTGGGGTTTGTCGTATAGATCAGGCACCGAAGGCAACCTAAAACTTCATCTATAACAAATGTGTCTAAACAAATGGCTGTTGTATATATCGTGCAATCCTGAAATATATCGCACGCTGTTCATGTGCTCACGGCTTAGACTAGCTACTATTCCTCCGATGTCTCCTCTGTTGGTGGGTTCTCGTTCTCACATTAGCAGTGCGTTTACTTGGCTGGGGTAAATTTCCTCTGAAGCTGCTTATTTTGGGTCGTAGCTCGTGCTGTGCAGATTGTTAGTTTGTTGAGTAGTGTCTCTCAACAAACAACTTGCAATTAAACGAGAAACACTGAGGGCAGGGAGGGAACTTGAAAAATCCTTGCAATTTTATTAGAATGAAGACTGTAGGAAGATGAGATAAAAACAAAACAATATTGTAAATGAAATGATAATGATCACAGATAATTTTTTTAATGTAATCTGCCTTACTGAGACCTGGCTTAAACCAAATATTTCGGTCTTAATGAATCTACTCCATCACGCTACTGTTATAAGCATGAGCCTCGTCTGATTGGTCTTGGTGGAGGTGTTGCAACGATCTATAGAGATATTCTTAATGTTACTCAGAAAACAGGACAAAGGTTTAATTCATTTTAAGTGCTTGCCTTGTACTAAATATTACACTTTCAGATAAGAAAAAAATCCCTGCTATCTCTTGCTCTGGCTACTGTGTATAGATCTCCAGGGCCCTATGTTGATTTTCTAAGAGAGTTTGGAGATTTTCTGTCAGGCCTATTGTACAACGCTGATAAAGTGCTAAGTGTCCTGAGATTTTAACATTCACATAGAAAATACAAATGATGTTATGAGTTGCGATTACAGACTAACTAAACTCCTTTTAGGGTCAAGTAAAACGTCACCAGATCCGCTCTTCGTTTTATCATATATCTTGATTTAATTATATCTCATGGAACCAATCTTACTGATATAAATATTCTACCGCCAAGTTATGATGTCACTAATCAATACCTTGTAACGTGCATACTTCGTACTGCTGATATTTGTCATAACACTCTGCTTTATCGATCAGGTAGAACGATTATCATAACCACTATAGATAGATTCAAAAATAACCTGCCTGATCTGCCAGCTCAGTGTTCCCATAAACACAAATTAACTTTGATGAAAGGACAAAGAGTATGGGCACTATAGTACATCTCTAGCAAAATAGTTTTACTCTCTCAAGAGAGAAACTTTGAACCTAGGATGCGATACAAGAATCCAAGGTTTTTATTTATTACAGTGGCTAGATTAACAAATAAACAGACGTCACCTGAACTGAATATTCCATCACAGTTTAATAGTAATGTAGTAGTGGATTTCTTTACTGAGAATATCTAATGCGTCAGAAATACAATTGTAAATGTATTTGCAAATGTCTTTGACAACCCCCATCAACACACAGAAACTGAACTCGTTAAAATGACAAATGACTTCTAGCTTCTGACCGAGGCTGCATCTCAATACTAGTTTTACTTGTTCTTAGTGCTGCATTCAACACTGTTTACCATACTCTTGACTTAGATCGACTACAAAATTACGCTGGTATTCAGGGACAGGCATAGGGTGATTCAAATACTACAATTTGGTTTATTTATACTGGGAATTATCCAAATTAACATTGTAAATCGAACAATCAACATTGTAAATCAAAATTATGGAGGGCCGCAAGGGTCTGCTTTAGGCCCTCTGCTATTTTCAAAACACATGCTGCTTCTTGGTAATATAAGAAAACATGGAATTAGTTTACACTTTTATGCCGATGATTCTCAGTTATATATTTCATCACGACCAGATGAAATATCTAAATAATCCAAGTTGACAGAGTGTGTTAAAAGATATAAAATATTGGATGACCAGTAATTTTCTTCTATTACATTCAGATAAGAATCTCTTCAGTTAAAGAACTGGTTGTTATATTAGACAGCAGCTTGTCTTTTGATAATCATATTTCCAAATGTTACAAAAACAGCCTACTTCCACCTCAGAAAAATCTCTCAGCTTCGGAACATGTTATCCATTTCTGTGCAGAAAAGCTAGTTCATGCATTCATGATCTCTAGACTGAAATACTGCAATGCACTAGCTTGTGTCCTGCATCTTCAATAAACAAACTAAAGTTAACCCAAAATGCAGCTGCTAAAGTTCGTACCAGAAAATATTTTCGTCAAGAAAATATGATCATATAACACCAATTTGATCATCTCTACACTGGTTACCTATTAAATTCTTTATCGATTACAAATTATTGCTACTGACCTATAAGGCCCTTAATGGTTCAACTCCTGCGCATGTAACCACCCTAAAATCCATTATGCTCTTTCAGGTCACAAAACTGAACTTTTGGGATGTACGTCTGCTAAAGGAGGGAGAGCGTTTTCACATTTGGCTCCTAAACTCTGGAATAGCCTTCCTGATAATGTCCGAGGCTCAAACACACTCTCCCAGTTTAAATCTAGATTAAAGACGCATCTCTGTAGCCAAGCATTCACATAATGTACCGAATAACCTTGTGCTCAGTTATATCAGATGTAATGCACATGATTATATTTTGCTTGAATGTTATGAACATTCATAATGTGAAAATAATTATTAGCTATGCTAATTATTATCCATTTCCACCTGAGGTAACTAGTACGCCAGCTCCAGTTTGGATCCAGCCCCTTACAAAGATTTCAGATGTGAAGGGATGACCCCAACCACTGCGAGGACTTCAGATGATGCCAACTCTGAATCAACATGCACCACTGACACATTTTGTAATCATAATGATCACAATGTGTAATTATTGCTTTAATGAGATCATTGTTTCTGCCTATACTGCATGATATGTATTATCTTAGAACTGTACATTTTTGACTAATGGACATTACTTTTACACAGTCACCTCTGATAACAGATTACTTTTGTCCAAATTTCATTAGAATCAGCACTCTAATGAAAGAACAATTTTCAAAACTGTTTTGTAAAGTCTCTGAAAAAACTACTTTTAATTGAATGAGAAATGTTGAGGGCAGGTGGGGGGGGGACTTCAGAAATCCTTGAGAATAATCCAAATTACATTTTTTATAAGAATGAAGAGTCTAGAAAGAATTGACTGCCACCAGGAAATTACTGTTGAAACCGCTGCTCGTGCTGATGCGTTTGTGTCTGTTTGAGAGGAACTTCTTAAAATCATTGAGTGCATCATCCATATTGCAATTTCATTAGAATGAAGACTGAAAAAAAACTAGACCGTGACCAGCAATAAACCACAATTTCTTGTGAAACCGAAGAGGAATGTCAGAGAGGGAGTGTCAATGGAATGACAAAAAGAAAGACAGAGAGACTTGGACATTTATCTATTGATTTCCAGGAATGTAATGATGAGTACAGTACAGAAAATAACCAGAAATCAAATGCACCACTGGAACACACAATCAAGAAACCTGCCATTTCTCTTCCTAATAACTCTTATGTTATGTTTCTGCCATGTCCCCCGTCCCCCCCCCCCCTTTTTTTCTTCGCGATGTCACCCAAGGCCACCGAACTTGCTTGTGTAGGAGGAAATTAAAACACACACACAAGTGTAAGAGGTGGGTGGACATTTTGGAGGGACTGACAAAAGACTCATTGTTGAAATAATAATAATTATCAGCAGCAGCTTGACTTCTGATTCATCCCATTATCGCCCATATTCTTTGAGCATTCCACCACTATACTTAGCCGCCAGACTTAGAAAGAAAGAGAGAGAATCAGAGAGAGGTTGTATGCTGAGCTGCCCTTAAAAGCTTTATAAAGATCATGATAATTGAGACGTGCAGTCTGAAATCTGTCCACATGTGGAAAAACAGCCCCGCTCAGTCCACTGCGGCCGCTTCTTAATGCCACAAAGAGGATTACATGTATACACACACACACACACGCTCAAAGTGTTTTTGCTAGCCCCTGTTCCTATTTTGGTGACCTGGTTGATTCTTGCCTTTACACAAATCCAATTTGCATACTCATTTGTGATTTGTTCCTGCACTTACAGAGAATGTTTTGATTGGCTGTGTGGTTTGAGACTAGATTCAGACTGGTGTTACTAAACATATAGTGGAAGAGATATTTAAAAGTTATTTAAAGATATTTATGTGTGTTTGTTTAATAATTTTTGAAAGTCTGTTAAGTTAACAATACAGTAACAATTTTAACAATGCCTCAGTTAACGTTAGTTAATGCATTAACAATTAGCAATATATTTGTTACTACGGAGCCCCCCTAGTCCCACTTTGTGGAAAAAAAAAATATAGAGTTACAAGATAGAGTTACTATCTTGAGGCCCACGAGTTACTATCTTGAGGCACGAGTTACTATTGAGGCCACGAGTTACTATCTTGAGGCCACGAGTTACTATCTTGAGGCCACGAGTTACTATCTTGAGGCCAACGAGTTACTATCTTGAGGCCACGAGTTACTATCTTAGGCCACGAGATAGTATCTTGAGGCCACGAGTTACTATCTTGAGGCCACGAGTTACTATTGAGGCCACGAGTTACTATCTTGAGGCTACGAGTTACTATTGAGGCCACGAGTTACTATCTTGAGGCTCGAGTTACTATCTTGAGGCCACGAGTTACTATCTTGAGGCCACGAGTTACTATTGGGCCACGAGTTACTATCTTGAGGCCACGAGTTACTATCTTGAGGCCACGAGTCACTATCTTGAGGCCACGAGTTACTAATCTTGAGGCCACGAGTTACTATTGAGGCCACGAGTTACTATCTTGAGGCCACGAGTTACTATCTTGAGGCTACGAGTTACTATCTTGAGGCCACGAGTTACTATCTTGAGGCCACGAGTTACTATTGAGGCCACGAGTTACTATCTTGAGGCCACGAGTTACTATCTTGAGGCCACGAGTTACTATCTTGAGGCCACGAGTTACTATTGAGGCCACGAGTTACTATCTTGAGGCCACGAGTTACTATCTTGAGGCCACGAGTTACTATCTTGAGGCCACGAGTTACTATCTTGAGGCCACGAGTTACTATTGAGGCCACGAGTTACTATCTTGAGGCCACGAGTTACTATTGAGGCCACGAGTTTACTATCTTGAGGCACGAGTTACTATTGACTACGGTTCTATCTTGAGGCCACGAGTTACTATCTTGAGGCCACGAGTTACTATCTTGAGGCCACGAGTTACTATTGAGGCCACGAGTTACTATCTTGAGGCCACGAGTTACTATCTTGAGGCCACGAGTTACTATCTTGAGGCCACGAGTTACTATCTTGAGGCCACGAGATAGTTATAATTTTTTTTCCCCACAAAGTGGGACTAGGGGGGCTCCGTATGTTACAGTAATACTCTGTGAAAACATTAGTTAATAAAAATACAGCTGTTCATTGTTAGTTCATGTTAAGGTTTATTAAATAATGTTAACATATACAACTTTTGATTTTAATAATGTATTAGTAAATGTTAAACTAAAATGATCTATGATTATTAAGTTTGTTACTTGAAAAATCTGAATCCCATTGGAACCTACATGGTAAGACCGACATCCTTTGTTAATAATTAATAATGTTGTTTGGAAAAAAAAAATCTCCATCCTTTACATTTCTAACACACATTTTCTTTCCCTCTCTCTCTGACAGCAAGTCAAGGAACAGTCTCTTCCGAGGAGCAGGAAATTCTGTAAAAAACGTTTGTACAATTCGCTCCATATTTGATCCATCTGCCAGCACTACTCAACGGATTAAAGGCACATCTATCGTGTGGCGTCTCTGCAAAACTCCCTCCCTCGTTCTTTCTCTTCCTCACACTCACGAGCATTTCTGCCTCTTCAAATAAAACAGTAGGATTGATTTTTTTTCCATAAAAGCCCGGGTGAAGTGAGCCAAATGAATGGGGGAGGGGGGGGGATCTTTTTTTTCAGGAACAGGACAGAACAATTTTAAGCTAAAGTCAGTTTGATACAGGCCAATCACGCTAAATTGCTGTCATTGTGACTTGCCTGAATGAAAAGCAAGAAGAACGGATTCAAACGAAGCTCGTTCAGAACCCATTGAGGCCCAAAAATACACTTAGTCTCACAAGGTTAATCTTTTTTAAAGGATTTCAGAAGACCAGAACCATATACAATAGACACCTTTTTTTCTGGTCAGATGTCCTTGTGCAAGTCAGGGTTTTTCAAACTGAACTGAGCTTTTAATATCTAACATTCCACACGTTTAATTATCACTTTCTTGTTTGGTCTTTAGTATGGTGACAAATTAAGGCCAAATTTATCAGAGTTGTCTTTAATATCACACTTATTAGTTTTTTAAACTAAATGAAAAAAGGAAATGTTACTGTTTATTTTATTTCAAGTAGCGAAAATGTTTTTTATGGTTTTAGTTTTCAGTTATAATAACAACCCTGATAAACGGTTCTTTATCAAGCAGCCTTTTCTTTCCTTCCAAGAGGATCATCATATTTGGGTGTTTTTCTCATCAAAATGTACAACCCTCAGGTGTTTGTCACAGCGACTTGAAAGGTTCCTTTTAAAGAGTTTTCAGATTGATTTAACATAATATTATATCTTGCTGTGTCTGACTCCTGTGTGTGTGTTTATGTTCAGGTCTGTCTCAGCGGTGGAACTCACTAGATGGTGTCTTACCTCCCTGATGGAGGGGTTACCTGGAAACTGCATGCATAAATAATTGGGCCTGAGACAAGTGAGTAAGTTTGAGCGTGTGTGTGTGTGTGTGTGTGTTTGGCTGCACAGGCTCATGTGGAGTTGCAAAACACCTGCGTGGCTGGCAGCAAAACAGTCTTTTTTTCTTTTTTTGTCGTGAATTAATACAACAAACCATCCTCGACTTGCACTAAGGTTCTCCTCTTATATCTGATGGACTCTATGTAGGAGAAACCAGTGCTACTTCATTGCATCATTTGAGCAATTTTGGCTTGGTGGACGATAAAGAAAGAAAAAAATCTGCAGACTTACAGACAGAGGGAGCAGAGCCATTTCTAGGGACTTATGCTGTCACGATTTTTATTTAAGTATATCAATGTTACATTTAATTAAACAACTCATAGTTCTCGGTACTTTATCATGGCAATTCAGTTCAAAAACATTCCACAAACTGACATATTAAGCTTCTGCTTTTTAATTTTGATCCTAGTCTGAGTGCCTATGAGTGTGTTACAAGTGAGACTCTCTTATTCAAAGAGTAGGAATTCATTTTACACTCGAACAGTAATATGCAAAATAACACACTTTTTTATGTTAAAAGTCAAATGTTAACCTATATTAGGGGTGCACCAATATTACAATTCTGGCTGATATCAACAAACTGATCATTATTATCAAGTTATGGCCATACCTGACAGATAGAGAGAGAGAGAAGAGAGAGAGAGAGAGAAAGAGAGAGAGAGAGAGGAGAGAAGAGAGAGAGAGAGAGAGAGAGAGAGAGAGAGAGGAGAGAAGAGAGAAGAGAGGAGTAGAAGAGATGGAAAAGTGTGTTTTTGAGTGTAACTGACGATTGAAGCAGCGTGTCTGATCATATTCCTAGTTCTGACTTTACACAAAACCTAAGTTTATAAGATACAACCAACAGCCACCCTGAGAGTAAAAGACGCATAACATCACAAAGTTGAGAAACCGTCAAAACAAGACATTCAGCGCCTTGAGGTGGTTTTCTGTATTGACAGTATGAGTGTACAGTGCTGTCTGGAGTAAGTGCTGTGTGTGTTTGTCTCCAGATTTCCGCATCGTTCAGAGTCTAAACTAATCTCCTCTCATCCTAGCTGCGTGCGTTTGAACTGTCTGTGGATTACGGCAAATGACAGTGAGATGTCTGTCTGTCTGTGTTTGTAACTTGAGCTGATTGAGAAAGCGAATTTTTCTGGCAATATAAAATGCAGCAACAGCGCAAATATCACAATTAATTATTTCCATTTCAATTAAATCGATTCAGAAGTCTAATTCAATTATTCATTATTTGCATCATTCTAAATATTTAGTCTCCATGTGGCATTTTTCATGTAATAAAATATTTTAGTAAAAATGTAGTAAATATTGCTGCGTACTATGTATACTGTTATAATTGTGCAAATACATAAAATGATTAAATATGTTACGTGATTACATAAATATATTTTGAACATTTTTGACAGGAATGGATGTTTAATTGGGTCCTATAAGTAAAAACATCTTTCTAAACGATTTCTAAAAAACACTGTTGATATTTGAAATCAACCCAAACAAACACACCCCTCCCTTCATTGCTCCGCCCCCAAAATGCAATGTCTTTTTATCATAGCTGAAGCGAAGCAAAATAATGCTTCGTAAAAAATAAAATGAAGATGACAAACGAACGACACAAGAGTATATACTAGGAAGAATTGGTAGTTAGTTGTCTGCAGCACATCAGCTCCAGACAAACAATGACACTCAAAACTGTCCTGTTACTAGAGCTAGAATTACAACAACAGAATATCTTAGTTCTGTGAAACCGGTAAACCAATGTAACCCACGTATGGAGCAGAAACAATGCAACCTGTGCATCCGTTTTCAGGCCTTCCCGCATAAGTCTCTCCAGCTTTTCTAATAATAACAACGCGGGTCCTAAAGCTCTTGTCTGATCATAACCCTTCTTTCTCCAGTGATATACCTTTTCTCTTTTGTAATGTCTCTCAGCCATCTCTCTTTCTACAGTCTTTCTTTAAAATCCTGCTCACTCTCTCTCCTCCCCCATCATGATGGACACTTGATTGGCTATTTCTCAGAAACCGCTTACTTTTTGTTTTTGAATGCTTTTTTTTTTTTTAAATGAATGGTTATGATTCAGTGACTCAATCTGAATCATACATTATCACATTGTAAAAAGGATGACAAATATTCCATATAAATATATAATTTTTAGCTATATCACCCAGCTCTCTCTCCCCCTCTCCCTCACTCTCCTCTCTCTCTCTCTCTCTGCCGTCTTCCACCTCTCTCTCCCTCTCTCTGTAGGAGAACAATATGCTCTCTGTCAGTCTTTGTTTCACTCTCTTTCCCTGTGAGTGTCAGTGCAGCACAGCAGGGTCTCCCCACTCCTCTCCATTTCTCTTTATTTCTCCCCATCACTCATTCTCTAAGAGACATGTATATCCGGCCTTCGTTCTGCAATATCCTTGAAATCCTCAACATATGCTGCCCCTTAATGTACATCACGCATTGGACACGCTCGGTATATTTTATCATATGTGATGGGTTATTCTGACCCTGTACTCTCGTTGAATACCTCTTGAGTCTACTGTAGTGTATTATGTAGAACCCATCTCAAAATCTGCACAGTCTGTGCATCACTATGCTATTTTATTCTTAACCACTGGAATTCAGAAGTCAAGAGCATACCCAGGGTCGACAATTTGTGTGAAATGACTGTTTTCTGTACTCTCAACTATTCATGAGGTGCTCTGTTCCGCTCTTCTTACCACATCTTGTTCTTCATTTGCACTTTTCTATATAACACTCATCCAATGCACCTATTTCTACTGTAGAGTGTTGGGGATTCTGCTTTCCGAGCTGTTTTTTGTCTAGCGCTTGATGCATTTTCTAATGAAACATGAAATTTAGGTGCACATATCAAAGGTTTTGTTCATTGTTTAGTCACCATGAAATCAAAATGGGCAATTCTTGTTTTTTATTAAATATTGCAGTGTTTATCATCAATAATTTATCCGTGCACATCATTTTTTAAATTGAATTCTTGTGCCCTCACAATATTTAATCAAAATAACTTCCCCTCAGTCTTGCAGCGTCATCTCTTTTCTTCTCTAACGATGTGTTTACTGGCACGAGGGCGGGACAACCTGTCACTCACATGAGATCGACCAATAGCAAACAACAAACATCCAATGATCCAATCAATTCCTTGATGGACAAAATCCATCTTTTCTTTTCAAATACATTTTCAAAATATTTTTTTTCTTGTTTGAGAAGCTGTTTTATCTGGATATATCATAATAGAGAAGGAAAATACTATCGCAACCCGACTTTAAAAAGCCAATAAGTCAGGCCACAGATCTGTGCTGATCCAACCTAAATACAAACAATAAAATTCGACCAAGTTAATAGTTAGGATAGCCAACTTAGTTAGGGGAAAAAGCTTCCTAAATCCTTTGTTGTTGATGACAAAGGTTGTGGATCCAATCAGACTAACTAGCGCTGGCAAATTAAACAGATGCTAACATTCAAAAGACATTTAATAAAACAATATAAAATCCAGGTCCCAAAGCAAAATTAATTCAGTCAACTTTTACGATTACATTAGCATTCAGATGAACTTAAAGCTAACGCACAAGGACTAAAAGCCACAAAACTCTGAATTTAATATTTCATGGTTCTTTAGTATCTCTCCCCACTCACCGCCGCTCCATTTCTCTTTCTGTTCACCCTATTCTTTTGGCCTTGTCATCTCAGATATAGTAACAAAAGCATCGCTGCCACATGCACATGGTGCACCAAAGCAAATGGCATTGCTCGATTGTTTTAATGTGCTTAAACTCCCACAGCACAGGCTGTGCCATGTTTTTCAATCATTTTATATTCCCCCTCTCATTTTTTTGCTCTCTCTCTCTCTCTCTCTGTGGAGCTCAGCTGCACATAATAAATTCATCTGCTTTCAGTATCTGGATCTGCAACGGAGCCAGTTGCCCCACGCCGAGTGAGCACTAGACAAAATGGTTGCCCATCTTTTGCACTTGTTTTCTCTCCATCCACAAATGTTTTTCTATGTACCTCTTTTCAAGAATCAATCATTCTGTTGAGTGCATTACCATAAGCTACACACAGCAGCAGAACACTCCTGCCAGCTGTTTATTTAGCCTTCTGTTGTATTTCTCTACAATTTGCTGGGTCATTTTGACCACTGACAGAAACAGCATTGCTGTCTAATTTCTGAAATGTGCTTGTGTGCTCTGTGGTAAAACACTTGTATAAAGCATCAACAATGCCTAATACAAAGTTCAGTCATGAACCTCTAGATGGCGCAGGCTGATCGGTCACTAACTCAATCTGCTTACAATCACATCATTCTCTATAGAGCACAGCTGATTGGTTCCTGCTGTATCAGTAGCCAATGAGCTCGCTGCTCAACCTTCAAAAACTTGGTCAGCATTTGCTGTAGCAGTGGGCTTCAGAAACCCTCCACCTTCCCCAGCTCCACCTGTATATATCTTTCTTGCTCACAGCAGTGTGTTGTGTATGTATTGGCAGTAACAAGTCCCGTACTGCCAAGACCAAACATCACCATTGTCATAAACATTACCATGCCAAACTCCCCAAGAGTCATCATGACAGAACTGGGATTTGATTATGTCAGAGAAAGTGTGAGGGTGGGGCAGGCAACATGTCACTCAAATGGGATCAACCAATAGCAAACCACAACCATTCAATCAATTTCACCATTGACAATATCAATTCACAGTTCACACCCCACATTATTTCTTGTTCGAGAAGCTGTTTCACTTAAATAAATATCACAATATGGAAGAAAAGACTATAATATTTGAATTTATTTAAAAAAGTTAAAAGGTTGCCATTTTGGTTTTATACTTTCACAAAGCAAGTGAAGTACCCCAATGCGCCTGTTTAATTAGCCCATAGAGAACACATACACATAACCCTGCTGTAGGGAAGCACCGCTACGTAGATTGAGTACAAAATAACTAGATAAAAGAACTAGAGAATACAATTATCAAAGTCAAAATGGCATTTGAAACCATAATGTGTCGTATTTCCACATGAAAGTGGAAAAAATTTATTCAGGAATTGATTGCATCATGAAAAGTGGATGGAGTCAGAGCTGAATGCGAGTCGGTAGTGGATTGTGGAGAACTACTCGCCACCTGAAACGCCACACAATCACACACACTTTTGAGGAGGTTTTTTGAGCAGGACATTGAAATTCACCCTTCAAATCAGCTTCATGTCACACATCTTTTTAAAATCTCTTACTGGCAAGATTTTAGCCAATAGATACCTACCGCATTACCTACAACAATGGCAAAATAGCCAATTAGCTATTGGTTAACATTAAATAATACCTCATACAGGCTTACTGACCTCAGTCAGTTGTTCCCGAGAAGCAGCGTGATATTACATTTTGGACAAACATTTTTCTTCTTTAAAATAATCTGCACTGAAAATCATGCACAATCATTTGGAAAAGTGTTGTAGGAAAGTAAAAAAAGGTCACTTTTGATTACATGCTGCTTTAAAACATGGAAATGGTTTTCTTGCGGCATCAGGTTGTAAAAACCATGTTAGTGCTGAAGTGTGTAATTTTTCTATGTTAAAATTCTTTCTCTCATCTTGAATTTCTCTTTGTTCTGCTCTGTCACTACTCATCAATATGTTTATCTTTTCATCTCTTTTTTTTTTTGCTCTGGGAGGACAAGTACTTGTTTTGTTGCTGGGTCAAAGGTTGAGGGAGAGGTCAGCAACTCCACTGAACCAAGAAACGCTTTCACAAACCAGCTTTCTCCAAACACACACACACATCACTCCATCCATCCATCAGCAAACAGCTCTCGACAATGACTTTTCAGCTCTTTTCTTTCTTCTTAGCACAACAATACAGAACTCAAGAAAGCGCGACAGAGAAACAGAGTGGAGGGACATTCGGGAAAGCCTGAAGCACACTTAACCTCTATTACGGGCTGCTGTATGCAGTCCAGCGATGTAGCGTACAGAGCCACGGGCGATGCAGAGAAGCGGGCGCACAGGGACATCAACACTCCACACACACATCTGGCTTTAATGGAGAGCCCGGTGGCAATGGGCACGGGCAACATACTTCACTCATTTGGCCTTATCATCTTATCTTATCTTAGGGGAGTTCCCACAAGGCTTCAAGTCAGAAAGCATCAAGAAAGAGAGAAATAAATAAGAACAGTGGCAAGACGGAGAGAAAAACCTCATCTTTATCGCTCTGCACATATTTCTCCTCACCCTTACTGAGATCAAAGGCTCCCCAGATGCAAGCCGACTGTTTTCTTTCTTGTTGCAAGCTAACTCAATAACAGAGAAAGGAAAAAAAGTGTTTCATTAATATTCATTTCATTCAATCTCCAGCTCCATTCCGTGACTATAAGAAAATCCATCATATGGTAGATTCTGAAAAGACTGTTTCTTCCCTATTGTGAGAAAACATGTGTTTAGGGAATGTGTTGGGAGGCTCACGGATGATTTTAGGAGTCGGGATCCAAACCAATCAGAAAATGTGCGTTCCCTTTCCGATGTGAAAGGAGATACGGAGCGAGAGCGCACAAAATGAGCCCGAGTGCAAAGATGGCCTTGCTCTTTATGAGAGAGAATTGAATTTTTATCTCAAGTTAATATTACGGTCTTAACAAAACTCATTCTGGCGGTTCTCATACAGAAGCGAGAAGTCAGGGTAAACTGACCTCTAGCGGTTCAAGGCTGAAGGGTTTTAAGGCGAAATAAAAGACAAGTGTGTGTACGTGTGTTTGAATGCAGCCTGAGGGTGTGACGTGACAGCGAAGATCTTCAAGTGCATTTGCATTGATTTTCTGCGCTGGCAAAATAAAAGTATAAATTGCAGATGTGACAATTATCCAAGCTGAAAAGTGGCAATGATGAAAAATCAATCACAGTTGTCAAGCAAGCTGCTAATAAAACTGCAAGTTATGCTGGTATAAATGGTCTGAGATAATGGTTAACTTCTTTTTTTTTTTTTTTACTTCAGAGTTCAAGCAGCAAGTGTGAATCTTATGGAAGGTGGATATTTTAGAAATGTATCTGCTAAAAAAAAAAAATGTTTGAGTGGTCAAGTTATTCAACCAGTTTTTGAACATGAAACTCAATCCATCCATCCTATAAAACTGTATATTAAATACAGTTATATGGATTTCTCCAATTCAAATTCAATTCTACCAACATCCAAATTAATTGACTTGCAATTCTACATCTTGTTTGCTGCCTAAATTCATATTCGGTTCAAATTCTGGAAAACAAATTGAATTCAAAATGCTTTCTCACTTCAATTTAAATGGCACACAATCCTGGCCGCGATGATTGTTGGAAAATGCGATACAATTACAGAATAATTATCCTTATATTCTGTATAATGTATGTGGAAACCTAAATATCACACCCATATGTGCTTGCTGAACATTTACTTTCAAAACCAGCATCCTAGAAGAGCTGAAACAAGGTAACGCCTAATTTGTTAAATGTTACCTCAGTCAAAAGACTTAAATTGGTCACATATTGATCTATAATTAATCAAAAAAGCTTTTTAAGTTGCCCACCCCTCGTTGAGGCCAAGCCTGATTGCACCCAATGCAATCACCAGAAAATAAGAGGCTAACCAGCCATACATAAAAACCATACAGCCTCACCACACTTTCTCACTTACTCTCACACAAACACATTCAGAGTACAAAACACTCTCACTCAAAATGGACAGCATCACAAATGGACATCCCACTCAGCACTCCATCAAGAGCTAGCGGCCCTATTAGCTTCATTAGCCGCTAATATAACGTACATTACATGGAGATGATGGTCGCAGAACACCAACCTTACCGCTCCTGAGAGTAAACATTCAAGGCCCATTAACCTCTGATCAGACTGCATTAAGAGATGGAGCTTTGTGATGGTAACACAAGATGATTTTCAAGCGCTCAGCCTCCCAGGACCGTTCCTAAATACATTTAAAGGAAAAGGAGGAAGAGGGGCGTAATCTCATAATTGTCTTCTTTGATGTTCAGTGGTCTTAAAGCTTAAATCTGGAGAGTTTTTACTACTAAATGGCACTAGAAATTTAGAATTGTTTGAAGAGCAGTTGCCTTTTTTGTTTGTGACAAAAGTTGAAAAGAGCTGGCTGCTTGTAAACAGCACATTGATATTAATAGAAGCTAATTATATATTTTATGTGCAGTCAGGCACACGAGTGCTACAGCCTCTGCAAACACTAACCAGAGTTTTGGACATGATGAAATAGTCACCATCGCATTGACACTTCACGCCTATTTGATATGTGTGCTTCCATGTGGAAGATTTCACTGTTTAGAGTGTCATCATGTTTCTAAAACGTTCCCTGTCGGATGTTAGAACAACATTTTGCACTTTTGGAGATTCTGATTCATAATGTTTGTAATGTTTAGTCGTCTGTCAGTTCTTTGTATACAAATTTGATGCTTTAAAAAGACTGAATGTCCTTTTCAGATGATGCACTTTTTCCTTGTAAGTGTAAGTTTTTGTGTAAGACTGCAATTATGATGGAAGCTCATTATATATGCATATATAATGTATATATAATGTATGTGTGTATGTATATATATATATATATATATATATATATATATATATATATATATATATATATATATATATATATATATATATATATATATATATATATATATATATATATATATATGTGACCCTGGATCACAAAACCAGTCTTAAGTAGCACGGGTATATTTGTGGGAATAGCCAACAAAACACTGTATGGGTCAAAATTATCGATTTTTCTTTTATGCCAAAAATCATTAGGATATTAAGTAAAGATCATGATCCATGAAGATATTTAGTAAATGTCCTACCTTAAATATATCAAAATTGTATTTTTGTAAGTGGATGCAGCACAATAACCAACAGAAATGGAAACCTTTAAAGGCGATTTCCTCAGTATTTAGATTTTTTTGCACCCTCAGATTCCAGATTTCAAATAGTTGTATCTCCGCCAAATATTGTCCTATCCTAACATACCATGCATCAATGGAAAGCTTATTTATTCAGCCAGATGATGTATAAATCTCAATATTAAAAAATGGACACATAAGACTGATTTTGTGGTCCAGGGTCACATATACATACATACACATATATATATATATATATATATATATATATATATATATATATATATATATATATATATATATATATATATATATATATATATATATATATATATATATATATATATATATATATATATATATTTATATTTATTGTGACTTTAGATACAGTACCACTGATGATGAAAAAATACAGTAAATACAGCAATCTTCTGAAAATATTATTACAATTTATAAATTTATAATAACTGTTAAAATGTAATTTATTCCTGTGATCAAAGCTGAATATTCAGCATCATTACTCCAGTCTTCAGTGTCACATGATCCTCCAGAAACTATTCTAATTCTATGCTAATTTGCTACTCAAACAATTATTAATGTTCAAAATAGCTTAATATTTTTGTTTAAGACCGTGTTCTCAGGATTCTATGATGAAGAGAAAGTTCAAAAGAACAGCATTTATTTGAAAGAGAAATCTTTTGCAACACATAAATGTCTTTACTGTAACCTTTTTTAACCTAATTTAATGCATTCTTGCTGAATAAAAGCATTATTTTCTTTAAAAAATGTCTTACTGGCCTCAAACTTTTACCTTTATATGCACAAGTTTTTATTTTGACGATTGACACTTTATTTCTCAGAGTGGCTACTTATTTCACACTTTCTCAAAACTACCATTATTTTTACTCTGAGGGAAAAACTAGCTTCTGCATGACATTGTAAGATCAATAAAAGCATAAAAGCACTATAAACTATCAACACATAGGTAGGCTATGGAAATTGCTGATAAACACCCAATGGATATCCACAACCGATCCTACACACACACACACTCATAGCCCCTAATATACACTCCAGTCACAGCAGGACGTTGCTTTTATTAGCATATTAAACAAGCTGACGCCTCATTAATGTAAATTTGGTCACGGTCACCTTGAGTTTGTGATAAGGTGAAGCACTGGACGCCAGCGAGAACGACAACTCTGTGTGTATCCGTGTGTGTTTGTGTAACTTTCCCCCAGGCTACCTTCCCTGTGTCTGCCAAGTCTACTGTACTGAAGTTCCTTCCCTCAGCCCGCATTTCAAAAAACATGAGCTGTGAAGTGACGCTTCTAATGGAAGAGGTTTTAAAAAAAGCAAACCTTTGAAGGGTGAAAACACACTCACACTTTTGTACACTGATACCTTGATGGGTTAGCACAAGCCTGACATACCCAAGTCTGATTCAGAGGCGTGTCAGATCTGGTTACCGTGGAAACCGAGAGCCTACGGCGCTGTAATAAACGAACACATTCACATACACACACGTGCACGTATTTCCTCTTTACCGCACACAAAAACTCAGCCTTTCTTCACAATCGCACACTCACAAAGATCATCTCTTAAAGGGTCACTTCACCCATTTGCATTAAGGTTTGTATTGTTAGAAACCCAGTCATATATTATAATGATGGTGGAATTTTGCTTGTTTTTTTTATGAGATGGGAGAAAAAAGGATTTAAGTGTTTTACTTCCGTCCTATCGTGACGTAAATATCGTCATTTTGCGTCACGATAGGACGGAAGATAAATTTCATTGAAAAGTGTATAGACTACAAACATTATCTCATTATTATTCAAGGGTGTGGGACCCACTCACCCTACAGGCCTATTACAGATCAGTGGGTGGGACTTCACTTGCAGAAACCGAAATCAATATCCGCCATCTTGTTTTTGGAAGCTAAGCTAACGAGCGCTGTGGAGATAGGAAGTATGACAATGACTGAAGAAACTATACATGATATGGAAGAAGAGGATTTTGAAAGTCTGCTGCTCGAATCCGATGTTCGTGGCTATCTTTACGAGCCGCAGTATAGTGAAGAGCAGCTGAGGCTGATGGAGGAACAGGAGGCGGCCGCCTGTCGCGGTCGAGGAGCCCGGACTGGCTCGAGCTGAGGCGGTCTGCTGTGCCTGTGCTCTCGCTGTGCGCTACGGACACAGATAGAGTCCGTCTGCTGCAGAGAATTTCAACGAAGGGACGTTTGTGTTGTGATGTGAACCACCATAGTTTCGCCTGACTGAACATCCAGGTATCATGCAGTAATACACCATATTCAGAAAGAAATACAAACGAGGAGTAATTCACTAATGAATTTGCCAATGTAACTTAACGTTAACGGGGTTTGTTGTTGTGGGAAGAAGGAGGCTGGAATCGGCGAACATTTAAACATTTTAATAGTAAAATGAACAAATACACAACGAAAGTATAAGCCAACAGCCCCTCATTGAAGACTGAAGTCCACACACAACATAAAATCAGGCCTGTTCCTCTCTCGATCTGCCGTTTATGCTTCCGCTCCTCTGTGAGAGATACGAGACCGGTCGGTGTGTCTCTTTACTTTCATTATCACTTACTAGAAATTTTGCGTGAAATGAATTTCAAACTCTGGTGGCAGCTAACGTTAGCCTTGTTGACGAAAGAATGATTTCTTTGATGTGCGCGCAGTTCCGGATTAGTGGGTGTGGCTTGCGGAGCTGTGCAATGTGGTGCATTGTGGGTGTTGTAGTCTTTCATACAAATGCACCCTTCGGTTATTTTCTGTCTTTCTCTCGGTCAAGAGGGCAACAAATTCAAAAATTATTTTACATTTCGACTACATATATGATCCACTTTCAATAAAGATTCATGTTGAAATGGGTGAAATGCTCCTTTAAATGTTGCAACACTAACAGATACGAACACACACACACATTTATTTGCCCTCGGCTCTCCACTGCTGAGGTACCACCTGTGTTTCAGACACGCAATCTTTGCCACTAGACTCTTGAAGCGAAAATCGATGCAGATCCGCCTCAAAGTGCTCTCTGGAAAACCCTGCCCCATTAAAAAACAAGCTGACAACCTGTCAGCCATTTTCCCTCCCGGTGCACTTAAACACACAAAAAACAATTATTTTTTTCATACCATAGTTTTCTTTTCAGCTCTTTAGTAGGAGCACAAATGGGTGGCATAATTCCATTGTGTGGCGCACTGGGAGCACACTGTGTGATTGTGAGTGAATTTGAGTTGGCACGCATGAAATGAGAGAAAATTTGTTTAAAAATCTCACATTAAAGGTGTGTGAAAAGAAACGTGCTGTGGTGATTAGAGACTGTGGCATTAACATGAAGGCAGGGACTGGTCAGGTGATGGTCAAGGTGTTCCCAAAGAGAGAAAGAAAAGCTCACTTTTGGCAAACTCAAACACCAAGTCATTCAGTGCAGAACCAATACAATTATGCATCTACACAGCAAATGAAGAGCTGAATTAACTGAACTGTAAAGGTCTGTGCACAGACAGATTGATGATTATGTGAGATTTAAGACCATATGGGGCGTTTCCTCCGAGGACGCATGGGAGGCAGCGTCTCCTCAAAAAAATGGATGAGAAAATAATCGATATTACAAAAAAAATACAATGCAATTACAAAATTGTGACATTAAAAAGTGTAAAAGTCTCTAGTTTTTCTAAAGTTACACTGTCCAACAGCAACACCCGTAGGTAAAGTCTCTCTTGCCTCCTCTGAGCCCATTGAGTTTTAACAGACCCCCTAAACTAAAGCGTGCGGTGGGTTTGGTGGGGGGTAATAGACCCCTTTTTAGTTAGTAAACATTGTGACAATTTTAGTGGGCGGACCTTAGGCGGAGGCAGAACGATTCCCCTTGCAGCTTTACTGTTTTTTAACAATGACTGGAGCAAATCCAATTTGATCTTAATATGTATATGCTGATAAACTCTAAAAATATCTCTGAAATGGAAACAAACACTGGGTCCTTTATCCAATGCACACAGCACACAAAGTCAACATCAAGGCTACACACACACACACACACACACACACACACACACACACACACACACACACACACACACACACACACACACACACACACACACACACACACACACACACACACACACACACACACAGAAAAGCCCTTACATCCTTACAAATGGCTGAATGTGTATATTGTATACTGTACATATCATCTTATATAATTTCATTTTGTATATTTTCTTTTCTCAACCCAAGCATGCATTTCAACCATTCATAAAAATGTCATGTGAAATCTTGTGCATAAGTGCTTTTCCACACTGTTAAAGTAACACTATGTAGTTTTTCAACCTTCATAATATATTTCCAAGACCCTTGTGATGGTACATCGACTTAAAATAAGTTAAATGACTCGTCTGCCATAGCCTGACGGGGTCTGTATCGCTTTTACTGGCACTATGTAACTTCGGGTTTCGGGTAGGAACCCGACCACAAAAAGAACTACAAAATTCGACTGCTTTACGTCAAGCGCTACAATAGTCATTATTTCGTTTTTCTTCGTTTCTGATGTCACAATACATCATCCTTTCATGAAATCATGTAACATACTCTACCTTGTCTGTGGACATCGTTCATTCTAAAGCCGGTGCTGGATAAACAGCGAGCGTGCGTGTGACGGTAGGCTAAATTATTTACGACAGCGGTAATGGACAATTTCCTTTCCAACCAGTAGGGCGACCGGAGGAAAAGTTACTTGGTGTTACTTTAATGGCAGTTGTTTTCTTTTAAGTCATTCCTAGCCATGAAAGTTTAAAACCCTGTGTTTGGCGAGTAGGGGTTGTTGCATCAAGACGCATTAGCGTTTACACTAGAAATGCGACTTGGTCACATGCGTGTCTGATCACTTTTGAATGTGGTTTGAGTGATGGGATCACAAAATGTTTTGGACCCCCGGTTACACCTGTATTTAGCACTGTCAACTTGTGATCAGATCACCCGCGACGGATGTAAATACCAGGTGAAAAGGGGGAATTCCCCACAGGCCACAGCTATAATGAAAAGATGCTGCTATAGTTTTGTACCTCACAGTGCACTATTGTAATCCATATTTAATACACCAATGTTACAAGATTAATAATTAAATCACATAAAATCAATCCAACAAGCATATTTGAGCAGCGGACGGATGTTGAATGCAGACAAAAGCATGTGTCAAGCATGATGTGCATGACATGAAACTCATTTTCATCAATGGAAATTTCTCGTTTCAAAGAATTTTCCCTGCAGAGCTGAAGTTCCACCTCCATCCCTGCAGTTGAAGAGGAATTTAGAGGAATTTAATTCTGTATGTGGTGGGCGCGCTTCTGTTCCATAGCATATAAAACATGTACACACACACAGCTGTTTAGACGCTGAAGGAATGCCTCCAGGGAACAACATGTTTCACCATGCTAATGCTCAACACTATACCACAGAAGAACCGAGCGACAAAAAGAATACACTGTCTGACAGCCGTAAAGCCCCATCAAATGCATTTCACACACATGGACGAAACATGTCACATGCATAATGCAGTCAAATCCCAGTGCACTGCACACACACACTGCAATAAGTATGAATGCAGGACGTTGGTTGGTACGGGGTAATTTCTGGATCTTAACTGGATACAAAAATCATTTTTTTTTTAAGAAATTAATATCTTTTATTCAGCAAAGATGCATCAAATTGATCAACAGTGACATTTATAATGATAAAAAGTTCTATTTCAAATAAATCTATTCATCAGAGAGTCCTGAAAAATGTACCAGAGTTTACACAAAAATATTAAGTAGCACAACTGTTTTCAAGATTGATAAGAGTAAATGTTCCTTGAGCAGCAAATGAGCATCTTAGAATGATTTCAGAAGGATCATGTGACACTGAACACTGAGGAGTGATGATGCTGAAAATTCAGCTTTGACATCACAAGAATAAATAACAATTTAAAATATATTCACATAGATAACAGTTATTTTAAATGGTAAAAATATTTCACAATATGACTGTTTTTACTGTATTTTTGATCAAGTAAATGCAGCCTTGGTGAGCACAAGATACGTTTTTAAAAAAAATTACCAACCCCCAAAATTTGAATGATAGTGTAAGTTTCTTTTAAAATTAGAGTTCCATTCAATTTGAATTTCATGTTTTATTGGTACAAAAAATATTTTACATTTATATTTCCAAAGCGTTTGCATACAGTATAAGTATACAAATAAAATGTTGCAAAACCCTAATTTGCACTGAACATAACTTTAATCATGAATTATTAAAAACGAGGGTAATAGTTTGGAGTCATTGAGTGTGTTTTTAGCCTAAGAGCTTAAAGGGGCCATATAATGCCATTTTTGTACAAGTTAATATGAATCTTTAGGGTTTAAATGAAAACTTTGTAATATACTTTTATTAAAAATTCTCATTAGTATTTTAAGAAAACACTCATTTTACCTGCTCAAAAACAGCTCTGTTTTCAGCACGCCGTTTAAGTGTATATGCCTTTAAATGATAATGAGCTTCGCTGACTCCGCCCCTCTGTTCTGCGGGCGTTTTGACACAACGCACGTGAAGTGTTAACTTGTCAACAGTTGAGGGTTTATTATGGCAGCGGGATTCTCTCTGAGGACACTTCTGTGCAACCGTATCAGTTTGAAGCGGAGTTGGACCCTAAACAAGATGACGGCCCCGAAGAAGTTCGACAATTAAGGCTTGAACAGGACGTTTCTGAATGGTTGGTTAACAATGTCAATTTGATCTATTTTTGTATGTACTGGCAGGGTAAGTTAACGTTAGAGTTGTGAGATACAAACGCTATGTGTTTAACGTTACTAATGAAAGTTATAGGTTAGTTCGTTGACAGATTTATGTAGAAAAACTTTTTTTTTGTTGTTGTTGTAAATGTATGCTTGTCAGTGATGCGTGACGTTATCTCAGTAACTATCGTGACTGAAACTGACATGAGGTCATATCAGTAATGATTCTAGCAGTAGTTGAAGGATACCTAAGAATTTGTATTATGTTTATGTTTAGTGCAGTACGATAATGTTTTATGTTTTAAGAAAACTTTTAAGTACATCTATAGTATTGTAACTGCATTGATATTCCTGTTACGTTAACTGTAACACCTGCGTACAGTTTTTAATAACACATTAACTATAACGCGTTTTTCATTATAAACGTGGGATTATGAATTATATTGAGAACGTCGTAACGTTACATAGAATACATGCCGTAATGCACCCTGAGTGTAAACATTAGCCACAATCATCGTGAAGCGTGCAAGTGATTTGCAAAGATGAATATAAAGGTTAATATAACAGTACACTCACTTCTTCTGGAGGTCCAACAGGAACACGAATAGTTGGTACCGATTCCTTTTTCAGGAGCAGCTTCTTAGCAAAACCTGATTTATATTGACCCTCGTTTAAAAAGCAGTCTGGTGAGAAATGATTCGCGCAAACATGAGCGGAAATATTCCCTTCATAAACAAAACTCAGCCACTGCGTCTTCAGCGGTTCGGATTTAGGAACATTAAAATGACTGCTGTGTTCCTTATTACACCCAAGAACAGAACACCACAATCGCTTAGGCGCCATTCTGCTCCAGTGTATCAATAATGACGAACTATGATTGACATCTCACTCACGAGCGAGGGCGGGTCTGTGTTGAAACGCTGCTGTCAATCAACGATCGTGGGAGGGGCGTGCGAGCTTGTGACGTCACAGGATCGAACGGCTCGATTTGAGGCAGGGGAAAACATATAAGGAGATTAAAACAAAACCACTGGATGGATTTTTATCATTATATGATGGTTGTGTACAGGCACTGCCAACACACATTTCAGTACAATCAACTTGTAAAAGTGCATATACCATTATATGACCCCTTTAAGCTTTCATTTGCATGTAGATGTTATCTATATTTGTTCCATCAGTGATACAAAGTGTGAAAACTGTGCCAACCTCTTCATATACATGTATGGTATAGTATAACACACACACACACGCACACGCACACGCACACGCACACACACTCCATCTGGAGCTCTCAGCTGCTGAAAGAATGAGAGACACACACATACTCTCTCTTTTTCTCTCCTTCACTTGCTTATTTCTACCATCTGCCACATTTCTTCCTCCTTTTGCAACCTAACCAATAACACACATTTTTTCTATAATGACTGGGACTTTCCATTGACACATGTTTACATAGCGAGTTAATGATATTTTCCATTTTCTATAACCTGACACCTTGAACATTCTTCTTTTTACATTTTCAGAAAGACATGTCTATTAATCTATATTATATAAACTGCTGTTCAAAAGTTTGGGGTCAGATTTAAACAAAAAGAATTAATACTTTCATTCAGCAAGGACACATTAAATCGATGCAATAGAAGTAACAGAAATCATCTGCAACAATACATATTTCTTTACTACTTTTAAAAGAAATGCTCTTCTTTTTTAAACTTTCTATTTATCTGAGAATCTTCAAAATATGAACTGTTTTCAACATTGATGATAATAATAATAATAATAATAATGATTCTGAAGGATCATGTGACTCTAAAGAAGCTGAAAATTCGAGATGGTCCTCACTGCAGAACATGAAATCCACGGGGAGGAGTCGGATCTAGATCCAACTCCTCCCAACTTACATACCTAAACCTACCCAGCTCCACCCCCTTATCCCTAAACCCACCCCTAAACCTACCCAGCTCCACCCCCTGATCCCTAAACCCACCCCTAAACCTACCCAACCCCACCCCTTAATCTGGATCCGACTCCGCCCCCCGGATCTCGTGTACTGCAATGAGGTGCTACTGAAAACAGCTTTGCCACAAAAGAATAATGACAAAATTGCAATAATATTTCACAATATGACTGTTTTTACTGTATTTTTTTATTACATTACAATCTTTCTTACCCCAAAATTTTGAACATTAGTATTGAATGAATAAATGAATGATCGAACGAACAAACGAACGAAAATAAACAGTGATTCTCTAACCCTCAAGTACAAAGAAAGGCCATGAATGTCACCAGAGAGACACATTTGGTCACTTTTCGCTCACTTTTAGTAGCAAAACTAGCTTAGCAAATGCACACACAAACAGCCATGGGGGTTGAAAACACAAATATTCACTCAGCACTCAAGTTGAAATACTCTCAAAGACCTTTCCTCAGCTTTTGGTGTACTCAAAGTTGTGTTTTTTATATGTATTTATGCAACCCTTTGAGATGCCACCAGCACAGCAAAAACAAAGCCTCGTCCACATGCCAGACCAGACGGTAAATATGCTTCAAACTCTCTGAAATGGAAACGAACGCTGAGTCCTTTATCCAATGCACACAGCACACAAAGTCAACATCAAGGCTGTGTATACACACACACACACACACACACACACACACACACACACACACACACACACACACACACACACACACACACACACACACACACACACACACACACACACACACACACACACACACACACACACACACACACACACACACACACACACACACCTTCATGCATAGCAAGCACAAACCTGTAGGCACCATGCCTTAAGACTAAGCGTGAGATTAAAGTGTTCACAGGAAACACAGCATCTAATCTACAAAAACACACACCTTCATTTCCTTACAGCTGGTACAGTAACGTAATTATAGCTGGGAGACTAAAAGCATGATACTACGTAACCACTCACAATCATATCCAACTCATGTAATCCTGCGCCGAACATCACACCGCCTTGAGACTCAATATCCAGTTCGCCGTCATAACAAATATTAATCGCGGATCTGATGAAATATTCATCTCTCTCTTATTAAATATGAAGGGAACATCCAAACTGTGAAGTACACGAAAGACAAAGTGCGGTTAGAGCGAGCAACTGCATTTGATTTAAACAAATAAGCCAATATTAAGTAGGACATGTTCCTGAATCAACATCCTTAAATATTCATATTAGGGCCGGGACTCGATTAAAAAAATTAATCTAATTAATTAGAGGCTTTGTAATTAATTAATCGAAATTAATCGCATTTTAATCGCATAAATATTTGACCTGAGAACAGTGAGAAGTCATTTTTTTCACATGGATTTTTAGTATACCATTGAATAATGACTGAATAGGCCTACATAAGGTTAAGCAACAACATATTGTTTATTTTTGTTCAACCAAGTCCAACAGACCAGTGCAATTTTTGCCATTAAGTGTAGCAATAGCATATTGCAACACTACACTAATAGCAATAGCGAATTCCTTGTTGCAGCTTGCACACAACCATGCTCTTATCGACGCTTCCATCCGTTCGTTTTTTATAACAAAATTTCCCATCCACGGGGCCAACCAAAGCGATCGAGGCGATCTATTTTTCTTATTGCAGAACTTATACATAACTACCAACTCAGGGAAGTTAAGCAAGGTGTACAAACAAACAAACAAAGGTACCTAACAAAAAATAAATATCCTGGGTTTGCATACATCAAATTATGTAATACATAAAAAAGAAAGAAAAGCATAATAATGTCATGTCTTTGAATAAATCATCATAATGCATCAAAACATTTTCACTTTTCTTGTTATTTATTTATAAGTCTAAGGGACGAAATAAAAGAGTCAAAATCAGCCAGAAAAGAGGAAAGCTCAAAGGAGATTTAAGCCATTTTTGCTTGTGGATGAAGAATTTTGCATACAAGATAAAGAAGTTAACAACATACTCAAGGGAAAGCAACTTTGGATTTTCATAATAAAAAATAACCTCTTTGAGAGTGAAGGTTGTGAGTCACATTTGTAGGACTAAATACAAATAACTTAATTTAGTCCGACTGAGGCGATCTATAAAGCGTGATCCCGTCAGCTCTTCTGACGCTAGTTGGTGCTCCAGTATAATCGGTCCGCCGAAACTCATCCAGTGAGAAACGTTCCGCGTGCAAAGTCTAAAGTCTGTAATTAATTAATCTTAATTAACGCGTTAAAGTCTGTAATTAATTAATCTTAATTAACGCGTTAAAGTCCCGGCCCTAATTCATATCAATCAGATTTTAGGATTTAGGGTGATTCATCGATGCATGATTCTCTCAAACAATCTACAAAAAATTATTATATAAGAAGAAAAGGTTCTATATAGAACCTTAAAGGGTTCTGTCAAGCGCTTTATGCGTAACAGCTCGTAAACATACTTTATCAAAAGAAGAAATCGTTAAACATGAAAGTATTATGCAAATAACCATTTCCCCTTATATCCATATAGAACTTTTTTGGCATAAATCATTCTTTAAAATTGAGTCAAGAACCGTAGGGTTATATATTGAATCCCATTAAACCTTTTTTTTCTAAGAGTGTATGAATTTTTTTTTGGATCATTGTGACAGTCTTCACAAATGAACACAACTTTTATGAATTTTGAATCGTAAATATAATCGGCAAAAGTCAAAAGCTAAACGTAGTCTAACAAACTACAGGTCACATGACTTCAACGTCACCATCACTAAGCTTCCGGCAATTCTTTCAGTCTTTGTTTAAAAACATTTTCCCAGAAATTTAGAGTTATAATACTTTGCAAGAGTGTGATTAGGAACACAACGAGGCTGTGAAAGTGGACTAGTGATAGGGCCATGTTTAAACCAGGTATAAAAATGCGTTTTGGTCGATCGGATCACAGATGGACAACGCTAAATACAGGTGTAAACGGGGTCTAAATTGTTTTGAGTTTGTCCACTTTCGAACACTTCCAGAGAACTCGACCGATTGCTTTAGTAGTGTAAAAACTCATGTGGTTGAATGCGATCGAACAGCCACAAAAGACGCCTACTCTCCGCCTACTGACTTAATGAGTAAACATTATGCTAGCCTGACAGGATTTAAACTTTGTCGGCTGGAGACTCAAGTTTGGTTTAAAGATGAAAAATGTACCAAGCACAATGTTCTCTCACCAATCCTGATATCTAACTCACTGACAGCGTTCACCGTGGTCTTGAGGCTATCAGAGCAGAAACAAAAGCTGAGTTTTGTGTTTTTCTGTCATCTCTGTGCATTTTCATATGTAGATTGCGGGAGCTTAATTTGTCCACTAGAACAAAAGATCTAAAAAAGTCCAAACATTTACCCGCCCATAGTCCCTCCCCTCGAAGAAATCAGGACAGAAGTGGTTGAAAGTGGACAAAAGAGACGGATTAAACATCAGGTGTAAACGGATATGTGTCTCCCTCGTCTACTTGTGACGCGATCGACCAAACCACATCTTAATACCAGGTGAAACAAGGCCTAAGATGAGTTTATCTGTTCGGCGAATGACGTTTATTGTCCCCGACAGCCTCTGTAGTCTCATTCAGACACTAGTTAGCAACCACCTTTTACAAGACAAGTAAAAGCTTTACACAAGAGGGTATTCCTGATGCATTTAATAATAAGTCATCCCTGCATCATTTTCGGGTGAAATATTTCGTTTCTGGTGTGTGTTGTTTCATGCTGAGGCTGAGAGTGACAGTGGGTCTTACAGATGGCACAAAAGGCTTTTAAAGTGCACACGAATCAACTAGCATGTTTTAAATAACGTACATGCAGTCGCGCTGTGATTTTCAGCAATGTTTTCTTGTTCAAACACAAGCCAATCATGAGTACAGGACACTAAATATCTGTAGGTGGATTTAAAGATTCTCACTTATACACATAGAAGCACTTAGTCACATATTATTTTGATTTGTCTTAGCATGAAGTATGACTAAGTGTCGACTAAACCCTCATTTCACAAAAATCAGCTTGTGGCTGTGTGGGAAAACGGTTGCCTGTAAAGACCAAATGTAAACAGAAATGTGGAAGTGTATGGGAAAAAGAAAGCAACAAAAAGAAAGTACAGAGCAAAGGAAATAAAAGTTCCAAATTACAAACTAAATCAAAACAAAGTGATTCAATTTACAAGAAACATCATGCGAAAGATTGCCCGAGCTAAGGTGCAATCACTTGCCGAGATCTGCAAAAACACTAAGTATTTCTCCATTATCCACAGCTCATCTGCGCTGGGGAAATTCCATATCTAATCTGCACGGTGCGCGAAAAATCAGTTCAAGATTCACGTTCACTCAGTCAGCACTCAGTTGCAAATGTTTAGGAAATGAATCATCTTCTCCAATATGAACCAAGATTGAAATCACCCGGTTTAGTAGTAAAACACACTGAGGCGTAGTCCGCTATACGCATATTTTAAAGGAACAGTTCACCTAAAAATGACAATACTGTCATCATTTACTCCCACTATTGTTATTTCCAACCCGTATGACTGTCTTTCTGTGAAACACTTTAGATGTTAGCAATTTATTACACACTGTTCATATAACAAAAGCATATAGCTAGTGACCAAGGTCTGTGAATAATGCACTATAAAAGTAGGCCATATGAGTTGTGCACTATATTCTAAGACTTCTGAAGCCATAAAATAAGTTTCTGTAAGAATAAGAACAAAATTAGTTAACTGAAATTTCATTAGCATCCTAAATGTGGTGCTTAAATTATGCGAAATGAGATTTGAGAGCTGCAGAAATTAAAAAACTTCTGGCCTACTTTTCATACAAAAATATTATATCACTTTAAAACATTTTAATTTAACATGAGTTGTACTTTTATAGTGTGCTTTTTTGTCCTATTTGGTTACAAATACAGTATTGGTACAGGGTTATTATAGCAAACTAAAACAAATAAAATAAATATGAACGTTAACTGAAATAACATAATATAATATATATATATATATATATATATATATATATATATTATATATTATATATATATATTTATATATATCTAATTCAAAATATTAATAAAAACTATAACAGTAAATAAATATTACTTAAATAACACTGATTTGGTTAATGAAATGTAGTTGTAATAAAATATAAAAATGAGATAAAAACCTTTTTTTAAAACTAAACGAAATAACTAAATGAAATAAGTCAAATAAATACTAAAATGACTAAAATTGAAAAATTATATTAAAACTATATTGAAATATAAAAAAAAGACAAAAGCACAAACAAATTAAACTTAAAATGTAAAAAGTATTTATTAATAAATTAATATTACTATAATAAATGTATATAAATAATACTAAAATAACACTGTTGGCAGCCTCTGATAGCTGTATGCTTTCATTCTTAAATAAAAAAACATTTTCTTTTGTGTTGCACAGAAGAAAATTACTGACACGAGTATACAGAATTGTGGATGTTCAGATCCTTTATGAGACAAGATGGTAAATTATCCAGTATATTAATGTTGTGTTTGGCCTACACTTTGAAATATTGTTGCTCTAAATGAGCTCTTTTCACAATCAGCCAGTGCGTCTTCATAAAACCCCTGAATTATGATGCAATAATTTTAAAGTAAAACCTGGTTCCCATCCCGCGACATAATAAATAAAACCGACTCCCTCAAACACGACACAACAGAAAAAAATATTCCTGAGTGAACCCACTCGACCACGACTAGTCATCAGAAGCCAATTCAAAAGAAAGAACAACATACATTTGCAGTCAAGACAAATCTTAAGTTTCAGGCCAGATTTCCACCCATTTACTTCCCCTGCACTGACTGATGGGAAATTCAGCTCCTTTTCCCTGATTCGAGCCTCTGACGAACTCTTCAATCAAATAAAAACATCTTTTGACGGACTTCACTCACTTCACCGAGCACCACTTCATCAGTTATAATTATATGCACATAATTGCATGGTCTCAAGACTTGCCTATATATTAGTGCTCAGTCTACCTTACAGTTATCAATCATACAGTGAGAGGCAGAATGCATTATGGGTAATGTGCAGATCTGCAGTCACCGAGCAGCAGTTTTATCAGGCCCGTTTCGACCTGTCACATGCCTGTATTTCACTGCGATCAGATTTGAGGCCATTATGCTGAGATTAACGCAGTGGATGACAGTAATAAACGCTCTCCACCCTTTACTTTCATGTTATCTTTTAGTGAAGTGGGGGTCTGGGGGAAAAAAAGGCTTTTGTGAAAGTGTTTTAAAAATGCTGCTTTCGATTACCGAATGAAACTCTCGCTTTGTGTGTCTAGAAACCATCAAATGCTTTGCAGGTCTTAAACCAGGTTGACGGCAGGTTCATGCCTTTCGGCCGTCACACTAACCCGAGGGTGATGTGTGTGTGTGTGTGTGTGTGTGTGTGTGTGTGTGTGTGTGTGTGGTGTGGGCATCTGTATCGTCAGATGCACAGTGTGAGCCGCCGAGTCCCCTAATGCGCTGATTTATTCCATACTGAGTTTGTTTGTGTATGTGACAACACCAGGAACCAGAGAAAGACATGAATAAAAGCCGAAAGAAATAAACAAACAAAAGAGAGAACATGAAATGCGCCGTGCGTACATGCTGTTCAGCGAGTGATTCGCTACATCCAGCCATTTGACAACTGGATCTTTTGTGTCACCATCATCTGAACCAAAGCAGAAAGAGTGTCTCCAACACAAGACAGACTGACGGAGAGATGGAGGGAGAGAGGGAAGGAGGGAGGGAAGTCCCAACGAAAACGGCCTATTCCGACTGCGCAGGATTATGATGATTGTATAAGACTTAAGGGAGATAGACAAACAGATAAAAGCAGAAAAGAGAGGTAAGGAGGTATTAGTGCCCTTCAGAAATGAAGATATGGATAGACAGATGAAGACAGTGAGGAAGAGAGAGAGGCCACTGCTAAAATGTATTTATAAAACAAGAGCAAACAGTGAAAAAATGTATAAAAGTGTTTCCAAAAGCATTGAAATCTCTATGGACCGAAACACTGAGGAACTGCATTACGGCTGTGTTGCATGAAGCATCAATGTGTTGTTGTAGCATATTGGTCAAAATTCAAATAATTTTTATTTTTCAATTTTTCAAATATCAAACAAAATTAAATGAGGAATTAAATATGAATATTAAATAATAATAATAATAATAATACATAATTAAATTAATTAAAAATAATATATTATTATTAATTTTGACAACAACAATAATAATTTAACTAATTACTGATGGTGTAATTTGTTTGCATGCACTGTGTTGCTTTAGAGTTTGATTCTCTAAAGGAATTATGCAAATCAGAAGATGCTACAAACATGCAGAGTTAGTGTCGGACAACATTTGCACGGTGCAGTTCCTTATCTTGTAGGCTGGTCTAAAATGTCCCGCAGTTACAGCGCTATCTTGCAAATGTGGTGCAACTGTTTGTGAACTCGGCCCGTGTGTATGTAGATGCATTGAGATAATCATATGTATTGGTAGTTCATGTATTCTAGTTTTTTGGCTTTTAGTATGAATATGTTAGCCTTAATGTTATCTACAGTATAAGTTATAATGTGCCCTAAAACAAATACAAATTTTGCATTTAGAAGATATACTGTAAGCATTCAAATCTTAGTCTCTCACTTCCTGGATCAAGGATTTTGATGACATCACACTGCACTTCAGCTTCTCATAAGATTTTCTGTCCAATCAAATGCTCTCTAGAATCTGAAGCGTCCCGCCCCCTACACTATAAATAGACGCTGTGGCAAAAAAAAAAATTGTTCACACATTTACTATTTTCGACACATAGTGCACTACCAGAAAACCATATTTAAACGCGATATGAAGGAGATTAGGAGGACACTGCAGCTTTACCAAGCTCAAGGGCTCTGGCCGAGCTGTGAAACGCTATTGGCCATTTTAAAAAGGGGGAGGAGTTGATAGATATGTCCCGCCCTCTTTTCCTATTTAGTGGAAATTACATCAACACATTGGCTGTGTCCAAAATCTCCCACTACTCACTATATAGTGGACTATATAGTGAGCTCGCCATTTTGTAGTGCTGTCTGAATTTATAGTGATGATTATTATACCCTATATAGTCCACTCAATGTATCCCAGAATGCATTTCGAAAAGTAGTGTACAACCGATGGTCACTAACCCAAGCCCTACATACCATCATCATTGCGCTGATCGTAAAAATGGCGGATGGACGTCAAGGAGAGCAGTGCGACAATACGCATTTGCGACAGTAATGCCGTAATCAACGGCGCCGAGAGACGATGGAGTAGTGTCCGAAAGTGGTGTTTCTATTATGCTGGTGAGCTCTACTCCCTACATAGGGGTTAGGGAGTAGTGGTTTGAGTGGAGATTTCGGACACAGCCATTGAGAAATGCTGCACGCATTGGGCCTAAACATTAGTCTATATGAATTAATAAACAGTAAAATCACCCTTTTTAAAACAGTAATGTAATAGTAAATACAAATATTAATATGAAAGGGCCTTGAAAAATAAGGGGGGGGGGGGGATGAGCACAGGATAATACAAACTAAGCCATCAGCACCATTTAATCGTGTTTCTGTTGAGTGCTGATGACAAACTGAGGAAAGCCTGCAGAGGAGAAAAGAAGATTAATAAAACAACTGAAAGAATGAGAACTGAAATTGTGCTTCCTGCCAGCTCGTGGGATGAAGTGAAAGGTTATTAATATTAAAATGTTAAAGTTGCAAATAATACTGAAGATCTGAGCGAGCCAGGTGTCGGCTCCGACTTCCAGCGGCCAGAGAATATCGACTCAAATGTAAATAGACCCACCAGACGTGTGTTTTCCTGCAGGAAACCTGCTAGTTGTGTAGAACGAAGCCTGTTTGTATTGCTATTTGCCAGATTATTAATATTTAACAGAGACGGAAGTCGATAAAAGCCAATATTAATTATGAAGGCTGCTCGATCCAAATCAAATTACTAAATTCGGTCGTCTCTACTTTGGCATTGTTCGCGTGAGCTCAGAAAAAATCTCGTTTGTTTCTCTGCACTTATTCAACCACTCCATCCAATTTCTGATTCCCATTGTTAAAGTGATGAGATAAGGAGAAAAAAAGAGAGCGAAAAATGAGGTTCATCATTTCACCGTTCTGGGTGCATTAAAGATGCATCGCATGTGTCAGGGTGAGCGCTGCATGTTGGGAATTGTGCGGGAGGGGAAAATAATGGATTAAACATTGAGTGATCCACACAGCGCCTGTAGGTATGCACAAAGACACACACACACACACACAAAAACACAGCATCAAAATTATTTCCGTCTCACAAAGCTATTTTAGTAGCGAGACTAACCTTCTTTCCCAGTCCAACCAGAGGGTATGTTAAATCACACTTTTAAGCGTTCGATTTGCCAATCAAACACTTTATTCAGTGACAGCTACAATTAACAGCAGATGATATGAGAGTTTGGCCGTGTCATTCTGATCAGAGCAAAATTTCGAGCTTTTTGAACATCACAGCGGCTGACTGCGTAACACGTACAAGCGCTCAAGCGACGGCTTTTCAAGTTCCTCTGAGTGACACAAACCGTCAGAGGCAGTTACAGGTCCAGCTGGACGTCGCAATAAAGGTGCGTGCCAAAAAACAGTCTGTTAATATGGCAATTAACTTATAATTAGCAGAAATGATTATCAAGACAAAATTCAAAACAGCGCCCCAAATGCACCCACACTTGGCCACCCACACCTCCCCGAACACGTGGACACGCTCTGGAAGTATTTTAGACAGAACTGATAAGATATATTTGGAGTTTCACTAAAAATGAATTGTGCATTCAGCGTTGTTTGTTTTGCATGTTTTAACACCCAATTCAACAAAGGAATAATGTAAATCGAGCACAAGTACAAACACACCCACAAAATTAGTGCTCAATGCAATTCGCATGCCAAAATTCCCCATCTTCAAGGCCAGTTATAATGGAAGATGGCAAACTACCATGATCTGGCATACTTTAGGACTGTAATATGGTCCATGATTTGAGTCATTTTAAAGCTCAAAATGTCATTTTGAAAGAATCAGATGACATGGATGGATGATGGATGATGATGAGATGGATGGATGGATGGATGGATGGATGGATGTGATGGAGGTGATGGATGGATGATGGATGGATGGATGATGGATGGATGATGGATGATGGATGGATGGATGGATGGATGGATGGATGGATGTGGATGGATGGATGGAATGGATGGATGGATGGATGGATGGATGGATGGATGGATGGATGATGGATGGAATGGATGGATGGATGGGATGGATGGATGGATGATGGATGGATGGGGATGGATGGATGGATGGATGGATAGTGGATGGATGATGGATAGGATGGGGATGGATGGATGGATGGATAGGATGGATAGATGGGATGGGATGGATGGATGGATTGATGGATGGATAGGATGGATGGATATGGTAGATGGATGGATAGGATGGATGATGGATGGGATGGATGGTGGATGGATGGATGGAGATGGATGATAGGATGGGATGGGATGGATGGGATGGATAGGATGGATGGATGGATAGGATGGATGGATGGATGGATAGGATGGATGATAGGATGGGATGGATAGGATGGATGGATGATAGGATGGATGGATGGATGGATAGGATGGATGGATGATGGGATGGATAGGATGGATGGATGGATGGTAGGATGGATGGATGATGGATAGGATGGATGGATAGGATAGGATGGATGGATGATGGGATGGATATGGATGGATGGATGGATGGGATGGATAGGATGGATGGATGATGGATGGATGGATGGATGGATGGATGGATAGGATGGATGATGGATGGATAGGATGGATGGATGGATGGATAGGATGGATGGATAGGATGGATGGATAGGATAGATGAGTATGGATGGGATGGATAGGATGGATGGAGGATGGATAGGATGATGGATGGATGGATAGGATGGATGGATGGAGGATAGGATGGATGATAGGATGGGATAGATGGATGGATGGATGGATGGGATGGGATGGGATGGGATGGATGGATAGGATGGATGGATGGATAGGATGGATGATGGATGGATGGATAGGATGGATGATAGGATGGATGGATGGATGGATGGATGGATGATGGATGGTAGGATGGATGGATGGATGGATGGATGGATGGATGGATGGATGGATGGATGATGGATAGGATGGATGGATGATGGATAGGATGGGATGGATGGATAGGATAGGATGGATGGATGGGATGGATGGATGGATGGTAGATGGATGGATGGATGGATGGATGGGATGGATGGATGGATGGATGGATGGATGGTAGATGGATGATGGATGGATGGATAGGATGGGATGGATAGGATGGATGGATGGATGGATAGGATGGATGGATGGATGATGATGGATGATGGATGGATGGATGGATGGATGGATGGATAGGATGGATGGATGATGGATGGATGGATGGATGATGGATAGGATGGATGGATGGATGGATGGGGTGGATGGATGGATGGATGGGATGGATGGTGATGGATGGATGGATGGATGTAGTATAGGATGGATGGATATGGATGGATGGATGGATGGATGGATGGATAGGATGGATAGGATTAGATTTATAGAGTTAAAAAAGGCACAAATGCACACACATCTGGATTCAGGTCTATGCCGGCTAGAATGCTTCGTCTTTTTTATCTTCATATGATGAATAACTGCTGCTGTAATCAATAGAAAATATGTACAAAGATCGTAAATTAAATTCAGTTGACTGCCTGCTATCCTCTGGCAGTAATAGCGCAAATTTAATAGGCAAATAGTTTTGTGAATAAAGCGCATTCTATTAAAAACCCAATTTACATAGAAGGGAGGCGTGATTGTGTGGAAAAGAATGACAATGAGTTGATTTAAATACAGTGGCACAATATTTCAGCACTTTTTTAGAGTCAGGTTATAATGTATTGCAGGCCCTGACAACGGCCTTGGTACTTTGTGAGGTTTTTGTGCTGAAATACACAGCAACTGCTCTGTGAATTCGGCTCAGACTGTTTTTGACACTGGGAGAAACTGGGACACATTGGGCACAATTTCTGATAGAGTCTTCAGTCTGTTCTCAGGAAAAAGTGTCCAGCTCAGGTGTTGTGCTCTCAGAGAGTGACTGACAGAGGAAAAGCCTGACAAGGAGGGAAGGAGGGAAAAAGAGGGAGGGAGGGAAGGAGAGGTAAAGAAAGGCCAGGGTATTTCAGAGTCTCGACCGTACCTCTTTCTCTCTCTCCCAAACGAGAGAGACAGTGTTCCTGTCGGACTCTACTGTCATGCACTAATGGATGTCTGCAGATAAAAAAACACACACACACACAACACACACACACACAACACACACACCACCGTGTACAGGCATTCTCAGAAACACACACTAACAGTATCAGCATGGTAGACATGTCAGCCATGACAAAACACAAAGACAGATACCCGTACACATAGCAGATAGCAATCTCTCTCACAGGTAGCTCTAGCTGAAGCTGCTGAATCCAAATGTGAATGCTATGGTTCAATACTTCATATAACACAAACAATTCTCACAAAACAAGCTCACACACATCATCCATTTCACCAGTGGGCATTACTAGCATTTTCTACAGAATTGAAAACATGTTTTAGTGTTTTTACTTCAGTGAAATTAAATAGATATGCTGTGAGTGCGTGCACACACACACACACACTATTTTCGTTGGGAAAATTTTAGCAAAAACAGACAATATTGTGTTTTTAAAAATATAACATATTAACTTCTTATTTATTGACCTACAGTATAGTCTTAAAATCAATATCACATTCACACTTGTGCTATTCGGGACAAAAACATCACTCGTGTGATATTGCGCTCATTACTAGCGATATTGCGGTCGTTACTCGTGTGATATTGCTTACAGAACTTGTGTCTTGGTGGAAGAGTAAAGTAACATCTCACAGCAAGAACAGGCAAATCTGCTGCAGTGTATCCATGAGGAGGAGATCCACCATAGAACATAGCAGCTGGTGATATTACTTTTAATATTGACCCCACTCTGTTCAGGGACTCATTATTCCCTTTCTGTTCGTCAAACGTCTGTGAAATGTATGCCTCAGTTGCTGAATCTATTTATCTTTATATAAATATTTACACATTTAAGAATATTTGCTGGGAAAAAAGCAGTTGAAAGTGAAAGGACACACAACAATCAACCAGACAAACGCTCACTTCACACAAACATGCGGCTCTGTCTGTCTCACGCTCATGCAAAACTCTATATGGTATATGATAAAAGGCTCATACCATATCCTGACCTTCTGTGGCTTCAGTGTTTTCTGCCATTGGTGAAAGAGAAATATTGTGTGAAGTGAGAAAAAAACAGCCAGTCAGAACTGATGCCGCGTCCAAATTTGCTTACACTAATAATCCGTTAGTGTGTACCAAATCGTAGTATGTTGAAATGAGCATTTCAAAGATACCAGGATGGTCTACTTTTTCAGTGCAGATCCGACACACTCTAACGGCTAATATTGCCCAAAACCAATTGCGAGTTGGATCCGGATTTGATTAGAACTACAAACACAAATAGCAAGTGTTAAAAACTACAAACATGGCGGGTAGACGATGGTTAAGTAGATAAAGGAGTTTGAGTGATTAATAATCACTATCTAACCTGACGAAACAATATTCATTCAATGTTATCCACGTTATATTTCATCTGCAACAGCATTGTAAACTTTTGTAAAGATACGTTCTGTCTTTAACTTTTAAATGCATCATTATGCAAATTGCAAACACATCAGGAGAGTTCTCCGCATGAAAGACCACGAATGGCTGCTACTACATTTCTTTCCAAAGCGTTAGAAAATTAAATGAATTTGAATGTGGAGGATTTTAAATGTGACAAGATGATTGACAGGGCAGTTTAAACTGCGACAGGATACACGTAACTAAAGGACAAAGCTGTCCGTTAAAGACGCAATCATGACAAAGTAGTATAGTATGTAGTATGCCACACACTCAAAAGTATGTATATTTCTTCACAAAAACAGTATATACTTTTAGGGCATAGTATAGTAGGACGCAGCTATAGTTATGTGGAGAGTAAACTATTTTGGACAGATGAGATTTCACTGTGGGAGCAAGTGCAAACACGTGTCAAAATGGAAACTATTAGCGTTTTAAAGTTAGGTGAGTATTGGATGATGGCTGATGTAATCTATTATCTGAATGTAAAAAAAATCTTGACAGGTTTTGATATCTGAGAAGCTTCAGTTTCAAAAGTAGATAAACCTCACATCCTAGCATCCACACCTCTCACCTTCCTCCACACTTTGTCTCTCTCTTAGCATGTCAACCTGTGAAGAAACTAAGCTCAGGTGAAACAACACTATTTTAGGCAACGGGAGCTGCTGTAGCGCTTAACAGAAGAACAGACAGACATGATGATCCAACCTCCATGGTTTTGTCTACATGAAAGAGGGGGTAAGTCCCACAGAGAGTGACTGTGTGTGTGAACGAGAGGCTGAGAGTATGTGTCAGTATGTTTCGCTGCGTTTTGGGGAGGCCCTTGCGGAGGAGGATGAGAACAAAGGATTGAAATGGAGAAATAAGAGAGTGGAGTGGAGTTTAACAGCGAGTTTGGTGAATCCTCCTGTGCCATTTATCTGTCCATCTGTATCGAGCTGCAGCGAGTAATAGAGAGACAAGAGCTATATTCACACACAGGGGACGAAGAACACACTCACACCGACACGCTTATATATAGTTACACCACGTGTAAAAACATCCAACACATCTGGAGCTCTCTAAAGTGAGAGAAAAAAAAGTATTCAAGATGGGCACAAAAGTTTGAAAACCCCTGCTTAAGAGTACCTAAACCAACACAGTGATCTGAAGAACGCTACAGTATAAGCAAAATGAACATACTTGAAAAAATAGCAGTTCAAAATGTTACAGCTGGCTCGTATACTGCAACATAAATAAGGCAAACAACAAATTCTTCAACCAATAAATCAATTTATTTATAAGACAAGAAAACAATTATTAAACAATCAAAAGACAACCGACGTCTAGAGAAATAAACGTGTGTGGTTAATTAATGTCCACATGCTCTAGTACTAAAAATAAGTAGGGAATATATATATAGAGAGAGTGGGGTCTCTCTCATTAAAAAAAAAAAAATATATATATATATATTATATATATATATATATATATATATATATATATATATATATATATATATATATATATATATATATATATAATTAATATATTATTTTTTTTTTTATGAGAGAGAAAAGGGAGAGAGACCCCACTATAAGGTGCATGTGTCTTTATACTGACACCATATCGGAGGCTTTTGCACTGGCATTACACCTCCCCACAAACGTGTTCCTCTAAGGAAAGCAAAAATACAAATAAAAACCAAGACTCCAACAATTATTCCTCACATCAATGGGTTCCTGCTTACTGGGATCTAGAAAAACAGGATAGAACAAGAAGAAAAGGAAAAAGGGGAGACACAACAGGATATAAAGGTGAAACTCGAAAAATCTATATCGTGCAACAGTTCTTGTATTTCAGTAATTCAAATTAAAAGGTGAAACTAATATATTTATTATCTATACACATGCATGATTATACTTTTCAGAGGGCTGACATTTCTGTATTTAAAATCCTTTTTTTATTGATTTCATGTACTATTCTAATTTTCTGAGATTTTGAATTTGGGTTTTCATAAGCTGTAAGCCATAATCAAAATTATAACTTTTGCACGATTTTCAAATTTTTCGAGTTTCACCTGTACATCCTCATACTCGAGATAGGGCATCAGTAATAAGATTTTCAATGCCCCCCGATATGTTTAATGTCAAGGTAAAATGGTAGTAAAACAAGACTCCACCTCATTATCCTCTTTACAATTTTTCATACGTTGTAAAAACACTAAAGGATTATGGTCCATATACACAACAATTGGAATGGCAGATCATCCCAGATGAACTTGTGTGATAAAAGTGTTGGATAGCCAAGATAAGGGCAAGTGCCACCTCCTCCTCAACAGAGTGAACTCACTGATGGTGAAGACAAAAAAAAAATCTTTGGTGTTTTTTTTTAATAACAAATTGGATGTTCTAACCCATATTCTAAACAAAAAGGTAGAGAAAAGCTAGTGCAAAAGTCTAGCACGGGAGCACTAGCCAATGGGGCTTTGGCTCCATCAAATGCCTGTTGAGAAACAGTGGTCCACTCAAAAGCTACTTTATACTTATAAAATCGATTAAGGGTGCCACATAGATGCTTAATTTGGGCAAAACCCATGATAATAACCAGCCTTTCCCAGAAACCAATGCAATTCTGTGATTTGTACGCACTGGAAAGACCCAAATAGACTCAATCTCAGCTGTAACTGCATGGACGAGCCTGTCCATTTCTCACTTTTGTTTGCCTAAATAGGTGACTATAGCTTTCCAAATTCGTATTTTACCAGATTTAAAGTTAAAGAGTTCCCTGTCAGGCAAGCAAATAACTGCCTTATTTGGATTAGGTGATCTGCTAGATGAACAATACAAAATCACATCATCCATATGAGCCTCACAGCCAGATAATCCAGACAACGCCTTATTTATGAGTGCCAGAGGGTGTTGGAGCATTTCGAACCCTGCTATATCGGAGGGTTAAGTACGAACCGAATGCACCTGTTGCTGAACCTAACATACTACTAAGTTTGTTGTATTTAACCCACCAATGTCCAGCAGAAAGAGGTTAGTGTGCATTAACGGCAGACAAACACACTCACTGAAATATAAGATTCAAGTCACAACCAATCCCATCCCTCCATTAGCTGACACAGACGAGCCATTAGAAAACATCAATACCACGGCAGCCAGAAAGCCCATGCGCCCCCTGACCTCTTGGCGAGGTCATGCATGCTGGAAGACCAGACCATCAACCCAAGGCCGAGGGATTTGAGTTCCAGCGCTGGCGGGCAGGGAGAGTCAGCCAACCCAGCAAGGCTTGTCCAGCACAGAAGTGCCCCTGAGCGGGACACTTAACCGACTGCTCTGGTGGCTTTCGTCTGGCACTAAAACCAATTCGTAGCCTAAACTGGCTTTTGATAACCTGCCTGGGAAGACCTTCAGGAGAAAAAACACTTTCTTTTAGCAGCTCTTCCATTTGAAACTAAAAGCCAACATAGTTATGATGATCCTGCATTCACAGTTCAACATGTATCCAAAATGAAAGCATTTGCTAAAACTGTGCATGTTTTATAAGTGAACAGTTGGATCAACCTAAAACAATTACTTCAATTGGTAACACCTAAAAAAATTAAGTTTTCTCAACTTAAATTATCATGTTAAAACTTTTTACAGTGTATATATATTATATATATATATATACCAAAACTTAAAACCTCCAATGGTAACACGTTACAATACGGTGCAAATCTTTAACAGGCATTAGTTATCATTGTTAATTTAGTTGCATGGTAATTTATACTTATACATTTTTTACATTTCAAGACAGTATCTATTTTAGACTACCATTCAGAAGTGTTTTTTTTTTAAATAAATGAATACTTTAATTCAGAAAAGAGGCATTAAATTGATAAAAAGTGACAAGTCAAATGATTTCTATTTCAAATAAATGTTCTTCTGAGCTTTCTACTTCAAAGAATTTTTTTTTTTTTTGCAAATCAGCATATCAGAATGACACTGAAGAATGTAATATTGCGGAAAATTCAGCTTTGCGGAATAAATTACAATTTAAAATATATTCAAATACAAAAGTGTTACTTTAAATTGTAATAATATTTCACAATATTACTGGTTTTACTCTATTTTTGATCAAATAAATGCAGCCTTCTTTCAAAAACATTAAAAAAAATCTTACCAACCCCAAACTTTAAAATAGTAAATGAATATGAACAAATAAAATACGTTAAAATAATGTTGTTATTGTTAATTCATCGCATCAACTATTGATGAACTTTAACATCTGTCAGAATCTAGTACTTTTAGCCTCATGCCTCTTTAATTTGTGAAGGGAGTCAAAAAAGGTCAGGATATGATGCAGAGAAGAGGAAAGATCAGGATATGCCACATGTGCTCTACACACCACAGCGAGGTATGTGTGCTAAACTCTATAGGCCGTGGCTTTTACGCCACATTGATTATTGATGTTAATGGACGATAACACTCAAGTCTTACCACAAGTCCATCTAAACTCCAGATGGCAGCACTCAGTTCAACTTAACCAACGCAACTTGATCTGACACGGCATTATATTACATGAAAGCACAAGCTGATTTGGAGCTTAAAATAAAAGACTGCTCTCTGCAGAGCCAATGGGTGGAGCTTGACATCCAGCCCCTCCTCTTTGGAGATAATGGGTGGGGCTTGAAGGTCCAGCCACACCCTAAACATAATTAGGTCAAGCTCAAACCATTAGATCCAGAGAGAGGGAGTTTGGCTCTATAGAGAGCACAACTTGATAAAAGTTTCACTGGTTTGGTGCAATGCAAGCCAAGTTTAGTAACAAATATTTAGCCCATTTTATCTTTAATGCAGAGTGCAGATAGATAGTCAAGCGAAAAGGCTGCGTTTAAAATAAGTCCCCTACTGGCATGTTTCAGTGGCTCATTAGTTCAGCATGAAGCGTTTGGTTGGTAATGTCTTAATTTCTGAAGACCCCACGAGGGGGTTGGAGGCAAGAGGACTAATAAAATCTCACATCCAGTGGGGGTGTTAACCGTAATGAGCCCGAGCACAAAAGGGTGAATTTACCAAGACTGTGAAACGAATAAAACTTAAAGAACAGGAATAACATAATTCAAATGAATATGACAAGGCAAAATGAAAAGATAATATCTGAGAAATTTTGAATTATTTCACGCCCAGGGAACAGATGGCTGAGGTAATAGGTATTGGTTAAAAAGAGCTTTCATTCTTCTCGAGGCTCAAAGGGAAATTTGTGAAACTGCAGAGCATGTGTAAATGAACAACCCTCTTCTTATTAGATGTAAAAAGATCTAGATGCAAGCTACTATAAAAAAAGGACAATAAGAAAGTCTGAAAGGAAGGGGGGAAAACAGTGAGATGGAGAAAAAAATTCTAACTTTGTCTTCCATGTTCTTTAGGAAAAAATGTAGTTCTAGAGATTTGTTTTGAGAATTTTTATTCGTCCACGGCATGAAGCCATGTCAGACAAACAAAAAGCTCTGAGCCAATGGCTGCACGGGATAATTGAGGCCTATCAGTCCTCGGTGTGCCATTAAAAAATAACATTCTCACTGAGAAAAGCAGCGGGAAAAATGAATGTTAAAAGAGAAGCGCAGTGAGAAACAGGGCGAACCGACATTCCTCGAGAAATAGGTTTCTGAACAGGACTAATTATTTAGCATTCAAGCTTTTTTTTTCCTTGTTCACTGTAAAAAAAACAGCTTTTTTAAACAACTTATCAGCTCTGGTGTGTGCCACACTTTGTTTACATATTCATATCTACATACTTAAGAGTCAAAGGTATATTTAATTGATGTGAACAAAGAAAAAAAAAATTTCAGAAATTTTCTTTGGACGTGACTTAAACTTTAAACAGGACGGCACATCAAACAGACTGTACTTCCTTCAAAGCCTTTTTGAGTTTGTGTTAAATAAAATATGGCGTCTTCTTTTTATATATACTGTAGTGCGGTTCACAAGACATATACTGTATATCAATATGACATAAAATGCATAAACATGGTAAAGAGTCTGCACTATTTATGATCACTAATCAAATATATATATATATATATATATATATATATATATATATATAAAATCAAATGTGGTAATTATAGCAGATAAGGACACAATTCAACATTCTCACATTCATGCTAAAACAGTTTTCAAAAGGAATATAATATTTTTACATTTATCTTAATTGATTCAACTTTTCAATTTTGTTATGCTGGTAATATCTTTTTTATATTAAAAACAAAAACAAAAAGCATTCTTTCAAGACTAAAGGCCTGTTCACACCAAGGACGACAACTATAAAGATATAAAGTTGTAAAAACCGTTCTCAATATCATTAAAGAATAACAGTTCACATCACAGCTATAATGGCACAGAGAAAAAATATTGATGGAATCACTTTCAAAACAATTTTATCCAGCTGATAAAGGATAAAAAGATTGACATCCAATCAGAATCCATCCTGCAGTAACGAGCTCGAGCATTTAAAGTGACAGACAAGCACATGCTTAGATAGCAGAACAATATCGTCCTCTGGTGTGGATGCTAATATAGTTATCTTTATACTTATCGTTCTTGGTGTGAACGGGCCTTAACGGTCATTTTTAACAGTCATAGAATACATCACAGAAACCTTTACGTTTACAAGGCACACAAATGGATGTAGAAGTAGATCAATGAATGTAAAAGTTTCTGTGGCACGGCAGCCCTGGCCTGAGGGCACGAGTGACAGTCCTGTCGACTGTCTGGAAACACTCTCTCTCTCGCGCGCTGATTGGCCTCAGATTCTTGGACCCTGCTGTATATATAAATGTCAAATCAAATGAATGGCAAAAAGCCAATTTACCTGAATTCACCCTGTTATGCATCTGTGCACCACGGATAAAAGCACCTGGCGGTTGGCCGGATGTGGCATTCCTTTAGGAATTCCAATTCCAGATGTGTAATGTAATTAAATAATGACAATCATCTCAGGATGAGATCATCTTTTGGAAGATCATAATTTTTTCAAGACAGTGGCATCCGCTGATGTACTATAGCTTTCCCCAGGTCCTAATCAAACAGTAATGCAGAGCTATTTTAAGGTCTCCTACAGTAGTCAGTGGACCCTGTGTGGTCGGACTGTGTCCTTGTGCAGGGGAGGAACGACAGAGACTGGAGCTGGTGACAGAGCATTGTCAAGACGACAGATGCGGGAGCCTGGAGTGGGCCCTCAAGGCTGAGGGGAGGCTCGCTGGGAACCAGGACACAATGGGCGGCAGGTTTGTCAAAAGCCATTAGCAAGTCTAGGATAACAGGACAGGGCTGAGATTCCTGTGAGCACATCCTGGTGGAGGACACCTCTGGAGCCCTCAGGCAGTTTGGTCAGCTATATAATGTTTTAGCTTAGTAAGAATTTTTTTTTTGGGGGGGGGGGGGGAGAAACTAATACTTCTATTCGGCAATTATGTGTTGAATTGTGTCAAAATTGTCAATGATGTCAACTTGATTTCAAATGAATCAAAGAATCCTGAAACGTGTCAGTTTCCACAAAAATATTAAGTAACAGCTTTTTGATGTTGATAATAAGAAATGTTTTTTGAGCAGCAAATCAGCATATTATTGATTTCTAAAAGATCACGTGACACTGAAGACTGGAGTTATGATGCTGAAAATTCAGCTTTGCATCACAGAAGAAAAAAAACATTTGAAAATATACTAAAATATAATATTCCTATGTATTTCTCAAGTAAATGCAGACTTGGTGAGAATTAGAGACTTCTTTCAAAAATTTTACTGACCCCCCAAAATTACAGTATCTATTATCAATTTTAAAAATAATGATATATATAATATATATATATATATATATATATATATATTATATATATATATATATATATATATATATATATATATATATATATATATATTATATATACACACACACACAATTATTTATTAAAATAATATATATTTATAAATTATATTACTAATACACTTTATTTGACAATATATTAAACTATTGTGTATGTACATTATATAATATTTCTAATATATTATATATTTCTAATATATTGTAATATTTTTAGATAATCATATACTATACATTTTGAAATAATAAATATGTATAAATATTAATAATCATATAATACATTTTATATGATAATATACAATAAAGATTTTAATGTAAATATTAATATATTATTAATAAATATTAATATAATAATAACCTACTGTGTGTGTGCGTATATATATATTTTATATATATATATATATATATATATATATATATATATATATATATATATACATATACACATACATACACACACACACACAGTTTATATATATATATAATTTTTTATATTATATAACACTATTTTAACAAATTTAGACACACATACATACACTATATACCGGGTTTCATATATATGTATGATTATGTGCTCTATTAGAGGTCAAATTGACAGAGACATGCAGTTGCACAAACAACATTAACTGAATCCTGTAGTCAAACATCACTGAGATACATAGAACCAGTTAGAAATTTGTGTGTATATATATATATATATATATATATATATATATATATATATATATATAGACGACAAGATTCAGTTAATGTTGTTTGTGTAACTGCATGTTTCTGTCAATTTGACCTCTAATAGAGCACATCCCACCGCTGATCCCACTGACAACATGTGACCCACTTTTTTGGGACGTGTGCTCGAGGAGTTTAGCAGCTCGTCATGCTCTTTCTGCTGTACAAGAAACCACACCAGCATTCTTCAAGGATTGCGTTTGTGTGGGTCAGAATGTCATTTCTGTAGGGGACTGTGCAAGCTGTGTATCACGAGAGCTCCTGAGACGCAGTGAACATGCGTTTGAGCGCAGAAAATATGAAGTCAACAAGCAGATACGCCAGACAAAGCACTTAGAAATCCACCAGGTTTTAATTACAACCAGTATACAAAAATAATGTGACAGGACAAAACTGGGACTTGGAATGTACACGCTTTTGTTTCCGCTCCAAATAAACACTCCACACAAGTTTAAGTGTTTCTGTTAGTGTTAATCAGTGGAACATCTTAGTGATGCCAGAGAACCCTTTTCCCCTAAAAGAGACTTATCTTACACAATGAAAACAAACAAAAAAAAGCAGCAAGCCAAACGCAAAACGAGCGAATGGCGTGGAGGTAATGCGGGGCTGCGTATCAATTAGTAATGTGTTTGCTAGTTCTCTAATTTATTTATAGTGTTCACAAGTAGCTGATGAGAGGGAACAGGCGATGAAAACACGTGGAATGGCAATTTTGCCTAATGGCTCCGAGTTGCTTTGAGACTAGAGGCAGATGCAAACTGGAGACGCATGCCATAACCCATTTCTGTTGTCAAGAATTAAGAGTAGTGGCTGCGTAATTGTACGGCACAAACATTGGGTTTTAACCTGGCAGTGTTCTGCCCGCTGTGGCACCATTTTCAGACAGGATTAGTGCCCCAGTGCTTCCCACTTCATCTGGAGTCTTTCAGGGTTATAAAACCCCATGACCAGTGAGGAACGGAGGGAACTAATATGAATCTTGATAATGTCTTTTACTAAACAGGATTATACTGGTGTATGTCAGCGTAATAGTTTCTCACGTTGCTTTTAACTGCGGATAATAAATCCTGGATGGACACAGTGTGTGCGGGGTGATTTGAGGGCGAATCTCACAAAAACAAAACATGCCTGGTTCATATTTCAGCCTAACATCAACAGGAAATAAAAGGAAATAAGATAAAATTATATGATTTTTTAGCATTGTACCATTATTTTCATGAAAATTATGCAATATAATCATTAAAATACTGGATATATAAAAAATATTAAATAAAAATAACTCAAATGTAAACTCTTTACACCATTAAAGCATTTCAATTATTCTTGAGTTCATTTTGTAGTGATGTATTTTTTACTTTGAATAAACATTAAAAAAATTAAATATTCAGATTAATAAAATGTAAAAAAAATTAAGACCATTAGTCATAATAAAATAATGCACATTTTAACTTTTAAGCTTTCATATTTCAGCCCAATACAAGGAATTTATTTAGCTATTTATAGGAAAATTAATTTTTTTTCATTGTTTTATTATTTTCATAAAAAGTATGCATATTTTCTTTGCCATGTATTTCTATTTGATATTTTGAATAAATCGTATACATGATTAAATTAACTCAACTAAAATTAAAACATTTACGTTTTACTTGAGGTAATTGAAGTGATTTTTTATTTTATATTTTAAATTAATATTTTAATTTCAAATATTCGGATGAAATGTAATAAAATTAAGTTTGTTACGGTCAGGAAAAAAAACAATGCACATTTGACCAATGAATTTCCATGACTAAAGATTTCATTTCAAAAAGGGGAAAAAAATAATTATATTTTGCTAATGAAAAAGACCATTATGATTTTTAGTGTTGTACCATTATTTTATAACAATTGTGATTTTCTGCCACAATCATAAAATATTGAAAAAAATATATATATTTATTCAAAATATAAAATAAAAAAAACATTACAAACTAACTTAAACTATTTACTTCTAAAACATTTACGTTTTCTCAACTTAATTTAAGTGATAATTATTTATATTTTGAATAAATACTTAATAACATTTAAACAATATTCAGATTAAATCAATAAATCAAATAAATAATATTGTTAAAGCCATGAAATAATTATGCACTTTTCTAGGCCTGGAAATCACACTTTGAAAAGGTCCTTATATTTCCCATGGCCGTTGGAACAATACAACGAAATGTAATGTATTATTTCTTTCCTCTGAGTCACGAGTGTCATATGACCAGGACATGTGCGTAAGATCCACCCGCTACAGCCGAGTGAGTGTGAGTGTTTATCTAGTGTTGACGTCTTGTCATGCTGAGAGTGTGTGTCATGTCGTTGAGGGCTGAGAGAGCGAAAAGTTGTCAGTGCAAAAAGTTTGTGTGCGAACGTCAATCTGCACTGTACTTGAAAACACAGGCCGCGAGTCAGTACCTAACTAACTAGTGTGCATCGGGGAGGCTACATCTGCTGTCCAAATCACCGGACTCAAGGCAGCTGAGGTTCTTCATCTACTCTGGGATATTAAACTACTTTCTACTTATATTTGGTGTTGGCCATAACTGACCACTACATCTGTTATTTACAGTACTGATAAATAACACTTTTCTCTCACTGGATTTCTTGGTGATAAATACATACATATACAGTATATAGATATCTCTACAAACAGGGCACATCACGTCATAATACACACCATCAAAACCTCACAGGATAACACTGGTTTTCCATCCATAGTATATAACAAACTAAACAAACAAAAAGAAGAGTGTATAGATCGTTCTCACAAGTATTGACACAGATTGGTTGTAGTACAGCAGTTACGTGATGTGATATGAAACTGTGGACAGTTGCAGTTTTTACACAAAAGAAACAGGAAGTCTGACGCCAGGCAACAGCGTTCAGTCCAAGTGTTCTTCATACACATAGTGTCACAACCTGACAGCACAACACAACATTCAGAGTGAATGAATAACAAGTTTAAATCAGCTCGGGATGGCATCCACAGCTGATGAGTTAATAATGACTTGCACCATAATGTGGAGCAATTAAGGATCATCACGTGGGGGCAATTTGCCGTTGCTCAGGCAGTCTTGTTTTTCTTCTATCCTTAATATTGTTGATTGATTGCAGTCTTTAAGTCTAGCATTAATTTACAATATACAGGGATTTCAACATCGCATGAATTGTGGCGAGCCTCCAACCCTAAAAACACATCCCAGAAGGCACTTACATCAACTTATCAAAACATACTGTTTTGTTTTATTATACTGAGAACACTTGGATATATGGTATATTTTCTCTCCTAACATTAGATAACCAGGTGAAGTCCAGGTCATATTTCACTCCAAAATCAATTATCAACAAAATTCAGTTACATAAATATATGGTGTATATGCTTGGATACATTTTCATTACCATAATATATCTCATTATCTTTTTAATAAAAATTGTGATGAACTATTATATATGTGTGTGTGTGTGTGTGTGTGTGTGTGTGTGTGTGTGTGTGTGTGTGTGTGTGTGTGTGTGTGTGTGTGTGTGTGTGTGTGTGTGTGTGTGTATATAATATATATGTGCGTGTGTGTGTGTGTGTATGTGTGTGTTACTTAATTGTCTTTATGTAAGTTAAAGTTACTTTAGATTTCTCTAAGATTCTGCAGTCAAATATGACATTCTTGACAGATTTAGTGATTTTTACCCAATTATTTCAATAATTAACCGCTATGTAGCCTTGGGATTGTGCAAATGAGAACATGGCATCACATCTAACCCTTAATACTAATATTCTATAGTAACATTCAGAAAAGTTTAACCAAAGATTCTATTAAAACACGAATACTAAGAGTTGATAAAACTTGATTTGGCAACATTGCTCTTTTAGTATTCTCAAGTCTCGAATAGCATTTTTAAAGTCAAATGTTCACAACCGTCGTCGGTAAATCACAAGACATCACAGGCCTCTCTGAACGCATGAATCTGCCTGACATTGATTCCAATTTCATAACTAAACAGGTAAAGTTAATACATTTACTGCAAACAACACACTATTGACTGACGCATTAAGCTCCCCATTTTCTCTCTCTCTGCTGCATCTTTTTTTCCATCAAAAAAATGTCAAGGCCTTAGCAGCTCTCAGAAAAGTAGCTTTCCCGTCCTTATTTTTCAGTGCAGTGATGGAACTTGAAGAGCTTTAGGGAGGGGAAAAAAATTAACAGCCTTGCAAATCTGCAGCGTGGGTGAACATTGTAGGCTAGAGTAACTACAGTCTTTACAGTCACTGGGTCCAGATAGTATAATCTCCAAATTACTCATGCTATATCTGCTTTGCTGGATACAGAGTTCTTTCTGGGTGTCGTCGCATTGGTGAGTGTGTTGCTCCTTTGTCATTATCGCTCTAACCTCCCTCCACCAAAGGCTCGGTGCTGTGAAACCAAGGATGAATGAGTCACGGCTCAAGTAATTCAAAGCACCGCCAAAGCATCCATACAAGCTGCATGATATTATGCAAAACACGCATTCGCCGACACCCGGAGACAAATGAATCCACATCTGGACTCGCACTGTTACGGTTACACACACATAGTTAACAAAACGTCTTCTTTTGTCATTTTAAAAAAGTCGGCTTATGCGTGAGGCATCAAAACAAACCATTGACCCGCTCTAGAGGGATGCGGTAAAGTGAGTGTCCTGATCTCGCTGCTGAATATACGGTGAGAGCGCCTTGTCCCTTGACCTTTTTTCACAGCTGGCAGCTTTTCAAGACCGTGGACTCCGCTGAACCTGGCAACATATGCCGCCTGGCTTAACGGTCCCTGCTGGGGTCCATCCGCGCTTCGCTGTCCAAATAATCCCACACTCAAAGGCACATCAGTTGCGTTTCTCTCAAGGCCCCGCCTTCCCCACAGATCTGTGATGTGCATTAATCGACTTAATCTGCTGCAGTGAAGTTAAGAGACAAAAACAACAGTCCAAGCCTATTTCCTCCTGGAAGGATTCGTGGTAATGCGAGAGGCTGAAGTCGTGCTGAAGTGCTCCAGTCTGCAGTTTTTAGATGTAGCATTCTATGGTTTTGATATAACTGGATTAATCGATGGGTGGGGGGTTAACATGCATCAGCCCAAAACGCACACGGCTAATGCACAACACTCTGAATTAAACATGGGCTGGAAAAAACTGCAGAGGCTGACAGGAGAGTACGAAGAAGAAAAAACCAAAACACAAAACAATTACGCCTCTGCCTAGAACTCCTTGAGTGATTCGGAAAATGCCTTTAGTGAAACAAGACATCCGATTAATGGACAAAAAATAAAAATTGTGGGGAAAGTTAAAAGCGTTCACTGCTGGAGTTGATCGGCGGCACAGATGAATGACCCAGATGCGTTGTCCGTTTCCTGTTTAGCTAACAAAACATCCAGCTGTTCTCGAAGACGACATTCTCGGCGATTGATAAAAGAAGCCGTATACAAACTGGCGAGAGCGGCCTAAGCTTCTGGGTCACAGATGCTGAGCCACTCGTGCAATGTAGCATTGACAACCCTGTATGGGCAATCACAAGGCTTTCTATTCACTTCAAAGGGCCTACTTGAGTATTGTGCTCATGGGTGTGAATGAACCACAGAAGGATGGTAGGTGTTAACAACAGGTTACAGTTACATGACAATCAAATCACTTATGATATATCTTAAAAGTACGCATCGTGAGGCAAGCAAAATGAATGTGTTTTCTGCTTGATAATGAGTGTTTTCATCCACAGATGTGACATTAACCATTCTGCTTCCACTCCTCAGATGGCACGTTTCCGTCTTTGTTTTAAAAGGTCAAGTAAATATCAGTCAGGTGTATTATCTGCTTCCTCTAGACATAGATGGCAGTCCGGGAGATGATTGAGCCGTCTCGTTGAGACTCCATGTCGTCATCCAGGTAAGGAGCACACTCGTCCTCGTGCCGGTGGATTTGGTAGCTGGTCGGCAGTCCGCTGAAACGGTCGTACCTTTCGTCCTCTTCCTCTTCCTCCAAGCTGTCGTTCAGGGCGTCGAACTTCCGTCGCACCGCTTCATTCAGCTCGCCGCTCAGCAGGATGTCATGGGCGGTTGGTGGGCTGGTTGTCATGTGAGGGAACTCGTTGCACTTCTCTGTCAGGGCTCCCGGCTCGCTTTCGCGGTACGTGTAGATCGGGCCATTGTTGTTGGCCCCTGTGCCGTTCTTGCTGGCCTTCTTGCCTCCAAAAAGACGGGTTTTGTTGCCGTAAGCGCCCTGCTCGCCGTCGCCCGAATATCCATGCTGCTGGCGACGAATTCGCATCACTAACACGGTGACCAACGCGCCGACCAAAACGAGGGCCAAGAAGCTGCCCAGGATGGCTCCGGCCACCATGCCTGCACTGGAGGGGTCTTCAGTCGACTCTGCAGAGGAGGGGAGGGGCACAAAAGAGGAAGTTGCTGCTTGGTGGTGGGAGCTATTCTTCACCATACATGGTGGTGGTGTACGATTTGGTTCAGTTTAGTCTGTGAAATGGTTTTTGGCTGCCCCCAGTTCCCAGCTACAAGTCCTATGGTGTGAGCCAAGTTTGCCGGATCCGCGCTCGGTTCTCGATTCAAGAAAACAACACAAACGTCCGTTCCTTCTACGCTCGGGAGCTGACCAGGTGAAATTACACTACACATATAGAGAGCAAGAAAGATAAACACACAGATGGAGAAGGGATGTAAAGATTATGTCACAGTATGGTCATGCAAAGAGGAAGAATAGGAAGTTATGCTGGGAACGCAGTCTACCAGCTAACGTCAGCTAATTGGTCAGATTGTGCATTCCCACCAAATTCCCGGGAATGTGTCCAAGTCACAAACACTAAAGGAACACCTGCTTCAGGAAGGATTAGCCCTATTTCATGCTGCAACCCACTGGGCCTGCATGGAATGTGCTGCTGAGGCAGCGTTCACAGGAAGTGATGTCTATATTCATTATAAATATATATATAGAGTGGTGAAGTCAAGAATAATTATATTTACAGTCTGATTTAATCAAAAGTTTTCTGACTAAGCCTGTTATAGAACAATAATTTGCAAGGCCACTGCATTGATTTTGGTTACATTACTGCATTACACTGGTCAATATATTAAAAACGCTGGTCGTATAGCTAACCTCATAAATATGCAAAGCAAGAGAATTAGGAAAAATGCATGAGTTTGAGGTTTTGTAAGAAACTAAAATGGATTAAAAGTTCACTGATTTAAAAAAAAAACAGCTAGATTTTTAACTTTTCTGAGTTTTTCTTGTCAGTGCAAAGCTCTTTGCTACATTGCTAAGTGTTGTAGGTGCCAAGCTAAGTGGTCTCTTAACAATGCACAATTTACAAAATCATGTCCATTGAGTATTTTAATAATCATTCAAAAAGATTCAAGAAATGCTATTTTGAATCATAATAGAAAACATTGTTTTACATATTATATTTATTGATCAAGTCATATGGTTACATTGTATATGGTTGTTTAAATAATAATAATAAAATGCTAATTCTTCCAGGTAGAAAACACCACTACTGTGTATTGCTAGGAGAATTACAACAGTTAGGCTATTCTGCTGTGGATTTGTTTCAAACTAGTGGAGCAAAGATGTGATATGCAAGTTACTCAATATTAACTTACTGTTTATTGTAAATGCAATTTGCCTGTCTGCAGTTTGTGCTGTTGATTATGAGGGTCAGAGTAAGTGACCCTAGCCTTAGCAAACAGCGCTACTGAAATAAACTGATGCTTTCTAGGTTGTTTAATTCAAAGGCCAAATAGCATGCAAACTCTTCAAAACTTATGCTTTGCTCTCGGTCAACTAATCACCAATTCCACCTCCTGCAATTTCCCCTGTTACCATGACAATTTGAGTGATTATGGATTCAGTCTACTAGAAACAAGTCAAGAGGCTTTTCCCCAAAAAATCATGCAGTCTCTTCTCATGTTCTCTTTCGCACTACGGTCTCTGGAACTACTGAGAAGCGTTTCATGAAAGTAACAGTAAGATGATGAAAAAATATGTGCGAAAATGTACACACGTACATTAAATTTCATCCCACACAAATTGGAAACGACTTAATATCCATGCAATATAACAAGCATACAGCCGCTCCCTCTCCCACACAACTTTTTTCCCTTTTCGTTCGCTCCTCCGCTGGTTTGTTTTATCCTGGGAGACAGAGAGGTGCTAAAAGAGCTCTTTCTTAGGATACCCTGTTCCATTTCGCCGTGCCTCTCAGTCCACTGCCATTAAAGTCTCTTCAAGCTCCGCTGCTACTGAGAACGGGATCGTACGTGGGACTAAGACACACACATACACACAACCGGCTAACATCCCCAATCTCTCTTAACCTCCCTCTCCTGACACTATCTCTGCCAGATGCCACAGCTCAGGATCCATTATTCATCGGCCTAGGAGACAGTATCCGTGAATCCTACGGTCGACATCAGGCTCTAAGACTGAGACAAAAGACAAAGGTGGGTTGCAGAAAGATACGGCACCGCTTCACCGTGATTCTGAGTATGACCGAACATCTTGACTTGTTACATCTTGACTGCTCTTGTTCTAAGGTAAAAGAGCCATTCACACTGGATATTTTCAATTTTAACAACCCTGCATCTTTAATAGGCCGTAGTATGAAGGCTTATCCTTTCTTGGATTAAATTTAAGATATCGTTATTGAAATGATGGTACTTGGCCAGCAAAGAAGCCTCACAGGGCTAATAAAACATAAAGTCGTCGAATTTACTATCACAACTCTTTATGAGTGTTATTGAAAAAACATTGAGTTGCTACAACCCACATTGAGAGCGAACCTTTAGAGAGTTGTGGAAGCTGTTAAAGGTCATTATTGTCTAAGAATGTTGATGGGCTCGAGGACAAAGCACCCCTTCAGCCCTCGTGACCTTTAACTTGTCCGCTACGCTCCTCAAGTGCCATAACTACAGCACATTATTATTCCACCGCACTCTGTTAATGGCATGCTACAAAACCCTTCGACATTAAAGTCAATTTTCCTGCATGCATATGCTGGAATATGTTGCTTATACTAATGCTAATAATGTAAGAGAGCTAAAAAAAAAAGGACATTATTAACACGTATATAAAGGGCAACAGTGCCGGCACACTTTTTTTTTTAACTCTGTTGATTCCGGAAGTATTATTTACATTCATTTTTCTCAACAGGGTTTTAAAAAAAAGTCTTCAATAAGGGGTTTAACAACATGTACCAAACTAATCAGTTGCGGGGTGAATTACAACATTACAAAAATTTATTTGAAGCAGAAAAGTATTAGAAAATCAGACAAAAAGACTGTGTACATAACAGCTTTAATGAAGGAAAGACCTATAATCCCCATGAAACATTGCAATCAAATAAAAACAATGGAGACTTCATTTAAATATGTTGATTATATATAAAGAAACAATATATTTTACATTTACTCCTAAATATGCATATATATAATATATATATACACACACATACAAATATTTTTTGAGAGCACAGGGAGTCTGACTTGAGTCAAAACATGGTGCTTCATGGAAGTGGGCGTTTACTGCTGAGATCTTTTGCTGCGATTTGCTTGCTGCGACTCTCTAATATTTATAGCATCATGGGTAATGTAGTTTGTCCACCAGGAATCCTACTGTTAAATGAGAATCTTTAAAAAATAGGTTGCACTAATAGAAACTGATGGTTCAACAAAAGCATACACCATCAATATACAACCTAGGAGCTCACAGTATAACTGTCTTTAAAAGTTTATAAGTTATCAGACAATTAACCCGATTGTTGCAAGTTATCCGAATGTTGGACAGAATTTGCATACACAAGTTCTCCACATTTTGTCATCAGTTTCCCGCTAGATTTAATAAACTCACGCTAATTTCAACTCAACAACATGGCACCTTTCCAAAGGCACAAGAATAAGCTAAGTATAATTATAGCATTTAGGGTGGTAATTTATGTAATTATTCATGTTTTTCTAAGCTATAGGTTGTAGTTAGAGACCACTTGGCACTCTACAAACTGATTGCTAGCAGAGCTCTACACCGAGAAGTCACAAAGGCATCCGCTATTCACTCGACTATAAACTCCCATTTATAAAAATAACACAACTACCACCACCCCCCCAGGTAGAACTACAACCGCTATGGAAGCAATCAATCACACAGAAAAACACCGTACCCAAAGCGATCCGCACATGCACCGCGTGAGTGCGATCATTATATTCTAATTTATTTCTACTAAAATATACAGGTTTTTTGGCAGTACAAAAGGAAAGAGATGATGGATGAAACAAACAGACAGATCGCATTTCCTGACTGTAAAAGATAGGCTCAAATCTCAGCCATGGCCTGCAGTGGCCCCTCCTTTCCGGAGTCTCACACGTCCTGTATTGATTTATTGGAGAACTCAGGGCACATACATTCAGCCTACACCAACCTCTCCTGCTGTCCTCCTAAAGCCCGGGCTAGCTGACAGGTGACGTGTTGACCACTAATGGTGCTGCCAAAAGTGATACGGGAAAGCATCCTAAGAGCTGACTGACCAAAGAGTTGAGTTCTACACAAGTTAATTACTTGGAAAAAGAGTAGAAGTCCCGGTTTTGAGATGCATAATTGAGTGCGCATATCACTAGGTCATGTGCAACGCTTGTTAGAAAGTGCTAAATCCAACAGATTTCAAATGTATAATTGGGCTCTGAGCAGATCCTAATAACCCTATTGTCAGAGACACTCGTTTCCGGCTAGAACACACACACACGCTCACGGGGTTGACGGCTTAAAGAGCGCTAGAGCTTCTCTGGAGGAGGATGGTATTTCTGACATGCATGTTTCTCAATTTCGATCTGTGGCAGGCAATAATCCCAGGGTGCCTATCTTGATTCCTTTTGTCCTGCTAAAGTCACCATGTGCACTGTACATCAAAGAGCCGGGCGTAAGCATGGCTGAGTGGATTACAACATCAGGATAAAAAGAAAAAAACCTTGCCAGGTCTTGGGTCGTGAACATGAGATTTCTAAAAATGTCATAACAAGCAAAAAGGGCTGGATAATGAACCATAAATCATACACACACGTATGTATATGAGTGTGTATGATTTATTATCCTTTATCCTTATATATATCCCCATTATCCTTATATATACACGTGTGTGTGTGTGTGTGTGTGTGTGTGTGTGTGTGTGTGTGTGTGTGTTCTATATATATATAGATAGATAGATAGTATAGATAGATAGATAGATAGATAGATAGATAGATATATATATATATATATAATATACACACACACACACACACACAGCTCTGCCAGCAATCAGTTTGTATAGCGTCAAGTGGTCTCTACCTACAACATATATATACAAATACTTTATATTTATATATTTTTGACACTTTTAATGACTCCAATCAAAACTGTGAAAATGTTCTCATCACTCTGAAATGTTTATAGAAGTCACTGCATGACATTTTTTCATTTATTAAATGTGTAGGGAATTATTGCTGTTTGTTGAGATCAAATATACGACAAAATATTGCTTTGTTTAATGTTTAAATTAAGAAACATTAACTAGACTTCTTGTATTTCACTTTTGCATTACACTTTTTGAATCCTCTATGGTTGAAAGGATAGCTCCACTGATTTTAATATATATATATATATATATATAATATATATATATATATATATATATATATATAATATATATATATATATAGAACATCATCAAAAGGTTGGAGCATATCAAGATCCCTTTATCGGCCAGCCCTTCAAGCAGAGCACAAGTTTATTAGAGACAAGGCTCAGGTAATGACGAATAATGACAGATAACAGGATTGTGGAAGCAGAAGAAATCGCTCAGCTAAGCCAGGCTAACTACAACTAAGCTGTAAAAGGATCCTGTAATGATTTCTCAACAGTTCATTGCATCCGCCATCACATCAGTGTCAACATCCATGAGAAATTCGTGAAAAATGTGCCATTGTCCCATTTCAGACAGGCTGCTCCTCATAATCCACTCAGAAAAGAAGACTACTTTCCCAAGGAAAATCGAGAGGAGTAATGAGAGTCTGAAAACTAAATGTTTATGAAAAAACGCCGGCTCCATCTGGCTAGGCACGGCGTGCATTCTGTTTTTGAACATTAAAGCATTGGTATATGCGGCGTGGCAGATTCTAAACTCTGACATGTGTACGGAATTGCTAAGAGAGAATGAAGGAGCGGCTCAGTAAAAATGCTGCTTTTAAATAAGCCTCCATTGATTCAGACCCAGAGATGTATCGCTAGATGCATCTTTAAAGCACTCCGAGCTGCACTTCTAGGGTAGATTGCACAAGCGATGCATCAGAAACTTCGCAAAACAGCTTTGATACTCAATGTATCGTTGCTTAAAAAGAAATATGATTTTTTTTAAAGGCAAAACATTTAAATTAAAAGAATACATAATTAAATCTTTTAATGTTGCCAACTCATGGTTTCTAAATGGCTAATAAAGTTCATGAATACTTAAATGTTCTGGATGAATCATTTATTCATTGCTTATTTAAGGAAAGCTCAATAAATCATTAAATCATTAGAATCCAAGCGGGTCAGAAAGGTATAGCCAAAAGCAAGACCCAGAGAAAGCCTAATTTTTATTCCGTAATTGATCAAAGCAAAGAAAAAGGCAACCCGGTGAGCTCTCATGTTTCTACGGTGAGCTCTAAGGTTTCGGAGTATCTGTAATGAGCCCTAATGATGGACGGTGTAGGCTAAGAGCCAGGTAATCTTGGCAGCCCAATTTTCTGACATTTCACTTAATGTTAGCAGGGTGAAATCTCCTCGCCCTCTCGTTGCCTCTTTCTTTGTCTCGGTTTTCTCTTGCTAAGCCGTGGGTGATAAGCTTCACCGAGGTGTCAGTCGACTGAGGTCTTTCCCTCACCTTATCTCACATGCTGAGTTTCAGACATTGTTTTCACACCGTAAGGCTGAAGACGCTACAGGTAACAGCGCTAGTGCCAGAACAAAGGTTTGATATGATATGAAAGCTCTGAGAAAGGGAATACATCAAATCTGATCGAGTACACAGCCACATGTACAGGACTGGAGGGACCGAATGTCATAATTTAAAGATGAAGTGTGTTTTTAGATGTTTACGCAAAAGTCAACTTGAAGCGTAAGAGCCGATCTATGGCTGTGGACCCATGAAAAACCGAAATACGATTGAGATTCGTTAACCTCTTTGATTGGTGGATATCGCATTGGGTGTCGGTGGTCGTAACACACCTGTATGCTGATAAGTTGAACATACTGTATATCCAACTTTATATAGAGAGCTGGCTGATAAGACATTTGTAGGTTGATTTCCTTAAAAAAACAAACTGCCGCTTATTTGAACAGTTTATTATAAATCACACACTTAACTTTAAGAATAAACCATTTAAGGCCAGTACAATTGAACATTGATCTGAATATCTAGTAATTACAGAACCGGATCTGATGGCTAAGATCATCAACGAGTGCAGTGGAGTGTTGCAGTCTGCAATCAGCACTGCATGAGCTAATGTTTCGATTCAGAAAATCATTTCACTCTTTCTCTCAATGTCCTTGTTGAAAAGACCAACTTGGACTAGAAAAAGCGTATTTATTAGTGCAGTTTGGTGCTGGTCTTACATGATGGACCAGTAGCCATGCTATTTACCCTGAGGGTGAAGAAATGATTGGAAAGTAGGAAGGTCAAGATGAGTTAATATTTAATATCTTGACTCATGAATATTAATTATCCAATGTTATGTCCAGATGTAAAGCAGAGACTGACAAACACGCACTAACCATAACAGGAACTTGTAAATCTTTGGTTTTGTCTTAAAGTTGTTTTATGTGGTTGGCTAAAATTTGTTTTCGTTGCACTGTGGCAAAGCAAAACAAAATCCTCAAAATACAGTATGATGATTATTCCTCAGCTGGCAAGATGGGTCAAAGAGCATGGTCTTTCTGGTGAAGCTAGTTGACAAGTGAAGCCTTACTGACAAATGAACTCATGCATTCAAAACACGACGGTCTTTTCAGCAGGGACGTGCCTTGTGTGCTGTTTTAAGCTGGACATGCACTTGCATGCATGCATGCAAATGTGCGCCTGTACGTTTTCTACAAAAACTCAGTTTCTTGGTTCCTTAAGTGCAGCCACTACCAACCCCAATAAACAGAAGTAAGATTCAGCCAAGAATTTAAGCAGCTAAATGGCCTCTCATTTCCCCCTAAAGAGTCTACAATGAAAGCCTTCAGTTTTCTGCATTAGCTGTCTGAAAATGGTTAAGGAGGGGAAAGAAATGAGGAAACACTCCTTCTTGGCAAGCTGCATGATTAGTCTGTTAGCTGGCACAGGCTAAGGTCTCCCTCCTTTCAAGGAGAGTGGAAAACGGGAAGAGAAAAAGAGAGTGACTTCAACTTCAGGAGATTTCTGTCTGGGGATATTCTTCTTAAAAACAGCCCTCCTTCCGTTCTTTTCTCGTTATTTTATGCAAAAACACACACACACACACACACACGCACACTCTTTCTCTCCAGCTAGGCTGGTGGATCCACGGGGAACCAGTGCAATCTAGCCTCATTCACGTGTACAGTTTTAGGAGTTAGGGGGATTTTAAATTCCTTTTGCATCAGCATAAGTCTCGCCTGCAATCCGCTGAGCTTCGTCATCGTGTGGCATTCGTGTCTGCATTTATATTAGGCCCTGTTTACACCTGACTTAATGACTTAATTGAAATACACATGGCGCAGTACAATACCAGCACAAATTGTGGCTGGTAAAAATTAAAAATGCGGCTAGCTAGTGAACAATTTAAAGTGAATTATCCCCTATGTGTTCCCTGTCGAGGGGGAAAAACTAGCTTAAACCAGCCTAAGGGAGTTTTAGTGCTGGTTTTATCTGGACTCCACTGGCCAAGGATTAACTAGTCTCCAAGCCTGACAAATGAGTGTTTAGCTGGTCAGTCTAGCTCGTATCCCACTCTGACCAGCTGAAAAGTGTCCAAAACTCTTTGAAAACCATAAAAGCTTACCTAACCTGGGAGACATTAGACAGCTTAAACCAGGTAAGACCAGATATCTACTTTGAGCTGGATTATTTTTTTTAGTAGGGTGTTCATGATTGCTGTCACCCGAAGTACGAAAAACTGCTTAAACCAGGTATAAGGTCTCTCAGTTTGTGTAAACTGATTAGACCAGATATTAGATGGATTTGGGACAATTTTCAGCTAGTCAGGGTTAGAAATCAGATAGACTGACCAGCTTAACATCATTCTGGGAGACCATCTAGATCAGTTTAAACCACTAAAAAAGGTAAACCACCAGTTAAAACCAGCTTTGTTTTTTTAACCTGGCTGGTTAAATTGGTTGGTTTTGATTATTTACAGGGGTTTTGTATACATTTCAGATGGTCAGGGTGGGAGATAATATTAGACTGACCAGTTAAACATCCGGTTGCCAGGCTGGGAGACCAGCTAAACCATCTTAAACCAGTTAAAACTAGCAAACTATTTAGGATGGTTTAAACTGCTTGTTTTTCAGCAGGGATTGCAAGATTAGTCATTGCTGGCTCAAATACTAAAGTACTTTCCCTACTATATATGTGTGTGTATAAAGAAAAGTATCAAAGATCACACATACAGTCGAGTACTTCTCTGCCAAAGGCACATTTCAATAACAACTCCATTTTCCAGTCAAACAACTCAAATATACAGCTGAAAAGACCAGCTAGACTAGTACAAACCAGCCTTTCAAGCAGATACAAAACGGCTGTGCAAAACATCACGCAAAAAAAACAGATATTTAACAATGCAGTGACTTAGCCTTTGTGACAATCCACTGTTGTGAATGTATCAAGTGAAGGTACGTGAATGTTTCTGTGAGGACCAGTTGTCCTTATGACTGTGATAAAAGTCTCCTTATAATATCAGTTGAGAAAAGGAAAAAAAAAAACATTTGAACAACATCCCACACTTTCTCACTACAGTGCGCCTACAAAGAGCCTTTGTTCTCCCACAAGACAATTGAAATTTCCAAAAGGATTCCCACGGATTCTAAATGCAGCTCTTGCGCTTGCCTTGGCATGAGAAAGTGCCAAAAGCATAGTGGCTCACGGGCCTACACACGTCCATTTAGTGAAGCAGCCACTCCAAAGCTTATCGACAACGGCTAACGTTTTAAGAAATGGAACATCAAGACGGTGTTGTGCATTAATAACGATGAGTGTGCGTTTCGGCACAACAAAGCTGTAGGAAAAGAAAGAAAACCATGCAAAGGAACAGAGAGGAAAAGAAAATTTTCTATTAAGAGAGGTTAAATAAAGATACAACATTGCGGTGTTGTTAGGTATGGTGAAGAGGGAAAAGAAAACATGTGAAAAGAAGAAATAAAAAGCAACCCGGCAAACTGGCTCACACCAAGTGACTTCACATAGTACAAAGGCTTCTGGAGAAAATCCCGCAAAATTAGGTTAGGCAGGCCAACTAGAAAACCAACCACCAAGTAAGAGTCTGGCTTTTGAAGCCCACCCACATTAGAGAAGTGTACATGTTTACGAAAATGTATCTGTATTTAGCTAGGAGAAACCCTTTTCCCACATTTTGTGTCCTCCTACGTGCGAGGGAGGTGGCGTGCAACACCGTGTCCTAACCAGGCACCAAATGCTTTAGCTAACTGCGCCTGGTTAGGACACTGTGCTTGAGCTAAAAGTGTATTGAATTTTTACATCAGCACAGACTTGTGAATGCATGTGTCATTCCTGCATTGAGCCACTCACCGATGACCGTGGCAGAGAGCTCTTTCTTGGCAGAACCCAGACTGTTCTTCACCTCGCACACGAAAGTGGTGTTCACCGTTTCATCCACCTTTTTCACCAGCAGCCGCTTGTGATCGACGGATACCGAAGGCGGCAACTGACCCGAGGCACTGAGGAATCAACAAAGAAAACTGCATTTCTAGCTAGTTTTTGGCTTATTTCAAAAACGTAAAACTTATTTACTGAAAATACACCGTAGATCTCTAAATATCTTTTTAAACACATTAACATTGTGTGACACATAGAAGACAATGATTGCATTCGTTATTATTATTTTTTATTTGTCTTTGTGTGCACACTATTATATAATTATGCCTACTCCATTCGAAAATGTGCCAAATAAATCCGTAAGTGTTGCATATTTGTCAACTAACTTGAAACTCTAGTAAGTCTTTCCCAATAAGTCCCAATAAGTCTTGCAAATAAATGTTGTTTGTTTCTCGATCTGTATCGATTCATGTTCTCCTTTGTTTTGGTGAGAAAATGAAGTTGAAGCAGTGAAGCATTAATAGGCTGTTGTTGTTTTTATAACGCAGGCAAAGATGCTACCTCAATTCAGAGCCAATTAGCCTGTGGCTGTTGTTTGCAGCAAAACTGCCATATTTGACTTGGTTTCAGTCATATTGGAGATAACAACAGCACATAAATATAAGTATGAAATATGGATTCTCTTCAGAATAAACAAATACTAATGCTAATAAAAACTCTCGTGCTATTGTTTTTTTCTTCTGTGGAAGGAGATATTTAGCAGAATGTCCAAGCAGTTATTTTGTACACTACTTGAAGTGGGTAAAAAAATAAGTATTTAAAAGATTTAAAATATACAGTATATACTTTTTTTCAGCAAGAATGCATTAAATTGATCAAAAGTGACAATAAAGACATTTATAATGTTACAAACGATTCCTTTTTGAAAGTAATGATGCTGAAAATTCAGAAAATTAATTACAAAAATAAATTACAATTTAATATTTATCAAAATAGAAAACAGTTACTAAAAATTATAATAATTATAATAAACATTATTTCTGTTTTTATTGTATTTTTGATCAACTAAATGCTTGGTAAGCAGAAGTCAAATTTAAATGTGCTCACTTAACCACATCTCCTTTTGTGTTCGACCAAAGAAAATATTATGGGCTTGGAATGACATGCATAAACGATGACAGAATTTTAAACGATTACTTAAAGTTATAAATATACTCACGCTGTCCAGGTAACACTAGTGGGTTCTGGGTTGGCGTCAGCCTCGCAGGTCAAAACGGCATCAGTTCGACCCATATACCAGTTATTGTCATATCCTTCTATTGTCACAGTGGGTGGGTCTAGAAAGTGTGAGAGAGAGAAAGACATCAATCTGAAAATCCTGCATTGAAAAAGCTGTTCAAAGACTGGTTATCTGCAGTTCAGGGGTGGGAAGGGAAGATACGGGCTTGCTGAAGTTGGCATTGCCCTATAGACTCTTAAAGGGCTTTGACATGCTGGAGAAATGCAGAATGAAAGTGCAAGAGGTGAGGATGTTCCAACAGGGGCATTTATAAAAAGAAATGCGAAGTTGCAAATCTGTGACATCCTCAAACATTCCCGCTCAGCTATGCAAACACAGACACCTCAAACACTCTGTAAATAGCTTTCATGAAAAAAAAAAAATGCAAACAATATGTTGAGGCAGAGGCGAAGATGCTTAAATGCATTTTTTGATGAAAAGGAGGCTGGGTGAGGGAGAAAAGGTGTTATGAGCGAATGATACGGGACGGATTATGAGTTCATGCGTGTGTCACTGAGAACGCACTTCTTTAAAGGATTAGTTCGGCCAGAAATGAAAATTCTGTCCTCGTTTACTAACTTTCGTGTCGTTCCAAAACCATTTGACGTTCTTTCCTTCGTGAAACACAAAAAAAGTTTTTGAATAATCTGTTGGTTGGCTTTTCTTTTCAGTTACAATGAACCGAAGCTTTCAAGCTTTAAAAAGTCACAAAAAGCACTATAACTTTTATGAAAGTCTTCTGAAGTCATACGATAGCTATGTGTGAGAAACAGACCACAATTTAAGTCTTGTATTTATTGATAATCTTCCCCCTCTAGTTAGCTATTAACTGCTGTGACAGGAGTCAGTGAACTCAAGAACCGAATCAGTCTGATTCTCAAATGAATCATTCAGACCAGGGCTGCATTCCCCAAAAGCCTCGCAAGACCAAGGAGATTGTAGAAAATGTTGCTAAAATATATTATATGGTATATTATTTTTTAGAAAAGATCAGATTCATAAACTGAATGGTTCATTGTTACATATCTTATGAAATTCTCTCATTTTATAGCGAACTTAACAGCCCCATTCATTTTCAAGAAATTGAAAAGACTGGCCAGGAAATTCTTCATAAAATTATTCTTTGTGTTTTACAGAAGAAAGTAAGTCATATGGATATAGTGAGCAAATAATAAGAGAATTTGTATTTGGGTCGAGCTACTTCTTGCAGTGTGTATGTGTGAATCTTACACTCCACCACCATCTTCAAGTGGAAGGGTTTGGGTTCGCTCTGCGTCCTCTGATTCACCATGCAGGTGATGTCCTTTCCGTTTTCAGCAGGTGTCGGGATCATCCGATACTCGCTCTTCACGGTCACTGTGCCGTCCGTCTCGGGCACTGAAGTGTGGTTATAGCGGCCAGCAACAGCTGTAATCCAGGAGATTGTTGCCTCTGGTTTCCCTTGGGCTGCCTCACATCTTGCCACGACAACCTCAGAAGAGCCGGCTTGCACTGGGATGGCCTTCGCTGAGTTTTGGGGTTTAGCTGATGGAGAGAAAAAAAGATTTAAAAAAAGAGGTTGCAACACGAATTTGGTTTTCAATAGCCTTTTTTTATTAATCAAGTGGTGCTTGAGCTAAACAAAAAAAAAAAACATGCAGCAAAGCAACACAGTACTCAGACATGTCATTGACTCTTATTAATGGGATAATGTACGGTCAGCCGGTCATTTTCGAAAATAAATGTCAACAGGGTGTTTCAAACATTCAGACCTTATTACATAGCTACTTACCAAATAAAAAACCTGAAATATTGATTGGTTACATGAGAAGAAAGAGTGCAGAGTGATACAAGAGACATGAAATTAGCACACTTATGTAGGAAACTGGATGCCTGGGACAATTTAGGACGGTCAATTATAGAGGTCATTATACAAAAATATTTTAATCACATATCTGAGTGGAATCAAGCATATCAGAGAACTGTGTAATAATGTCTGATAGGGGTTTTTCAGTGCCTGATTCTGACACCAATGTACCTGATAGCCAAGGAGGAGCTCAGATATTACAGATAAATGGCAGCAACCAAATCTAACTGTTTGCTTGATTATTATTATCATTGTTTGCTTGATTATTTATTTATTCATCATTTAATGAAAGCAAAGGAGACACTTGCTGAAACTGAATTTTGTCTTAATTCACTAAAATTATTATAAAATATAATTAATCGAAATGATAAACTAAATTGCTGAAATTAAATAATTCTGTGGTTTACACCGTTTTTTCTTAATCCACTAAAATAAAATTTTAAATTTAATGAAACCAATTGGGACAAAAAACAGCTTAAGTTAAATTAAATAATCACTCTGAAATTATACATGATTTTAAAATGTTATAATATAAAAATACTGATCTTTATTATTTTTGTCATTGCATATAAGATCATCTTACACACACACACACACTGTACTGTACACACAGTATGTGTGTAAGATGATGTAAGATTATTATTTCAAATTAGCCAAGCACATTTAAAAAGCAAGTGTTTAACAACAATACAAGATGAACGCTGAGTTAATGTTCCACTTGGTTTAGCCAGCGGTAAACAGTGAAAGACAAACAGAGCGAGACGCTTGAACACACCCAACATGGATAAACGGGCAACCCTGATTCATACCATCACTCTGTCTCTGATGATAGCATTAGCTTAGTCATTCAAATGATGAATCAGGCTAATGGGTGACATTAGTGTTAAAGCAGACAGCAGAAATGCTATTGTGAGCAAAGCTAATGTAGTTTAGCACGACTCCTAACTACGCCCAGAGTAAAGATGCAGCAGTCGAAGCATCAACCTTGAGCTATGTTGTTTAGGCCGATATTTAATGAACATTTAAAACATATTTGATAGAATTTTGGTGCCAATATAAAATTAGAAAACATTGTAAACACTGCTTTTATTTTAATGCACTAATTATTTGGCAATTAAATTTCCTAAAGACTATGCCAGCAGGCTAATTTCACACTCCCTGCACATGTCAAGACTCAAGAGTATGAGAGCAGGGCTTCTTTAAAAGCATCTCTGATTTTAACCAAAAGGCCAAAAATAGCGACTGGAAAGTTTGATTCATTTCCTTAATCAGTTCTTTTTAACCATATAAAATCATTGGTTGAAAACACTAATTCAATTATACTATGTCTGTGTCATCACTTGCCATGGAACTTGCTATACTTGAATCTGTCTTGTTTGCAGGAAGCATTGAAGCAGGCCTATAAATAAACACAAGTGAGTTACTTACCCAGCATGATAAGAGTGGTCGTTCCCTGCTCGTTTCCACTAGGGTAAGTCGCGTACTCGCAGATGTACTTGCCAGCATCAGCCATCCTCAGTTTGTCGATCCTAATGGACGGGTTCTCCAGGGTGCTGTGCGTGAACTTAACTCGGCCATCAAAATCTTTATTAGGGAAACTGGCTCCATATGTGGGGTGGTATACAGCAATGTTGTGCCTGTCACCCTCGACACGCTCAAACATCCACGAAACCTACGAACCAAAAAGAAATAGGGAATTAATCCTTGCATGGCAATGCTTTAACATCCAGCATGCTGCCAGCCATCTGCTTGTTGTTTAAATTCAAGATTAACCATATGGATGGCGATAACATTGGACAATACTGGGCCTGTGCTGAACTATCACTATATCTTACGTTTGTTCAACACGTACAGGTGTTCCACTGATTGGCAATAATTAATATTCATTTATGCACTGAATAGCGTTGTTGTGAATTCTGCATATTTAAATATGCACTAATGCGTTATCATCAAGCAGGCAGACTTTTATCTTTTAGATTTTATCGAAAACTGTGATGATGACTTCTGATAACCTTGAAAAAGCATAAGTTTAGAATGATGCTATCATTTTTTCTGTATAAAATGTATAATCTTATAGCTAATTCTGGCAAATTCAAAGCCTAATAAATTATTTGTGCAATTTTCTCAGAAAACCTGCATGAAAATACACACACACACACACACACACACACACACACACACACACACACACACACACACACACACACACACACACACACACACATAAAAATTAAGAAAGTTTTCAGTGGGGGTTGTGTTTATAGGCGTAGAAATGTATGGTTAGGGGACAGTATTTACAGTTTGTACAGTATAAAAATCATTGTGTCTATGGATAGTCCCCATAAAACATGGAAACCCAACATAGTGTGTGTATATTTGGCGAGAGCTTCAAATGTAAAATTTTTGACACTTTAACTAATCAAACGTATCTCATCTCACCTGTGTGAGTTTGGTGTTTCCGCTGTCGGTGAACTCACAGCGCAGATTGACAGACCCATTGGGATTCGAAGTGACCTCATATTCTACTCGAACACGCTGACTCCAGACAGCTGCGAAAGAGGAAAGAGCGAAACATTAGAACATTCCAGTATCGTAGCCTATATTAAAACGGTGAAAATGCAACCCAGACATCAGGCTAATACGAAACACACCAAAGTGACTGTTATATTCCTGGGCCTGAGCTTCCTCCGGGATAAAGTGCAGTCTTAGACTGATTAGAGCTCAGTGGCTTCACATCTATCTACTGAATGCGCAGACTGTCTCAGCATGAGACTTATCCTGCTTTGATTGCCCATAATAAAGAAAAAGAAAAACTTCAGCTATCTCATCATCACAGCATCAATCTACACGATCACGAATATGGATCAGAGCTCGGTTGAACAAATGCATCTGGATGAGAAAAATGATAAAAGTCAAGTGAAACAATAAAGAATTTATATGCAATAAAGAAAAAGTCGGGTTGCGCTTGATTATACATCAATAACATGATTGGATTCCATGGATTTTTACAGGTCTTCATGGTACCATTGAAGTCAATAAAGAGCCTGTATTTTTAAGAGGAAATTAACTCTTTCCCCACCAGCATTTTTTTTAAGTTGTCAGTCAGAACATGCAATATATTCAAAAGAAAAGCTCTTCTAGCTTCATGCATTCTTTTTTTATCAACACTTGAATGTGGGTACGTTTCATAAAAAAAGCATTGTTGTCAAAGACTACGCCTGGATCAGATTTAGAATGATTATCAAAACACAGATGAAGTAGGTCACTCACTTCTATAAGCAGAAGCACCCCGCAAAGCTTCACCTCGTCCTGTGTCGACATTTCATAAGGCCATTTTGATTTATATGCCGTTTAATGTTTGGTGATCACATTAGCTTACATGTGTGCAAGCAATGCTTCTATTGCTTGTTTCTGCTTCTTCGTCTGTTTTGATCTGGAGATTCTGTACACTTTCGGAAGATGCGTAATAGCGCCAATTGTGTCATACATTACGTAAAATTCCGTAAATGGTGAAAAAGCATTGTCATAAATTACAGAAAAATCTGCCAATGACGGAGAAGCAGTATGTCATAAAACACAGAAAATGATGTCAATGGCAGGGAAAGAGTTAATAAAGTAAAGGTTGTTTGATCCAGGTTCACTTTAAAGTTTTTACTTTATATATACACCCGTAGCAATCTTTCACGTTTTTTTTGGGGGTGGGGGGGGGCAATTTAGATCTTAATTATATGTTCAAATGCCTCATATTAATATGAACAGAATTTTAATTGTTTTTTGCTTGTGCGCAATATAATTAGCCTTAACTTTCTCAGCATCAGCAACTAACACGTCATCTGTCATGAAATAACAGATGGATTCTGCAAACTGAAAATTACATTACACACTTGAATAGTAAGTAATTAAGTGCGCAAACAATTAAAAATCATCATTAAAATGACGTTTATGCTGCTTTTTTTATATTTTTGCTTCTTTTTTTTTTAACAAAGAACACAAAGTTTTCATGGATGCTACAATATCAGTACACAACATATTTCCAACATCTTGATATACAATATCATGCACACTTTCCTCAATGGTTTACGTACATAATATTTTTTTCCAAAACTTGTTACATTTTTCAAATTTGAGCCTTAAAGGGATACTCCACTTTTTTTGGGAAATAGGCTAATTTTACAACTCCCCCAGAGTTAAACAGTTGCGTTTTACCGTTTTCGAATCCATTCAGCCGATTTTCTAGCCTGGTAATACCAGACTCTGCTACTTCACTTTGCTTCGTAGACAGAGTCTGGCATAGCATAATAGAGAAGTGTTTTCTCTCCCGCTAGGGGGCGATTTGTGAAGTTTAAAATCATTGGTTACCCGTAAGCCAATCAGATAAGTTTGTTTATGACGTATGTTATGCGGCGACACAGCCGTATCGAACCACAGACATCATGCATCGAACTCAAATCTATGATCGAACTTCCACTGTAAACACTTGATGATGCGAGCGAAATACCGGAGTGAACGCGGCTGTAAACGACCTTTTTGATCGGTGAGTGATGTAATAGAATGACTGCTGGACTTGACAGGGCGCAAACAAGCAGAGAGAGAGAGAGAGAGCGAGCGAGCCCCGGCCGCTCGCGCGCGCACTATCACGTCTTCAAACAAACAACACGAGCGCTGTCTTGCTCTCTCTCCCTCGCAAATATTAATCAAAATCAATCGACTAGTAAAAGGTCGGAACACCGCAGTTTCACGTGGAGCATTTGGAGATTTTTAGAGATTAGAGACTCTAGGAACAACATCTCAATGAACAACATCTCAACACTAAATTATAAAGGCCTGTCTCATATAACTTTAGACGCCTGTCTCAAATACAAGCCGGTGCAGTTCGACGATTTGGGCAAATAAAAGCCCGGGCTATTATATGAAGTTTTACAGTATTTAAGACCTGGAAAAGATAGGAGACACTGACCTGTCAAAAGGCTCCCCAGTTTCTCGCTGACGATCGGTAATAGTTGATAAATTAAACTTTTCCCAAAGGGAGTAGGGCCACAACATCACCTCCATTCAAAATGTTTAATACACACTCTTCTTGTTCGGGCTTCAGTTTGCTAATGCTTGGAATATTCTCCACAACAGAGCGAATTGCATCCGCGTCTCCCTATCCGCGGTCGTTTTCGATTTCTCTGACCTAATCTTAAACTCGGCGCTTGGCGAGTACGTCACTGCTTTCAGCCCGCCTTCTGTTTGCTGATTGGCCCGGCTGTTTTCAGGCCGGTGGAAAACAGAAAGATAGGCTGCTATCTCAGACTGACTACAGGAGTGAAATGAAATTAGCGGAAGTAGGAAGTCTGACGTGGTCAGGCTACCGATTTTCTGATATTTAGAAGAATATCAGTAACCAGACAGTTTTTGGTCTCATTGACTCCCATAGTATATTTTTTTCCTACTATGGAAGTCAATGAGACCAGAAACTGTCTGGTTACTGATATTCTTCTAAATATCAGAAAATCGGCTGAATGGATTCGAAAACGGTAAAACCCAACTGTTTAACTTTGGGGGAGTTGTAAAATGAGCCTATTTCCAAAAAAAGTGGAATATCTCTTTAATATAAATGTAAGTCTCTCCATACTGTATATTTCTTGTATGATCCCTGGCCATTGATCCTTTGTTGGAGGCTCAACCTGTAACTGTTTATGGGTTATTGCTTTCCTACTGCTTGCTAACAATGTATTTATCCTTGTCTAAAACATTTCCTGGTATTTTACCTAAATATAATGTAGTGGACGAAAAATCAACCTCTACTTCCATTACTTTTCCAATCTCTGCCACTACTTCTTGCCAAAAGAATTTTTTTTTTCGGCAAGCCCAGAAAATATGGTAATGATTAGCCATCGGAGTTTCACATTGCCTCCAGCAAAAGCCACGGCTCGGTGTGCCTGTATGTAATGCTGTTAATTTGGGAGTTATACAAAATCCAAATTCCCTCCAGGATCTTGAGTTTATGGTGTTTGCCTGTATCACACATATATCTGTCCACAGTCTTCATCTGTTGTTTATGAGTCAGACTCTCTCACATTTTTGTTTAATGTATATTGATGAATGGTTCTTGGATGCTTGCATACTTCCATACAGTCTTGAAACCAGATTTTTGTTATCCTCTAAAGTGTACGCATTTGAAAATATTTTAATTAAATTATGATCTTCCATCAATGTACTTTACATTTTTTTTGTTTAAAATAATCTCTGACCTGCAAATATCTATAAAAATCCTTCTTTTCTAATCCAAATGCATTTGAAAGTGCCTGATAACTTTCCCATTAGAGATGACTGAACAGTAAGATGTCTCTCCAAACCCATTGTTTAAATCTCTCGTCTACCCAAGCCGGCCCAAAACCTGGGTCAAATGCTATCCAACTTAAAACTCCAGCTTGTTTCACTAATTGCAATTTCTTCAATACTCTAAACCATACCCTCATTGAAAATACAGTCCAAGTACTCAATCTGTTATAGCTCCTTTCGGCTCGATTTTTATTTCCAAGTATCGACTGTGTTTATGCTGCTTTTAAAACAATTTTGCCCTTCAACATAAGTGATCAAAAATTTATAGTGGGAGGCTAAAGCCTATAAAAGAAAATTATTGCGCATTTATTAGTGCAATAAAAACAAACCTGTGATTCTATAACCCGATACGAGTTGTTCTGCGGTCTGCATCACACTGATGGTAAACTGACACTGCATTGCAGACCCAGCCATAGCACTTTTAAAGTGCTTTCCTTCTGCATCTGAACATTTTGACCCGGTGGCCGTGATCCCAGACGGTGATCTTTGTGTCGGCACAGCATTCACTTATGGAAGATTGCAAAGTTCAACTTTTTCAAAAACTCACTCGCTTTCTCTTTGCTTTCACGGTTTCTCACCCGGCCGTATACAAAGGCAGGTTAAAATAAACAACCCGTGTTTTGACTCGGGTAGTCCGCCGACTCCAGCGGAGACAGAAGCGAGAGATCTCCAGCTCAGAGCTCTAGGAGTCAAAGGCCAGCGAACAGCATGAGAGCTGCTCCATATACACTGATGGAATAAGGAATGGCTCAGTGCTCACAAACACACACACACATTCACAAGCAGCTGCGTTTGACAATCTACAGAAACATCAGCACACTCAAACACTAAAGACAGACCTCAAATTGCATGTACCCCAGAGAGGATTAAATAAATCTATCAAATACAGGGTTGCGGCCACATAAAATGATACATAAACAGAGCTTGATTCTGTTATAGAAACCCATACTTTCAAATGCAAAAGCATTCTCCTCTTATGCTATAACCCCTTCGCCACATTGAAAAGATCCAACTCGGTTTATGTTCCACAAAGGCATTAAATCGATATGACCTCAGGTTCGCAAACCTCCTATAAATCAGATGTGTTACCTAACACACCGACTGAAAGGTATACGACACACTTCCAGAAGATGCCAAATACTTGTGCTGAACTGTATTAAAAACCCTTAGGCTCAATGACTTAAGCTTGATTTCATCCATGATTGTGTCAAAACACCATTTATATTGCAAATACACCACAAGGGGTGCTAAAGCATCTATTAGCAGTCTATGGTCAGTTTTTTCTTTCAAGTCAAGTACCGCCATTGCAGTGCAACAGATTGAAGAAAATCTTGTCGAGCAGCTTTAAGTTGGTTACATTGCCATGTTTATCTAGCTGATTTACCTGAATAGCATCAACTAAATGTGGTTTAATGGTACAGACACTTGAAGGAAATTTCATATACGCACCATTAAGCATTCTAATGATGTTTATATCTGTCACAAATCACAATAATGCAATAACGCATATTAGACCAGGTACAAACTTTACACAAAGACAACCATGCAGAAAAACAGCCATAAAGCGGTGTTTGTTAATGTGCACTATAGCACCCCTAGTGGAAAGCCTGAGAATGCCACATTTGAAGAACGCACAATGCACAAAATCGAGCTTGCACGACTAAAATATAGTTGCATGCATATACTTGTGTAGATCATTTTTCAGGCCATGCCATGGTACATACAACGACAATGCACTAAACATTTATATTGCTAAAAAACTTTTGGAACCTTTATTTTAAGATGTCTGTATTTTTTAATTGTAATAATATTTCACAATATTACTATTTTTACTGCATTTTTGAGCATAAGAGACTTTCTTTTAAAAACATTTCAAAAATTGTACCGAGTACTCCTGACCCCAAACTTCTGGTATGTAAATGTTTTCGTATAGTTTTCCTTCAACACAATTTATGTCTCATGGCAGTTTCTATATACAGACATTAGAAAGATTTCTATGGCAAAATAATAATATTATAAGACAATATTAAATAATATCTTCTATCATAGAAGCCGAGTTCCCTTTAGCTTTTTTTATGTCCTAATAATTTTATATCCATTCATTTTCATCTAAACTTTTCATCCTCATTACAAGAACTGCTGCTGTATCGCTATTTGTATTTGACAAATAATCTTTGACTAATGCATTTGTTCTGGGTATTTACATTTAAGTTCCAATTAACATGCCATTCATCCTAGGATAGAGGTATGCGAAGGCATGCACATATCACAGTGTGCTCAGTGCATGTCCGTATCCAGGGCTCTTATGTCAAGAAGTGTGTGTTTTCATTATGCGAGGAGCTGCGTGTGACTCAATGTAGCAGAATTCCCCCTGAAGCTACACAATGGCCTGTCAGACCAGCTCTGTGGTATAAGAAACAGAAACACAAAGCATTTATTCACTCACCTCGCTCCCTTTACCTCTCTCTCTCTCGCTCAGCTCCGCTCCTCTTTTGTTTCCTTCTATCTTTGGCTCATAACTCTATTTCCCTCTCTCCCTCTTTCTCCATACACATCAACAAATGAGTCATCGGGTGGAATGTAGTTGTACGATGTTTTAGTCATTCGGTTTTCATAGGGTCAATGAAAGAACGCCACGGGTTCAAAAAGAAGGGAAAAAAGGAGAACAATAAAGTAAAAACCCAACATGGATCAAATATCTGTCTCATTTGCATGCATACCCAGCATGCTTCACCCCCCCTCCCTTTGTGTTCAAGTATTTCTGTTCATATTCCTTACTGATCTACTATTTGCACTGGTTTTAATACCTCTGAAACAGTCGGGGTGTCTGCGCACCGCTGATACGCTTTACTTAAGGATGACAAACGAACCAAAGTAGGGCTGCAACAGGCTCTTCAATAAAACACAAACACATTTAAGGGGCAGAAGCAATTTACCAAAAGCACATACGCCTGCTTTATGAACTCAATGCAAAGCTCATCGGTGCTTATGTTAAATAACGTGTGAAACTCACCTCAGAGTCATTAATATATTCATATATACGCACCGCAGGGATGACTCTGCCCTGAGGCGTTACCTATTTGCACACTAACTAGCATAAATGTTTAATTTTAGGTATATATTTAGGTGTAACTGGATTATTAGTTCCCCCATTAATTAGAATTCGGTCTTTCTGTCACTATTTACCCACCCTCAAGCCATTCCATTCAACTTTTTGTCCTTGGTGGATGATTTGATCAATCTTAAATTGTGACTGCACCATAAAATAGCAGCTAATATGTAATTGAAACTTCAAAAAGCAAAAATAACTGTCCATATGACTCATGCATTATATTTCAGGTTTTCTGAAGCCATACAATAGCTTTAAAATAGTAGCACTGTTCATGAATTCACAAAAGGCACTGAAGAGTCCGAAGAAAGAAAGGGGTCGATGATGTAGCAAAGTTTACCCAGCTAGAAAAGCATATGTGGCCCATTCACTTTTCATACAAACCTGTCGCTACTACAACTGTTAGACTAAAAGCTACTGAGCAAATACAGATGGCAGAGCATTGAATAATATCCTACATAAAAAGGAAAATTTCCTAGGCCAACTTTTTTGAAAATTCAACTCATCGATATCAATGAAGCGGGAAGTTTATGTCAAATGTGCCAATCAAAATGTGACTTTGTTAAACAGATTGGCCTTAAAGGAATAGCTCACCCAAAAATTTAATTTCTGTCATCATTTTCTCACCCTCAAGTTCCAAACCTGTATGAGTTTCTTTCTTCTGCTGCTGAACATACTGTAAAACAAGATATTTTGAAGAATACGGGTAACCAAACAGTTGATGGGCCCCATTGACTTCCATAGTAATTTTTTTTCCCCTCAATACTATGGAAGTCAATAAGATCCATCAACTGTTTGGTTACAAACATTCTTCAAAATATCTTCTTTTGTGTTCAGCAGAGTAATGGGTTCATTTTTGGGTGAACTAGGCCTCTTAACTAAAATGTTGCTATAGTAGCCTAATATTAAAGGGTTAGTTCACCCAAAAATGAAAATTATGTCAGTAATTACTCCCCTTCATGTTGTTCCAACCCCGTAAGACTTTCGTTCATCTTCGAAACACAAAATAAGATATTTTTGATGAAATCTGAGAGCTGTCTCACTCCTTCATGCTGCTTGGTAATTGCATCTGCCGGCCCAGAAAATTTATTTTATCAAAAATATCTTAATTTGTGTTCCGAAGATGAACGAAAGTCTTACAGGGTTGGAACAACATGAGGGTGAGTAATTGCTGACAGAATTTTTCTTTTTGGGTGAACTAACCCTTTAATGCTAGAAAGCTTGCGCTCAGTAATGTTTTTTTTCTTCTAAACACTATTCCATTTCACATTCATCGGGGGCAGGATAGTCAGGGCGTTGCCCCTGCCCTGTTTTTGACTCTGATTTTTCAATGAATTGATTGATTCTGTTCAGAAAATCGCTGTGAATGCTATGAATCAGACAAAGTTCACTAATTGAATCCAGACAGAGTTTAAAAGCTCACTGCAGGGGAAGATTTGTCAGAGACTAATCAAATACATTTCTAATATCCGTCCCTCTCACAAAGTTATCACATGACTTCTGAACACTTGGGACATCAACCTTATTTTTCATCATGGAAGTAAGTATTTTCCTGTGAATGTGCGAGACTTCCGATTCATATTGCCACTATAGGTAAACAACTAAAAATTAAGTTAAAGGTAAAGCTATTTACACTAAAAAACAGTGTGTTTATGAATAGTATAAAGAATTAAAATAATATGAAAACAACTACCAGTTTGCCAAACACAAACATTAATAAGCATAACGGACAATTTGGTACAGCTATGTTACGTGCTCCGAGGATATGTTGTTCTTTTGTTGTTGTTTTGCTTTCACTTTCTCCGCTATCATCTCTCAGGACGGTGCTGGTGGCTGTCCGTCATCATTGCGACAGGCGCACCTGAATGGGCGTCATGGCTATAAAAGACGGACGTAGACCGGAATCGAGAGAGAGAGCGACGGAGAGAGCTGTTGCTTTTTGTTTTGGGTCACGCCGCGATTTTGGCGTGCCTTGTTCGTTTTCTTTTGTTTTGTTTCTGTTACTGAAGGTTTATACTTTGGAGTTACACAGTTTGTTCATGCTTATTTTGGATTGCGGTAAGAACGTGAGTTCTTATGTTTTCTTTTGGTTGCTCTTATTATGTTTTACACCCGGCCAGGGAGTAGTAATCAGGCAAGTATGTCACGTGACTTCCATTCATGCAACATCTAGTGAAGCACGTTGTTAATACACCAGGTAAGGAGCGGGTGCTACTTTTGTATGTTTTGAGTTTTTATGTAGAGTAGTTTAGCGAGGGCGTGTTGAACGCCGTCGATTTTGTTTCGTTTCTTTCTTTGATGTCGTAGTTTAGTGGGAATGGGGAATTTAGTTAGAATGTGGGTTTTGTTTTGATTCTTTCTTTGCTTTAAGCCCCGTTCAGATTCCTACTCCCTGGGTACGGTATTTTGATTATTTTCTTTGTCTCTCTCTCCTTTGTGCACGTGGGTGCAATGAATAAATATATTCATTTACTTGAGTTGAACCTTATGTCTCCGTGTTTTGTTGTTCCAGCATCCTAATTTCGTTAACAGGGATAACTAATCTGGGAATGTAAAACAAAATACTTTATGTTGTGTCCCCTCATCCCCTGAGTCGTTTTAGGGACGTAACATAAATTGGGGGCTCGTCCGTTCCTTAACCTAGAGACGTTGTTGGGGTGCTGGTTTAAGTTGAGTAAAGCTATATAGGGGATTGAAGGGTGTAGTGCATTTGTTGAGTACATTTGTTGACATCATTTAGTGGGTAGCCTATAGTTCGTTCGTAGATTTCATTATGGCATCGCACGCGCAGGAGTTTATTGAGAATCCTTCATTTGAGGCATTTGAGAGATGTCGAAAGGATGAATTGATCGTTATAGCTGACCATTTTCGAATTTCGGTTAAACAACAATTACTAAAAAGGGAAATTAAAGATTTTTTATTGCATCGATTAGTGGAATTGGATATTTTGGCGTTATCGGAGATGGAGGGAGAAGCAGGTCAGATCGCTGATGATGCGCAAGGTATAAAGGCTGGGGAAGTTGTGGAACTTACTGAGGCGGAGACCGGGGTTGAAGCCCGAGCAGCTTTGCCACACTTTGAGCCGTTTTCTCCTACCACGCCAGGATCGTTAGGGGATTCGAAACTGAAAGTTCGTCTCGCCCGACTCCGTATGGAAGCGGATGAGAGAGCGCAAGTGCGTCAGGCTGAATTTGATCTGAAGTATAAAATCCGCAGGTTAGAAATAGATGCTGAGAAGGAAGTGAATTTGCGCAAGTTAGAGATAGAGGGGAGGACGCTCGCCCCTGTCACTGCTGGTCCAATCACTTCTGACTTGGTGAATAAAGATACTACAGTTCGCGGTTCTACAGCCTCGGTTGCATTTGATGTGAGTAAGAATCTTCCCTTGGTGCCCTTGTTCAGGGAGTCGGAAGTAGATAGCTATTTTAGAGCTTTTGAACGGATAGCGGTTTCGTTAGGATGGCCAAAAGATGTTTGGGCATTATTGTTGCAGTGCCGGTTGTCAGGGAAAGCTTTGGAAGTTTTTTCTGCACTTTCGTTAACGGATAGTTTACAGTACGAGACCGTCAAGATAGCTATCCTTCGTTCGTTTGAGTTAGTCCCGGAGGCTTACCGGCAGAAATTCAGATACCACAGGAAGAGTGGGAGTCAGACGTTTGTTGAATTCGCGCGCGAGAAGGGGGTATTGTTTGATAAGTGGTGTGTATCAAGTAAAGTAACTGATTTTGCATCCCTCCGAGAATTAATGTTACTTGAGGATTTTAAGAAATGCTTGCCAGAACGCGTGGTTCTGTATTTGAATGAGCAAAAAGTCACTGATCTTGCCACGGCAGCCGTGCGCGCTGATGAGTTTGCGCTCACACATAAGAATGTGTTTTTTAGTGCGCGCCCGGATAGAAACACGACTGTTGGTGCAGCTCAGCCTCAGTTGTTTCAGGCGAGATCTTCTAACGAACAGACGAAGATGGCGGCTGAACAATCGAAAGAGAAACGTGAGTGCTTTTATTGCCATAAAACTGGCCACGTTATTGCAGATTGTTTAGTGCTGAAACGCAAACCGCAGAATGGTTCACAACAGAAGCCTGTTGCTTTTGTGAACACTGTTCCTGAGGATTCCACAAAAGTGTCACCTGATGGTATATACAAGCCTTTCTTATTGAAAGGGTTTGTATCGTTTAGTGGTAAGCTTGAGGAGCAGGTGGAAATACAGATATTGCGTGATACCGGAGCTGCTTATTCGTTTATATGTGCTGATGCCTTGCCCTTTTCTGATCAGTCACATTTGGGTTCTAGCATATTAGTTCAGGGGTTCTGTATGGAAGTGGTGAAGGTGCCTTTGCATCGTATATATGTGAGGTCTGATTTAGTCACGGGGTTTGTCAATGTGGGGGTGCGTTCTGCGTTGCCAGTTCCAGGGGTGTCATTTATTTTAGGAAATGACTTGGCTGGAGGGAGAGTGTTACCTGCACTAGAAGTCGTTGACAGCCCTGTGGTGACCCAGAATCAGAGGAATTAGCCCAGACATACCCTGATCTTTTTCCTGCATGTGTTCTCACACGTGCGCAGGTTAAAAAAAAAAAAGAGGATGGTGGTGTTAGAGGATACCTTTTTGTGTGTGTCTGAGTCTGGTGAAGCTGTTGCACACAGTGATCCTGTTAGTAAAGATACAGAAGTTATGAAGACCAGTAATGTTGTTCTGCCCTTATCAGTTACTCGTGAGGAAATTGTGGAAGCCCAGAAGATGGATGAAACTTTGTCGAAGTGTTTCGTTGCAGCAAGGGATGGTAAAGACAAAGGAGTCTCGTATATCATCGATGATGGTTTGTTGTTGCGTAAATGGCAGCCGACTACCACTGCGAGTGAAGAGGGTGTGTCAGTATATCAAGTGGTGATTCCTTCCACATACCGCCCTCCCGTACTTTCTCTGGCGCATGATCACGTTTTTTCTGGACATCTGGGGGTCACTAAAACGTATGACCGTGTGTTGCGACATTTTTTCTGGCCTGGACTTAAGAAAGATGTAGCAAATTTCTGTCGTACATGTCATACCTGTCAATATATGGGAAAGCCGAATCAAGTTATTCCCCCGGCTCCACCGGTGCCTATCCCAGCACTAGGTGAGCCGTTTGAGAATGTAATCGTGGATTGTGTGGGACCGCTTCCCAAGACGAAATCGGGTAATCAGTATGTTCTCACGATCATGTGTTCTGCTACTCGATACCCAGAGGCTATTCCGTTACGTACAATTACTGCTAAAGCTGTAATTAAGTCCCTTATTAAGTTCTTTTCCACTTTTGGACTGCCGAGGTTCGTACAGACTGACCAGGGAACGAATTTCCTTTCCAGAGTGTTTAAGCAGGTTTTGAGCTCGCTCAATATAAAACATCGTGTGTCAAGTCCATATCATCCCGAAAGCCAGGGAGCCCTGGAAAGATTTCACCAAACGCTGAAATCAATGTTAAAAAAATACTGTGTGGACACAGGTAATGAATGGGACGAGGGACTTCCTTTCGTTTTATTCGCGACACGGGAGACTGTACAGGAGTCATTAAGGTTTAGTCCAGCTGACCTAGTCTTCGGACATTCTGTGAGGGGACCTTTGAAGGTGCTCAAGGAACAAATGCTTGGCATTAGTAACGACTTGAGCCCGAAGGTTAATGTGTTGGATTATGTTTGCAGACTCCGTGAACGTGTGCAGAGCGCCTGTGACTTGGCGAAAGACTTTTTATCTCAGGCCCAGAGTGATATGAAGAAAAGGTTTGACAAAAAAACAATTCTTCGTTCATTTTCCGTTGGAGACAAAGTGTTGGTGTTGTTACCTATACCAGGGTCTGCACTGTCAGCACGCTTTGCTGGACCGTATGAAATCGTGGGTAAAAAGAGTGAAACTGACTATGTAATTAGAACACCTGACAGGAAGCGACAGCGAAGAGTCTGTCATATTAACATGTTGAAGACGTACTATTCTAGAGATGAGGTGTTAAAATCACCTACGGATGAGACTGCAGGGCCCGCTATCTCTCCGGTGGCAGTGAATTGTCATGTAGAAACGTCATCTTCTGGAATATTGATCGATGAGGATGGGTTGATGTTACGCAGTGATCCATTACCGCTCGCGCGGTTGTCAAACTCCGAGGTATTGAGCGATCTGTCGAATTTCCTTGTGGGGTTAACAGAGTCACAGAAACAAGAGGTGACCGCGCTCATTCATGGTTTTTCTGAAATTTGTGGTGATGTTCCTACACAAACACGGGTGCTGTACCATGACATCAATGTGAAGGATGCGCACCCTATTAAGCAGCATCCATATAGAATGAATGCAACTAAGAGATCCTTGATGAAAGATGAAGTTGATTATTTAGTAAGAGAAGGTCTTGCTGAACCTAGTAGTAGTCCGTGGAGCTCACCGTGCCTCCTTGTCCCGAAGTCAGATGGAAGTTATCGCTTTTGCACGGATTACCGTAAGATCAATGCTGTCACTGTGCCAGATTGCTTCCCTTTGCCTCGCATGGAGGATTGTATTGATAATTTAGGCTCAGCTCAGTTTGTCAGTAAACTAGATCTGCTGAAGGGATATTGGCAGGTGCCTTTAACCCCTCGAGCTTCAGAGATTTCTGCCTTCGTGACACCTGATTCATTCATGCAGTACCGGGTTATGGCGTTCGGGTTACGAAATGCCCCAGCAACTTTTCAAAGATTAGTAAATACTGTACTTGTTGGCGTTTCGAACTGCAGTGCTTACTTAGACGACTTGGTGGTGTATACGACTAGTTGGTCTGAACATTTATCCTTGTTGGGAACAGTGTTCCAACGCCTTGAAAAAGCTTCATTGACTTTAAATCTGGCCAAGTGTGAATTTGGCAAGGCCACTGTCAGATATTTGGGAAGGCAGGTAGGTCAAGGTCAAGTCCGTCCAGTGGAAGCTAAAATCCTAGCCATTCTCGAGTTTCCCGCACCTTCGACCAGACGTGAATTGCGACGTTTTCTCGGGATGGCAGGGTATTACAGAACTTTCTGTAAGAATTTTTCCACTGTGGCTCGTCCCTTAACGGATCTGCTTAGTCCTTTAAAAACTTTTGGCTGGTCTTTGGACAGTCAACAAGCTTTTGAGAATATTAAGGCATTGTTGTGTAGCGCGCCGGTGCTGTCCGCGCCTAATTTCACGGTGCCGTTTAAGCTTGAGGTTGACGCGAGTGCATATGGTGCGGGTGCAGTGCTTCTCCAGGAGAGTGCAGATGGAGTAGATCATCCCATTTGTTACTTTTCCAAGAAATTCAATAAGCACCAAATCAACTATTCAACCATTGAGAAGGAGGCGTTAGCTTTGCTATTGGCACTCCAGAATTTTGAAGTGTATGTCGGATCTACGGCATATCCAGTGATTGTTTAAACCGATCATAATCCCCTAACCTTTTTGTGCCGAATGTATAACCAGAATCAAAGGTTAATGAGGTGGGCTTTAATTGTCCAAAATTACAACATCGAAATCCGGCATAAGAGAGGCTCGGAGAACGTAGTAGCCGATGCGCTTTCAAGAGTTTGAGGCGTTAATCAGGGTTTATGAATATTGTCCATTGTCTGAGTGTTTTTGTTTTATCTGTCTTTCTCCCCTTGTGGAAATTGTGACAAACATAATGTTGTATCATGTTTGTTTTTTTTAGGGTGGTTATGTTACGTGCTCCGAGGATATGTTGTTCTTTTGTTGTTGTTTTGCTTTCACTTTCTCCGCTATCATCTCTCAGGACGGTGCTGGTGGCTGTCTGTCATCATTGCGACAGGCGCACCTGAATGGGCGTCATGGCTATAAAAGACGGACGTAGACCGGAATCGAGAGAGAGAGCGACGGAGAGAGCTGTTGCTTTTTGTTTTGGGTCACGCCGCGATTTTGGCGTGCCTTGTTCGTTTTCTTTTGTTTTGTTTCTGTTACTGAAGGTTTATACTTTGGAGTTACACAGTTTGTTCATGCTTATTTTGGATTGCGGTAAGAACGTGAGTTCTTATGTTTTCTTTTGGTTGCTCTTATTATGTTTTACACCCGGCCAGGGAGTAGTAATCAGGCAAGTATGTCACGTGACTTCCATTCATGCAACATCTAGTGAAGCACGTTGTTAATACACCAGGTAAGGAGCGGGTGCTACTTTTGTATGTTTTGAGTTTTTATGTAGAGTAGTTTAGCGAGGGCGTGTTGAACGCCGTCGATTTTGTTTCGTTTCTTTCTTTGATGTCGTAGTTTAGTGGGAATGGGGAATTTAGTTAGAATGTGGGTTTTGTTTTGATTCTTTCTTTGCTTTAAGCCCCGTTCAGATTCCTACTCCCTGGGTACGGTATTTTGATTATTTTCTTTGTCTCTCTCTCCTTTGTGCACGTGGGTGCAATGAATAAATATATTCATTTACTTGAGTTGAACCTTATGTCTCCGTGTTTTGTTTTTCCAGCATCCTAATTTCGTTAACAGGGATAACTAATCTGGGAATGTAAAACAAAATACTTTATGTTATGTCCCCTCATCCCCTGAGTCGTTTTAGGGACGTAACAAGCTAAAATAACTCAGCTGACACTGGAGGCCTAGCACATTCATGTAAAAAATAATGGGGATAGTGTATGAGTAGTATTGGCTACTACTGTACACAATGCTTTTATGGTACTTTTGCATCCTTATCCATTGGAGGAGTTTTCAAAATGTCTCCTTGTGTGTTCCCCAGAAGAAAGTAAAGTATTCCCTTTGCCATTTGAAAACACCACACAAATTTAATGGAGGTTTAAGCTACATAAACAATAAATGGATTGTCTTTTTCAGTATGTCGTATTTCACACCATATTTTGAGCAATACTTCCTTGAAAAAAATGTCATTGACAACAGAAATAATTTAACTGACAAGGCCATAATACACATTCAAGAACTTGTCTGTTCAGCCTGTTTTCAAATACTTCTTTCATTATCAACATTTTTTTTTCTACTAGCACTAAGCCTCCATTTCTTTTCTCTCCCAGACGTCCTTGTCTTTCTAAACAAGTCACATGATGCACAAACAAACCACATTTAAGGGGAATAAGGCATTTATCAAACCACATATGGTTGCTGTACATAAGGAAAATCTTTAAAATGTTATTTGTTAAATAACATGATATTCATTATTATTAATATATTAATAAGTTATGAATACATATACCTTGTGTGTTGTAACTTTCATATCAATAAACATTTATCAATAAAAATGTATATTGTATAGGCTATAATAAATGTAAAAATGTGTGTGTAAGATAGATAGATAGATAGATAGATAGATAGATAGATAGATAGATAGATAGATAGATAGATAGATAGATAGATAGATAGATAGATAGATAGATAGATAGATAGATAGTGTCAACAAAAATGTTATGCAAATAACAAATTGCAAAATACAACAGGCTTAGAAACTGCACAATATAGACCAGAAAGCTCTCTTTGTCGTTTGTTGATGTCAAAACCACTGAATTTCCTAGACATCTAAACGATAAATAGCCTACCATTCAGGATTGATCCTACCGTGCGCGCGAGACAGTCAGGAACGCGTGGACTTCTGAGGTCTAGCCTAGCGGCTTCCCCAAGGTCAATCATGAACGGTGAAGTATTTCTAGAACTCGTTAACTCTTGAGCCCGTTCCACACGTGTATGTGTAAACGTCTCAAAGACACTAACAGAGGCGTTGGATCACAGAGAGAGAAGGGAAAATAATTAGCACAGTGAGAGTGCGACATGAGGGCACACAGCACGCGCTTTTAGAATCTCACAGGAATGTGTTTATTCCCGCCGCCCGAGTGACCGTTCGGATGTAGTCTCTCAGTTATTAAAATAAGACATTCCTTAAAGTCCCCCCGTGGTGAAAATCAAGCTTTTGATGTTGTTTATGTCTATGTGGTGTACTTTTAATATGATTTAAGACAAACCACGTGCAAATCCATAACTCCACACACCACTGCGGAGTATTTTCTCCTCGCAGTGAACCAAAGACAGTCTCAAAAACGCGGCTTGTGGTGTCTCTGACGTCACACACTACATGTAACCAATCAGTTCAACATGTGATCTTCAAAATGTGGCTTTCAGAGCTGGTGTGATTGTGTGGAGGCGGGTCTAATTTGCATCTTTCATATCGCACATACTAAATGAGGGTAGAGTGAATTTGTCAATTTGGTAAAAACAAAGATTAGTTTTAACTTGAAAGGGATACTCCGCCCAAAATGAAAATTCTGTCATCATTTACTCACCCTCAAGTTGTTACAAACCTGTATGAGTTTCTTTCTTCTGCTGAACACAAAGCAAGGTATTTTGAAGAACGATTGGAACTTTGGCACCATTGACTTCCATAGTATTTTTTTTTCTACTAAGTCAATGGTGCCAAACAACTGTTTGGTACCAATCGTTCTTCAAAATGTTCTTTGTGTTCAGCAGAAGAAAGAAACTCATACAGGTTTGCCACACCTTGAGGGTGAGTAAATGATGACAGAATTTTCATTTTTGGGTGGAGTATCCCTTTAAGGGATACAATTATTGACTACAGGGGGACTTTAAAGGGACACACTGTAATTTTCTCCTCATTAAAAAGTTTTACACCAAGTAGGCCTACTTTTGAAAAACATGATTAATGACCAATACAACTAGTTCTACCTCAATAACTCCCCTGAAACTGGCCTTCACTTGTGGAATATATAAATCATTAATCAGGGTAAATAGATTATCTACAATGTAAACTACTGTTCAGAAACTGGGAGAACATTTTTTATTGTTTTTAAAGTATCTTATGCTCACAAAGGCTGCCTAAATAAAAATATTATTATTAAATTACCTGTTTTCTATTGTAATATATTTTCAAATTTATTCCCGAGATGGCAAAGCTGAATTTTCAGCATCATTACTCCAGTCTTCAGTGTCACATGATCCTTGAGAAATCATTCTAATATGCTCAAGATTTCTTAGTATCAATGTTGATTATCAATGGTGCTTAATCGAAAATGTTTTACAGTTTTTCAGGATTCTTTGATGGATGAAAAGTTAAAAAGAACAGCATTTTACGAATCTTATGCCTTTACTGTTACTTTTGACCAGTTTAACGGATTGTTGAATAAAATTATTTTATTTTTAAAAAATAGCGTGGTGCAACATTTATGCTGCAGGTGTCATTGAAAGTCTAACCCTGCCATATCGACACATTAACATCAAATAAACAAAAATACTGAGTTGCACCTTAAATAATTAACCTTCAAATTTCCATCATATCTGTAACAAAATGTCAGTAGAAGAACTATAGTGGACAAACAACACAAACCAGTATCAAAACTGTGTGGCTCGAAACTGCACTCAAGCACTTAATTTTGTACAGTTCACATTAGAGCCTCCACATTTAAAATAATTGTAAGCCATAAAATAGCATTTAAACTCATTAAAAATGCATTTATTTTTACACTGCATAAAATAAACAAGCGTACAAAAGCTAAAGGCCAAATGAGGACGTATACTCTTGCATAAATAAAGAGCCACCGATGAGCTGTAACAGCAGTTTAACTGATTAATAATTACAAAATATATAACCCGATTGATTTAAAAGGTTCCTACCAATGTTTCAACCAAAATGGCCTTTATATGAATAAGTACAGTTCTTTAGGAAGAAAAACCCTAAATAATAATAATGGGAACTTCTGTCGGTCTCCTATACGTGCTGTATGTGACAAAGTTATTTTCCAACAGTAAGGTGAGTTATAATCTTTAATCTCCAAATGGCCCGGAGGTGTAAAAGGTCACTGTGGAAGCAGAGGGGAAGAGGGCTTGAGGTGAAGAAAGGGAGGCGCTGGAGTTTGAAGCCAGGCAGTGATGGGAAAGTTGCGAGTAGAGCTTGTTATAATCCGGGTGTGAAAACATATGCGTGCTCACTCGTGAACCGAATGACCTCGGCGTTCCCTGCAGGCACCACAATGGTATCCATGCCATAATAAAGAAGACCTTGAATGTGTGTGTGTGGATCATCGCACACACACACCTGCAGCTCACTGAATCCATTAGCTCCGCTGATTGTGTGATTGGAGCAAAATGGCCACAGAGAGGAATTATGTAAAGGTGGCCCGGCTCACCTCTCTTTTTACGTTGCCATTCCTCGTTTCTCCCCCCTCGGTAGCCTACTTTTCTTTTTTTATTCTCTTCATTTCGACCATCCTTTACAGCTCTGAAGTTCTCACTATGTTGAATGTGAAATCGTGAAACAAATTCCATCTACTGCGCTTTATGCCATCGCCCGCTCGCCCTCCCTCTGCTGTCTCTCACTACCTAGTAATCTTCTATCCTTTATAAACCCACTCTGTTTCTGTGTCTCTCACTCACACACCCCCCTGTCAAGCGTACGCCGGGGGACACACCCTCATCCAGACATAAAACACTAGCTCAGAGTGAGCACACACCGCCTAAAGCTGTGTGTTCCCCCTCAGACATCAAGCAGATCTTTTCTCCTTCTTGATCACATTTCCTGCATCTTTATTTTCCCTCCTCCCGTCCCTTTTTTTTTCAAGGTCACCTTGCGTCTTCCTCTCAACCATCCCTCCATATTTCTCCCTCTTTCATCTCTATAGTTCCTCTATTCATGCCTGTCTACCTGCATCTCCTTTCCGCATCTCAATGTTTTTTATTCTTTTCACTTTCTCTTCACTTTCATTTCACTTTATGGTTCATTCTTTTATCTTTTGTTAGCTTTTCGCCTTTCATCCTCGGCCTGCTATAGCCCTTTTCTCTAAAACAGGAAGTGTGCCATTAGGTTTCCATGCGACTAAGTGGAACACGGTTTCCTGGCCACTCTCATCTCCTTCTCCACTAAAACTCACTCAGCTCATTCTGTTTTTCTACCCTTCAGTTTGGTTCCAAAGCCTAATTAGTCGCCGAGCCGTCCACTGCCTACTTAGGGAACGACATTCCTAAGTGACTACCTTCGTAACACTATCAACGCAAAATGAATCTTCAGCGGTTGGAGCTATCGAAAATCTTTACAAGTTGTAATTTCAAGTTGTAGATGACGTGAACGCTTTTTACAAGTCGGATTCTCATACTTGGGGTAATTCCGCTATGGCATGAATTACTTTAACAGAGGATTTCCTGGTGAAAAACTACATTAACCATGATTAATAAATTCGATTATGTGATTTGCAGTGCTTCATGGGATTGTAGTTGATTCTCTCAATTACATACAGTATTGTACTCAATGAAACGCTACACAGTCTTGTACTTTTGACATCGCTATCTATAAATTACAGGAACGTCTGTCTGTCTGTCTGTGATTCGCATATATCTCGAACCGTTAGTCCGATGGATTTCAAACTTGACAGGTGTCTTGCTACGGACTAAAGTAAGTGCAGTGCCAAGTTTTACGTTGTTTGGATTAGAAATGCAAAAGATATCGGTAAATATATCGGTAAAAGAAGCACTTAGAAGGTTGTGGTTAAAGAAATTAACATTCTGACATTAGAGGTTTGACATTAGAAGGTTGTGGTTTAAAAATAAAACATTCTGACATAAACATTTCTCTATTAATTACAGGAACGTCTGTCTGTATGTCTGTCTATTAAATCGCATATCTCTCGAACCGTGTCCGATGGATTTCAAACTTGACAGGTGTCTTGCTACGGGCACGCGTAAGAACAGTGCAGAGTTTGACGTTGTTTGGATTAGAAATGCAAAATATTTTGTTAAATATATCGGAAAAGAAGCACGCATTGATGTTGTGGTTTAAAAATAAACATTCTGTCAGCTAAACTGTTTACTTCTGAATATTGTAGTTATTCAGAAATAGTTAGTTGTCAGTAGTTAGTTATATAAGTAGTTCAATTTTCCATATTTATTGTATGTCATTATGTCAGTATCAGTATTTGCTTTCAACCATGCACAAATAAAAATGTCACTGAACTTTTACTGTGTAATTGTAACAATGAGCACTCAAACCAACAATTACTAAAAAACTGAAACACTGAAATATAATAAATATAAACTATAAATATAATATAGCCTTAATATATAAGATAACGCTAACGTTATCGTTTTCTCAGAGTTTAGGCTCCTGTGTAATAGTAGCCTAGGCTATGCAGCAACTCAAACATACCAAACCAACAATTACTAAAAACACTCAAAAACAGATTTTGCATGGGCATTGCACAAGTTTTGTCTAATTTCATAATGTTTGTAATTCACATCATAGCTGGTTGGTTTGATTCATGGCTTGTAACTCTTTAACGGAAAAATCTCTATGAGAAAAAAAATTCAAAAACCAATACAACTGAAAAAGTGGATAGGTGCTATATAAAGAGTTTGATAGCAGCATTTTGCTAAGCAATACAATAAGTGAAAAAAAAGAAAACTTATAGCACACACAAATGTAGTAGGGCTGGAACTAACGATTATTTTTTCAATTGATTAATCTATCAATATTTTTATTTGATTAATCGACTATTAATCTCCTAACCAGACCAAGCTTGCGTTTAGCTGCACCCAAAGCCCCTTTAAAACCAGTCAACAGATCAGCCTGACCAGGTTGGGAGACCAACAAACCATCTTAGGCCTGTTTAAAGGCATAGTTCACCCAAAAATTAAAATTATGTCATTAATTACTCACCTCATCATGTCCACTCTTTCGTTCATCTTCGGAACACAAATGAAGATATTTTTGATGAAATCCGAGAGCTTTCAGTCCCTCCATTGGGAGCAAATTTACACATCAAGGTCCAGAACGATACTAAAGACATCATTAAAGTAACCCATGCGACTCCAATGGTTTAACTTCAATTTTATGAAGCGACGCGAGTGCTTTGTTTGCACAAAAATATCTCTCTGTCTCTTGCCTTTTTATTTACAAAATAATATTATTCAACGCACGTTCCTGTAAAAACTTCCGGTCTTGAGTCAACACAACATGCATGCATCGTGGTGTCGATTGCAGGTCAATAATTTGGGAAATAAAGTGGTAAATAATGTTTCTGTGTGCAAACAAAGCACTTGCTCGCTTCATAAAGTTCAGGTTAAACCATTGGATTTACATGGATTACTTTAATGATTTCTTTCTGGACCTTTAACGTGTAAACTGTTTTATCCCCAATGGAGGGACTGAAAGCTCTTGGATTTCATCCAAAAATTTCTTCATTTGTGTTCTGAAGATAAATGAAAATCTTATGGGTGTGGAACGACATGAGGGTGAGTAAATAATGACAGAATTTTCATTTTTGGGTGAACTATCCCTTTAAGACGTGTTTGTCTGCAGGGACTTTAGTTTGGGCCAAAATATGGTATCCTAGAAGGTAATGGAATAGCCTTCGTGCGCTGCCTTCAAATGCTAAGCTTATAGGTTTTCCTCTTGTATTGACACTGGATTATGAACACACAAGCATCATGTTTGTACATTACTTAAAGTAATATCGTATTTATTTTCTATAAAACATTACAGGTCACTTCACGCAAATTGTCTTTCCAGCATTGTGCATTTATTTGGGTGAATAATTTAAAGTGCGAGTTTTGTTACGTGACAGAGGTTATGGGTATGCCTACTGGAAGTGTCTGTGGTGCACTAGATTATGGATGTTTTGCGTGTGTATGTGTGAGATAGGCATGCATTTCGCCATCCTCCCCGAGGACCACGAAACGGCAGCACAGCAGTCACGGCCCCATCTTTCTTCCCCAGGAGATGGTGTTCATATGTGTGTGTGTGTGTGTCTGTCTGTGTTTGTGCACATGTGCGGCAGGGGCCCATTTCTTCATCCCCAAGTGAGAGCGCCTGAAATGGAGACAAAAAGCCCTCCTGCCTTTTTGCGGTCTTTACACTCACCCACATGAATTATTTCCCATTAACCCCCTTGCACGGATTTTTTTTTTTTTCATAAGTGTGTATGCTTATTTTACAAATTCTCACGGCTGTTTTCCACACAAAAAGCAGAGGCGGGCTGCACAAACCTATTCTACATGTAAGCCATGTATTATTGATACGACTGTTTGAAAGAGGGGGAGACAGCCACTCCTCTCTTATTAAATTATTGACAGGCAACATTTACGCTGCCAGCACCTGACCCGAGGAGGAGGAGGAGGAGAAACTGATGAGCCGGGAGGGAAAAGGAGGAGAGATTGTAGAGCAGAATTAGAGAAGACAATGACGACTGTTTTAAGGATCATTAAGATTCTTCAAGCAATACAACTTTTCTTTTATTTAGAGGCTCCAAAATGGACATTTGCCAAATGCCGACTAAGAGTGAAAATTGGCTTTGCCAAATAAAATGTGGTTGCCAGTTGGCTGGTAACTCAATTTAGAATTGGAACTGCAAGATGCTACATGGTTTAAGACTGACTCTGATGTAAGAGGTGTGCACAATTAAAATTTAACTACTAGATAAATCCACTAAAATAAATGCACTTATAACTAGAAGCAAATGTATTTGCATTTGATTAAATAATGAAATAAGAAGTGAATTGGTAGGTGGGAAAGCATATAATTTTACACCCTAAAAGGACACGTTCATGCCATTTCTGCCATTAGGAGATGGAAAGCAAAATAGTTGTAAATGGGCATTGAGAAGAAGATGGGACAGACAGACAGATAAAGAACAGCTGGCAATGAAATGAGGATGTAGAGTGTAAGGGGAAAAGAGAAGGAGCAGACTGAAAATAAAGAGAGAGAGAGGAGATGGCAAGGGAGCTAAAGAATGAGGTGAAAGAGGTGGAACAGAGAGATCGGAGCTGGGGTGAATGAATTGCAGGGCATGAGAGCAGAAGGGAAAGATAATAAAAGAATAAAGATGCAGGTGAAATGAGAAAACGGGGAGTGAGCGAGAGAACACTGATGCAGAGGTGAGGGGGAGAGCCAATCTGTGAAAGGTGAACAGGTGGAGGAGAGAAAACTGCGAATGAGAGGAAGAGAGCACGCCGGGGGAGAGAGGGGAAGAAAGAAGAAGAGCTGAGAACGAGAGCAAGTATTTATTCAAAAGGATTAGAGCTGCACAATATATCATTACCACATTGGATATAGTGATTTGTGAGAATACCAAGCATGTTAAGTGTGTTTGCATTATTATTTCACTCCATTTTCCTGGAAGAGAAAGACATTTTTTAAAATATTCAATGTAAATTTAGTTCTCTTTTAGGGTAATACTAGCATTAGGATGACTTTGGCGCTATCAGACACGGACAAAAAGCCAGAAAAACTCAAAATTAGATTTATACTTTAACCCTTTAAGAGCACTATCCATAGAAGCAGGAGGCACTGAAGAGCTCTTTTCCCTTAAGAGCGCATGTTAGATTGAGTGGCTGTAAGCACATAACGATAGCAGATCCCGAGCTGTAAGCATTCATGCATAGAAATGAGCCCGTGAAGTAAATTACTTGAAAAAAAGTTTGAACAACCTCTACAAATGATACTTTGTTGGGCATAATAAACTAATTATGCATGATTTCTCCATATTTCATGCTGTACGAAGCCAAGCTTTCCTGGTAGCGTACTAAATTACTGATTTATATAGTGTAGATTTATAATATCATGAAAATACTAGCTCATTGATATTGGCAAGAATAGACACTCTTAAAAATAAAGGTTCAAAAAGAGGGTTTCGCAGTGATGCGATAGAAGAACCATTTTCGTTTGCCCCAAAAAATAACAATTTTTCTGTGAAAAACATTTGAATATCTAAAAAACCTTTTTCCACTATAAAAAACCATTTGTGCAATAGAAAGATTCAATGGATGCCAATAAAGAATCTTTATTTTTAAGAGTGTAGGTGCATTTCTAAAAACGTAGGTTTGATTGTGGGGATAAGTGAAGGGAAAAAACAGCTCATCTCCATGACAAAGAAGAAAATGAGAACAAAGAAATGAGAGAATAAACAGTCTGCAGGTGGGCACACGTACGTGGACGCTGCACTTCCTCCATTATTCTGCCAGCTGGATGGCGAATCACCAGGGGCCTGGAGGCGCTGGACAGCCAGGCTCATTTGAGTGCCATTAGAGGCAGTTTTCTTTCCTCCGGTTGTACACTTACACTAACACTGAACACGGAGAATAAGGGTGAGAGCGGAGGGGAGGAGAGAGCACTTAAAGAAACGGAAAGAGACGGGGATTGTTACAGCGTATTTACTCGCCGTCATCAATTCTCTCTCCTCATTAGCCCGGCACAGGTCTGATCACTTTGTTAGAATTGATTCAGGACTAGTGAAGTTGTTTGCCCGCCGCTCTGTCTAAAAGGGATGACAGTGTACAATTACCTTACAAGCATGTAAACAAGCCACACAAACGCAGCGAAGGAGAATGAGAGGCGCTGCGCTTTTGTGGGGCCCGACTGTGTCTAATGTGTGCATGTGCGAGTGTGCATGTTTGGACAAAAGTATTCCCTCCACAGCAGGAGCGAGGCATTGATTTTCCCATATTACCACACGTCGGGGCCACAAAGAAAAGCCGCCGCCACCATAATTACAGCGTGCCAACTGCAAATTCCCCAGACCAGTGCGTTCGCCTCCAAATCCCCTTCTGATTGACTGCATTTCCCAGAATTCCCCGAGATTCAGACTAGAGAAGTGAAGTAATTTGCTTAAAGGATTAACACTGCCAAAAATGAAAATGTATTCATTATTGCAACAGCCGATATAAAAAATAAAAATAAAAAATACAGAGAGAGAGAGAGAGAGAGAGAGATGAGAGAGAGAGAGAGAGAGATAGAATCTATACGTTATTCACATCGTTATCTTCACCTACATGTAAAAAGTTATATTATCAATAAGTTATGACTAGATTTGCATTTTTTGCATTGCACAGATTTTTGCATTGCTTTAACTCATCAAAATAAGTAGCAATTTCAACTTTTTTATAAGTTATACAAGATTCAACTCATTTTAAGTAAGCTTAATGTAATTTAAGTTGAAATGACTTTTGGTATACCTACAAATTGACGGTACTTAAAAATTTAAGGCAGCAACTTTTTTTCTGTGAACAATTCATTAAAGTAACACTATGTAGTTTTTCACCTTCATAATATATTTCCAAGACCCTTGTGATGGTACATCGACTTAAAATATGTTAAATGACACGTCTGCCATAGCCTGACGTGGTCTGTATCGCTTTTACTGGCACTATGTAACTTCGGGTTTCGGGTAGGAACCCGTGCACAAAAAGAACTACAAAATTCGACTGCTTTACGTCAAGCGCTACAATAGTCATTATTTCGTATTCCTTCGTTTCTGATGTCGCAATACATCATCCTTTTGATGAAATCATGTAACATACTCTACCTTGTCTGTGGACATCGTTCATTCTAGAGCCGGTGCTGGGTAAACAGCGAGCGTGCGTGCGACGGTAGGCTAAATTATTTACGACAGCGGCAATGGACAATTTCGTTTCCAACCAGTAGGGCGACCGAAGAGGAAAAGTTACTTGGTGTTACTTTAAAAAGACAAACGAAAAACCTTTTGTTCACGAGCAGGACTCGATTTGTCTGTTCCTCTCAAACGTATATGACTTCAAAATGAGTAAGAAAAATCATAAAAGTGGTGCATATGATTTATATTCTGAAGTCTGACAGCCCTAGTTCTCATTCACTTTCATAATATTAACAAAAGAGATCAGGATGTGCTTTAAAAACCTTTTTATTTTCCCTCACAAGAAAGTAAGTCATGAGAGTGAAAAATGCTTTTTATGTGAACTTTTCCTTTACACAGGGAGAATGAAATCGGGGGAGGGGGAAGCCAAACTCATATGTTAAGGATTAGCAATGCGGTCTTCTGGGACTTTCTCCCACTGAATCAAAGGTTAATCGCATTACGAAAAAAACTGCAAGATAGAAAACCTCACCACAGCAAATAGGAGAGGGTCACAGGCATGGATGTAAACGTGACTGATTCGGAGTGTTTAAAAAGAAGTGGGCGTAATGGGGGCGAGTGAGTAGGCCTATGCATGCGCGCAGATTATTCAAGGCGCGCTGGAGCTCTCGGATGAAGTGTGATCATCTGCGTGTGACTCAAGTGGCTGTGCGTCGGCCGACAGCCGTGCGCGGGAATCAATTAACGGACACCTGTGTGTGCTACAGTCAGAGATGTTCCCATGAGTGGGCCAGACCCGTCAAGACCACCCCATAATGCAGCCCCAGCGAGCCACTTGCACAAACTTAGATACGAGCACACATTCCCCCGAGAGCTATACTGTCGACATGCAATGTTCAGCGTTCATCACATTACCGAAAAGCCCTAAATCACATTATAGCCGGAGTGTAGCCTCGGAGCTAACTGTTAGCGCTGATCTCTGGTAGGAGACAGCATGGCAAAAACCAACTTTGGGAGACGACGGCAGCTGGCAGCTCCTCTCAGTGTTCATATTTATAGGAAATTCCCTCTGTAGGTTTATGAGCTTCCACTGTGGTAAAACGCCACGCTCCCATCCCGGGTGATTAGCCCCCTAAATGAGAGCGGGTTGTTGCTGAGCACACTTCAGTGAGTATGCACCCAAGAATAATGGAGGTTAACAAGTGAGCAGACGAACCGGGAGGGATTACAATAGACACTAGTGCAAGTAATCAGGACGCTCTGACATTGAAGGCTTTTACAGAGTCACGCTTTTCATTCAGTAACCGTGGAAGAGATGGAGCATGTTTCCAATACTCAATGAGGAATCCAGAAACGGCGTAGCCAGACTTTTGACTTTAAGTCTGGGCATCATTGCAGCTTATTATGGTCGAGATTAGCCCACTTAGATAAGAAAGGACGTAAAAAACATATAAAACACCAAATGCATTTTAACTAACCAGACGCAATACAATGAAGCAACAAGTTTAGATATACAGTATAATAGGGTCGAGATAAAAATATTGATTTCTCAATTTTAATTGAGTCATAGAGTCATTTTGATTTTGACCATGCTCATTTCTTAATAATTAATCATACTTGGTGTTAGTTTTTCATGAGTACTGTCTTTCTCTCCATGCTATGGAGCGCTTGATGAATTCATTACACAAAAGTTAATTGTTTCTCGTGAAGAGAAAAACACGGACTGTAAATACATTACCAACCAAACCGGTAACACTTTACATGAAGGGGTGTGCATAAGACTGACATAATCATGACATGACACATGTCATTTTTAAAGCAAATATGACATTGTTTAAGATGTCTTTGATATGACATCTTGACATAAACCAATACATCATAACCGGTCAGTATCTTTGTCATGACAACTTAACATTAAATTAAGTTTAACTTGTCATGTTAAACTGTCATGTGGTTGGTTTTGACATTGGCTGTCATGAGGCCATTATAACTGTGTCATTAATATTTTTCTTGACCTCGACTACAGTGGTACAAATTGAATTTGTCATTAAAAAGTTATAATGGCTTCATGACAGCCAATGTCAAAACCAACCACCTGACAGTTAATGTAATGTTAACCAATAAAGCTAAGTGGTTTCTTAAGTTTGATAATTAATCTGCTATGTCATGTTTATGACATATTTATGACAGGTTGTGTTGCCGTAGTAATGTCAAGTTGTCATGACAAAGACACTGACAGGTTATGATGTATTGGTTTATGTCAAGTTGTCATAACAAAAGCCCTATTCGCACGGGATTAGTATTACCTGGTGACCTCTAGTAATTTGTAATAATTGCAGAGTTTGTCTGAGATCTTAATCCTGTGCGAATCGGCCATGTCTGTAATTTGTAAAGTAAAAATTCCCCCGCAAATTACCTACTATATTTCGTCGAACACCGAGGTCCTGTGATAATATTAGTCCCGTGCGAATCGGCATCTCTGTGATTTGGCTGGATCGTATATCATTTTTTCAAGGTTTTTGTTTCATGTGCGCATTTTTATCCATCTTTCGCGAATAATGGAGGCTGGTTTGGAGTGTTTTGATAGTATTTTGGGTGCTGAGTCATATCGCTTTACACAACTACACAATTTGCAGAAAGTGAAAGCTGAAGATCATCAGAAGAGCAAAACAAAAAGAATTATTAGATGGAGATGAATGACATGTAGCAGCATGCGGTAAGGAACTTTACTCTGTCATAATATATCATACAGCTAGACCTAACGAAAAGAAATTTCCAAGCAATAGCCTGACGCCATATCCGGGAGATAAGTCAGTAAATTTGAGTAAAATCACAGGCTTCGGTTATCCCGTGCGAATGCGCCACACGAAATTCAGATGTGGCGGGGTAATTTCTAAATCACACGAGGTCCCCAGATAATACTAATCCAGTGCGAATAGGGCTAAAGACATCTCAAACAATGTCATATTTGCATTAAAAATGTCATAATTGAGCGAATGACACTTAATGACAGTTATCATAAACATGCATAAAAACCTCCTTCATATTCATGACGTGCGTCATGATTATGAAGGTGTCATGTCAGTCTTATACACACCCCTTCATGTAAAGTGTTACCAATAAGGCCATTCTTTCCATGAGTATTGTCACAAGTCACTCTTTCTGTGATATACCTGATGATTTTGCAGTTAATTACTTAAAATGCAATTTATCACCGTGCAAAAAAAAAAAGTACAAGCGTTTTGTGTCAGGTTACTGTAATGCTAAATACAATGGTATAATTACTACCCGCAAGAATCCAATGCAAGATCCACCAATCAGAGAGGTTCCCGAATCTCAATCGATTTTTTTGATTGGTTACAATGAATGTTGCGTTTAACTTTGGTGCTCAACCTTTTCCAGCGCCTATGCTGACATTAACCAATAAAGATGGTTGTTTATCGTTAGTTCATGATAGCTAAAGCAATAACTAATATTAATGAATTTAACCTTATTGTAAAATGTCACCAAAGAACTTGTTGGAGAAACCCAGTACCTTATCAACACTACTAAAAAACATGCTATCTGAAGCAGACACATACACAAAACATGCTATCTGAAGCAGACACATACACAAAACATGATTGTTCCAAACCCAGCAAAGGACTTCCAATTCTCTATTCCCTTTCTGAATTTTCCAATCTCTCAAAAAAACTCAATATGAGACGAGGCGCACCTGCGGACAAACAGATCATAGCATCCATGGCCTCCACAGAAGGCAAGTTTCCTTTGAATCATTTTAGAGGGAGAAGCTCACACTCAGCAAGGCTGTGGATTTCTATATCAAGCCTTTTAATCATAACACGGTATTTGGAATTGAACGAGGCAGAACAACCACCCTGCTAAAGCTTATCTGGGCTAAACGTCAGGTGTTTTCATTCGCTGGTGTTAGTATCCATGCATAGGCAAACCCGCACACACACACACACACACAGATAGCTTTGGGATTTGGAGCTCTAAATTAGGTTGCTTGTCGCATTTTCCCCATAGCGAGCTGTGCTCTGATTAAAGCGCCCAATCTCTGGTTCGGTTTAAAGCGTGGTATTGGTCTCTCTCTCTCTCGTGCGCTTAATTCCGTGTCTACCGCCACACTGATCCTGGGATTTCAAGGATCTACGACTCAATTTATGCATATATATATATATATATATATATATATATATATATATATATATATATATATATATATATATTATATATCAAGAGCTGTGGAAACCAATTATATAACACCGGCTTCACCTTGAGTGGCTGCTTGCACATCATGTAGCATGAAGGACGTTACCTCCATCTAATAAGATTACCCTATTGCCTTATCTGGCTGTCAATCACATCCGTGCACGTCCTTCACCAAAAGCAATAGCCAATAATTTGATCCCAGGCCATGAACACCATCTGGGTTAACCTGAGATGAGATAGATTACATTGAGATGTGCCAAGCCACAAAACGTCCTGAGGGGTCAAGATCCAGCTGGCTACAGTTCATCTGGAGGAAAACATCCTGGGCTGTTCCTGGAAGATGACAAACCGAGATACAAAGACAAAAAGGCACATCTGATACCACTGTCTGTACAACATCCTGTCCTGTGTGATACCTTAAGGGTTCCCACACTTTCTGACAAATTAATTAACAGGACTTTAAGGTATTTAAAAGTGTTAAAAATATCCATATTTCTATAGAGATTGCACTTATAAATTGTCATTTAGAACTAAAATGTCCATGACCTTTTTAAGATTTCACTCCTCTCTATGCCTTTTAAAGGCCACAATTTGGAATTCTCTGATATTTTGTGGTTTTGTAAAGGAACCTCATACGTTCCTCTGGTCGATTTCTGCAGGTAGCATATTCATCACTGCCTATGATATCCCATAATCACACAGGTGAAAGAGTAATTGAATCTTGGCTTGATAAAACCTTTACAATTTTGCAGGACACACTGCCTGGCCATTGCATTGTTGGATTTAAATAGGCAAATGCTTAAGGGTGCTTTCACACCTGGATCGATTGGAGACGTTGTTCCGAAACAAAGGGGCGTTTCCCTTTTGGCCCGGTTCGTTTGGTCATATGTGAACAACAATCGCACTCTGAATCGGAACAAAACAACCGAGCCGAGACCGCCTAGAAGAGGTGGTCTCGGCTCGATTCCATACGAACCCTGGAGCGGTTCGTTTGTAGTGAGAACACAACCGACCCACGAACCGGAACAAATCAATATGTAGCCTAGCAACAGACGCCAATATCAGCGTATTTTGCTGATTTGTTGCGGGGGGAGACGCGTGCGTATTAATGCGTAGGCTACTCTAGCACACACACGCAAGGTCTCTCGCGCTCTCCTTCTCTTTGTCGTGCGCGCGTGTAATTACTAGCTACTCTAGCACACACACGCATGGTCTCTCGCTCTCTCTCTCTCCCTCTCGGACGTCTGGTCACCCTATGTGTGTAGTGTCCAACATCCGGGAGATGTGTTCTTCCGACCAAATATCTGAGGCATTTCACCTCTTTGTAGCACCAAGTCAACCCGCGATTCATTTTGTGTTAGGCTACTGTTGTCATGGCGATGTCCCTCAATGAAATGCGCGACCTGCACGCACGAGGTAGTGACGTAATGGCGTAAGAAAGCCCTGGAAGGGTGCGCGATTTGGAACGCTTTACAACAGTGTGGTGTGAACAGAGTGACATATTAAATTGATTCGGAACAAAGTATTCTGTTTCGGATCTGTTCCGGAACAAAACAAATCGATCCAGGTGTGAAAGCACCCTAAGAGTCTATGACTGGATCATTATTGCAGTGATTATTATGTTTCTAGCATGTTTGGCAACAGTTCTTCTAATCCTAATTGAGTGTGCAGCTTTTCATTTCTTAATCAATCTCATGGCCATATTCCAGGACGACAATATCAAAATTCATCAGGCTCAAATCGTGAAAGAATGGTTGGGAGGGAGCATAAAGAATAATTTTCACGCATGAATTGGCTTGATGTTAAATTCATCGAAAGTCTTTGGGATGTGCTGGAGAAGACTTTACAGAGTGCTTGACTCTTGCATCGTCAATACAAGATCTTGCAAAAAGGAAGAGAAAGTTGGCACACCACAGCTCCAAAAATTTAAAAATATGTATTTCATGCTTTCACCACAGGTGACGAGCCTCTCTCTTCCTCAAACTTTTTGCAATTTATTGTGGTTGAGCAACCTCGTTGAGCTTTTTGCCCATTGGATGTGTGGACCTTGTGTTGAACCATTGTAATACAAGATCTTGACTAAAAAAGTATGCACCTCTTAATGGAAATAACATCACGATTACTTCCATCAAGAGATATACATTTTGGGTCAAGATCTCGTCTCAAACACATACGGCTGTCACATCACACCTCCTTTCCCTGTGTGTAAGCCCTTCATTCAGCTTCTCCGACGCTAATCCTCTTCACACACATAGACACACATCTCTCACAGATGTTATGCCCCTCAAATCAATCACAATACATCTAAACGTCCTAAGCCAAGATTACTCTGCACCACCACCCCTGCAATCCCCCCCGTTTTCCATGACCTCAGTACACAACGTTAAAGAGCCACAGCCTTTAGCATTCAACTATCATCTTTTTGGAGTCAGAGGGCTGTTTGCAGATCATTCTCACTCATTACCTCACAGTTACTTTGATCAGACGGGGCAGATGCGGATTTGATCCGAGATCAGCGCCCTGATATAATGCCCTTTGCGGTGTCTATTGCAACCCTACTGCAAGCACATCTTTATGCAAGCAAGTCCGTGTCCTGATGGGCTTCTAACAAGCTTGCCCGGGTTTGTTAGAACAGGGCTTTAACAATAGGCTCCCGATATGTGCTTCCCCGGAAGAAAGGTCGCCCTTCTCCGCTTTGAAAAATAACACCGGCTAAAAAAGAAGAACTGATCAAAGGCCAACGCATACAAGTGCGTCGACACATCAAGAGAGGATGGTGAAGGGATACGGGGAAAAAGCTGCAGTCTCGGTCACGCCCCTTGTTTTCCAGGAACATTTGTTGTGGTGATAAGAGTCACTGTCGTCAAGGCGACAGCGAGAGAAGAGGCAGCTGGGTGACGGAGCAACAGCTGCTCATTCACAGTCACATCTGGCGACAAGAGCGTTCATCTTTGTGCCAACAGAGCAGAGAGTGCCAGCGGAGAGTTGGAGAAACAGACAAGAAGAGAGAGAGAGAAAAGTAGGGATGTTCAAAACAGCATATTTTCAAAAATTAACTAATTAGTTGGTTAGCCTGAACAACTAGCCAACTCATTGGTTTTAACAAAGTCCAGTAGAATTAGACTGGATTCAAAGGGGCCTTTACTTACGACATGTTCCTTTCGCATAGTTTCCCACACAAGTGGCTAAAAAAACACTTTATAAACGTATTTGTAAAGTGTTCCTTTGGCACACAAATTATAGAATACCTTATATATACACAGTATGTTAGGGGTGAAACGGTACACAGAAATCACAGGTCGGTACAAACGTACCTCGGTTTTGGGGTTTGTTACGAGAAAACAACAGAAAACAGCAACAAATGACCACATAAAAGAGCTGGAGAATTAGTCCAACTGTTGCATACTTCTTTTTTGGATTCCTCATGTGGCGTCAATAGTTATTTTGCTTTGCCTCCAAGCATTGTCTGTTCTACCTCAGAATGTGACATCTGTTCTCTTTCTCCAGCTGTTTTCCCCCCTCTTCCACTGTCTCTCCATCTATCCATCAACACCCATCTCAACAAACAACAAACAATGTGTTAAGCAGAGCTTCAGAAGCATGAACACCCCGGTTCTCCTCCGGCACACCACACCGATCAGCGCAAAGGGTCAATTTACTGGGTGAATTTCACAAACTTGTCAAAAAATATCTCCAGGTGATATTTCACCCCAAACTCAAAAGAAAGAAAACTGAAATACGGTTTTGTAAGAAAATAAAGCCTATTTTTTTTTTATTGTAACACTGTTTTCATTCAAATTAAGCACAATTCTCATTACCGTAATATGGAAAAAAGCTGAAAAAATTTGATTTAAAATGTAAAGTATTTAAAAAAAAATGTACTGCTGTTTATTTAATAATATAAAGTAATCTTTACAGTACAAAATTGCTTTAACATAGTAATGAGAATCTACTGAGAATGATAATTAGAAAAAATAGGCTTAAATTGTTATTATTAAATATAGACTCCATAATTTATGACTTTCTCTTTTTAAATTTCAGGTGGAATTTGACCCATGATTCACTCATAGTCCGTAACCCAACCCAAATAAAGCAATCTCCCAATGTAATACTATAAAAACCATCTGGGTTACCAACAAATTATTAATCGGCTATTCAAAGAAACTGCGTAAACAAGGCAAAAGATTTCCTTACAAGCAGAAATTCTTTCTCGACAGTTACAGCTCTCCTGTGCTCTCCCTCCTGCGTCTACATTATTATTTAATAATGCTTACCTCCATTTGTCACACTAAAAGCAGAACACACCGGTCACAATAAAGATGGACTGCCAACATTAAAAAACCTTCGAGACCCACGTGCTTCCTCAAACTTGAACTGGCAAGTGATTCAAAGGGCTGGGCTGCACATAAGCTTTAACACAATATACAAAAATCTGCACATCAATCTTCACTGGGGCTCACAGGAAAAGGGTACTTCAGCACTTTAAAGAGCCTCTGTGATTTGGCAATCCCCTAGCAAGAGTCTGCGGCATCTCCAAACGCCAGCTTGCTCACCACAAGCTCCACTGAGCTAATTTCTCACCTATCACGAATTACCAGAGAGACTGTGGCAGGAAAGCCTGGGCTAGCTGGCTCCAGAAGCTCTCGTCTCCAAACTGCACTGGGTGGTCATGCAAACCTATTGGGGGCTAATCATAAAACAAAATGGCCTAGAATTGCTTTGGAGGAACTGGGAGGGAAAGCCAAGTCATGAGCCTCAGTAATGTTATCAAACATTTCCGTGTCCTACTTCCTTTTTCAAAGCCAGTCTAAACAACTACGGCGTGCAGAAACGTCATTTTCATGGCATTTCCTCTTTTTTGGTACAGTACGCCGGGACTCTTTTTCTTCCACATTTTTCATTTGCACTAAAGTAGGTCCAGAAAGAATTGCAGAATTTTCTGCATTTTCAGGTGCTGATTTGATGAGGAAAAGTGAAGATCTGTGGAACAAATTTAAATATTATAAAACATGTAAAGTGCGACACTTAGTTAAAACTAAAAGCATCATCAGATTCGCTGAAATGGAGGTCATCAACCTTTTTTAGCCAACGGACCCTTTGGTGGATAGAATGATGGTGCAGGAATGACTTTTTTTTGTTGCATTTTAAGTCTGGCCTATGACAGCATGAGTTCCATCATAATGGATGTACAGTCATACTATATTTTGTTTAACTTCATTTTCACCTGAGAGCAACCATATCAATTTAAAATAAATACATATGAATAGATAAATAGTTTAATAGATTAAAAGTTTGGGGTCAGTAAGACTTTAAAAAAGAAACTTTTATTCAACAAGGATAAGAGACATGCTGTAAAGACATGTAACAAAAGATTTATATTTCTATTCAACAAACAATAATGTTAAAAAGATTTCTAAAGGATCATGTGAGTCATGACACTGAAAACTGGAGTAATAATGCTTAAAAATAGCTTTCATTAACAGAAATAAAAAAGTTATTATATAAAATATAAAAGTTATTTTAAATTGTAATATTTCACAATTGTTTTTCTTGTATTTTTCTTGTAAACAAAACTGCAAAGAAGGTAAATCACAAATTCTATGTGGCATGGTCAAACCCTCAGTGATATTTCTATTGACTAACTGTTTCAGATGGTCAATAGAAAATTATCCTCAATAAGCGTTTCAGTTTAGCAATCAGACTATTATGACAGACAGAGTGCACTGAAATTGTGTTTGAAGAACATGTAACATCTCATAAGTTACTAAACACACCTCAAACTCCAAAAGTATGTGGATTCCCAGAGGATTTCTTCCCCTAACAAAAACAAGATGGATGGACAGCTCCTGCATGCCTTACAGAAGTTCTCCAGCGCTTCGCTACGCTAACAATAACAGGCTACAAACACATCTCCACCTTCAAAGAAAACCACTAGCAGATATTTGTGCGAAGCGACGCCTTCAAGGTTCCCGTAGCTAAACTAACAGCTTCTAAGAGGAATCTGCTGTGAGAAGTAATAACACAAGTTGTGAGATCTACTGATCTGTGCAGTCGCCGGCAGTTTTTGATATTTCTTGTAAACCACTTAAACCGGCCCACCATGGAACAAAGCGGTCCGCGGTTACACGGTTACGGTTACACACCGAGACGGAGCGGTCCACAATAAGCCTGGAGGTCAGCTGTGAAGTTGAGGAGAGGAGCTCTGACGCCGGCTGAGATCAGAGGCCGAGAGACATTGATTCGGCCCCGAGTTCGTGATCTGGTGTCAGTGTGCGAGCTGAATTCGCAGCAGAACCGTGCCTCATCCGTCTCCTACGGCGGCTTTTTTTTCCAGCGGGAAACTCCAGCGCCAGGCCTCCCTAATCTTCTTCATCACCTCGGCGCTGCTTCTCGTCGCTCGCACAAGCTCGCATCACATCAGCTCATTAGCGGGCTTTACAGACACCTTCTGTCAGACTCGCACTCCCTCTTTCCTGTTTTTAGATTCCTACACTTATAATGAGGTTACCCCACACATTTTTTTCCCTTCTCCTCTTCAAACTCGTTCGATCTTAAGTGCCAAAAAGACTCTACCAATTGAGCTTTCGTTCCTTCTTTCTCACTCAAGTTGACTTATTTCTCACCTCTTTCTTTTTCACCTTCAGCTGATCTTGATCTGATCTTCTGTTCCATTTTATTTTTTTTTTTTTTTTTTTTTACAATTGTTTTCTGTTTTAATTTCGGATTTGTTTAAAGGTTTGTCATTAAACAGCAATCTAATCTTTGAAGTCAATGATTAATGACGAGTAATGATTGAGTAATCTAATGAAAGTAATAAACTATTAGCCTAATTTACAATAAAATATACAATTTTTAACTTTTCGCTGTACAACTGTGAACTTTACTGTATAAATTTAAACTTAGGAAATTCTTTAAAATAATATTATAAAACCAATGTTGTTGTTGTTATTAATAAAATATTAAAATATTATTATATCATCATAATTTCTTCAACCAAACTTTTATTTTGGCAGATTGTCATTGAGTTCTGAGTTTTTCACATGTTGATATTTTTTTTTTTTTTACAAATGAAATGGTGAAATGCTCATTACTTTCATACAGCAGTGTTTTAATAATCAAATACTTCCTCTAGTTCATATCCTGATTTGAATTGAATTCATTTTCAGCTCTACTTTTGATTTATTATTCAAAAATTTGCCAAATTCCATGACATTCCATGCTACACAGTAAATTCCATTTTTATGCCTTGATTCCGCAATTCCGTCCTTGCTTTCTGCATAACGGAAGTCATTGGGCCCTATTTTCTGTAGTAACTGTATCCTTCCTCAATCTTATCCTGCTTTTAGTCATTCTCGAGCTTGTTCAGCTTTGACAAAAACCTCTTTTTTGCCTCTACTTCTTCCCCTCTCGCTTTTCTCAAGCACCTGTGCCTCATTAACCCCCAAAAAGGCCCTATTTGACTTTCTGTTCGTCACTCGATTGCTGATCTTCAATCACGCCACAATTCACATTTAATTCAGATACTCCAAGCAAATTTGTATCAGTTAAAACTGACAGCAGTTCGGCGGTTATAAATGGTTTACTGCACGACTGCTCCGGCGAATAATAAAGCCACACTTTTCCGGCTCTTTTCAGCGAGCTAATTAATTAGGCAACTCCTCGCAGGCTGTCATGTGCACACGGACCATACACACGGCTGGTTCCACTAAGAATCCCCCGGGTACAAATCCAGTCTAATAAAGTCTTGTAGCCGTGGCCCGTAATGGAGTCATCAAACCGTTCCCTTTTACGGAGAAGGCCCTGGACCGTCTCCAGTGAGCGAGTGTGTCCATGTATGTGTCTTTCCAATCAAAGAGCGCTCTGTCATGCTCAAACTCATCACATCACATCCTCCGACGTATGATCTGCTGTTAATACTCGGAGTGTCTCTGGCCATCAGTGTCATATAAAAACACATTACTAGTGGGTGCTCAGGGTCACCAAAAACCGGCTACAGATATTACGACACTACACTGTCAAGTCGCCTCTGTTAAGAGAAGCAAGCTCTTAATTCCACCACAACATGCTACGTCTATATTTCAGCAATGTCACGAAATCAATTTGAGCGTGAAACACAAGCAGACTAACACCAGACCTCAGTTAGGCTGACCTTACAGATGCACATAATGTCTACATGCCTATGGATACAGACAAGATTTAAATTTTAATATAATACTTTTACATAGTATTCCTGTACAGTCAAAACATCAGGAAGTTTATGCATTCAATATCTAGAAAATGTGCAATTTGAATGCAGTGTATCAATTTAAATGAAGGTGTCAGCCAAATGCATAAACAATCTATAAAAAAAAATCACAACTAATATAAATCAATGATTAAATTATATAATATTAAATCATATACACCTTTTATTTTTTTTATAATATATTATATATATATAGTATTATGATTAGGTTTTGGATTATGTAGGTTTGTTCATGGATAGGATAGACATATTTGGCCGAGATACAACTATTTGAAAATCTGGAATCTGAGAATCTCAAAAAAAATCTAAACATTGAGAAAATGCCTTTAAAGTTGTGCATTTATGTTCTCGATTGTGCTGCATTCACTCACAAAAATAAATGTTTTATACATTTACAGTAGGAAATTTACAAAATATCTTCATGGAACATGATCTTTATTTAATATCCTAATGATTTTTGGCATAAAAGAAAAATTTATAATTTTGACCCATACAATGTATTGTTGGCTATTCCCACAAATATACCCGTGCTACTTAAGACTGCTACTGTGATCCAGAGTCACATATTAAATCAAATGCATCTGCACACTGCACTAGCTTATTGTCTTATGCAAACTACAAAACTTGAGGGCCTGTTTACATGGTGGTATTACCATCCGCCTCAGGTGATGTTTCATAATTGGCCAGCTGAGACGCTTTGTTTACACTTAGAGTCTTAAATTGTGTCTCTTTTGACAACTTGTCAACAACTACATGCACCAAACGTATCAGTATACTGAAGAGCTGAAGTATTCTACTTCAGAGGTAAACTGTTGACTCTCTGATTGGTTGTCCAATTCCAATTTAACATAAGTGGAACGTAAAATCCACTGACCTCCTCTTTCCAAACCTCCCTTCCGCCTCAATCCTTTCATTTCGCCGGGTCTCTATCTGTCTATCTCTGCTCTTGCATGTGAATAAATCAACACAGGGAGGGGGTGCGGAAAAGAGGGTTGGGGGAGAAAAAGTAGGGCACTTCAACCTGGTATGGGCAGCCCTAAGTAGTACACTGAAGAGAGAGAGAGGAGAGAGAGAGAGAGTGAGAGGAGAGAGAGAGGAGAGAGAGAGAGAGAGAGAGAGAGAGAGAGAGAGAGAGAGAGAGAGAGAGAGAGAGAGAGAGAGAGAGAGAGAGAGAGAGAGAGAGAGAGAGAGAGAGAGAGAGAGAGAGAGAGAGAGGAGAGAGAGATGTAGTTTCTGCAGAGAACACAAATAAGCAACATCCGATGGAAGAATGAAAAGAGAAGAAAGGGCCGTTGGATGTGGAAATAGGAAACCATTTATGAAGCAGGCAAAATGACAGATAGCGTACGAAAGAACAGGGCCGAATCTGGGAGGGAGCAGCGATAAAGAGAAGAGAGAGCAGAATGGATTGAGATGAGGGAATGATAGAGGTGAGCAAATTAGGGGAAAGGATGTCGGCTCTGAGAATACAGATATAGATGGCAAAAGAAATGGAGAAGAAAGAGGACTTGAAAAGGGAAGCGAAAAGTAGAAAAAAATGAAGGAAAAAAAACATTACAGATGGGATGAAATGGAGATACTGCTAGCTGAAAGACAGCAAAATTACAGAAAAGTAAAAGAAGGTGGAGGATGGCAGATCAGGAAAAGTGCACTAAAAGGGTAAAGTACACAAAACACACAAAGACAATGGAGAGTTTGAGAGAGCACAGAAGGGCCATGTGTACCCAGAGACTGTGTGAATATCTTATGCAAGCTCTGTAGATGAAAGCACATGGTTCTGACATTCCCTCTCTTTCGCACTCTATCCGTCTCTCCTGAGGCAGTGTCTATTTAAATGTGTGTTTAATCGGGGAGTGTTACAGCTGTAATCGCGGCTTGCGTCACACAGAACACGCATACGCACACACCCCGCATCCATATCTAACCATGTTCCCTCTCCTCTACATCTTGCTCATGGATGGATGGATGGATGGATGGATGGATGGATGGATGGATGGATGGATGGATGGATGGATGGATGGATGGATGGATGGATGGATGGATGGATGGATGGATGGATGGATGGATGGATGGATGGATGGATGGATGGATGGATGGATGGATGGATGGATGGATGGATGGATGGATGGATGGATGGATGGATGGATGGATGGATGGATGGATGGATGGATGCTTGAGAATACTGGATGGATGGATGGATGGATGGATGGATGGATGGATGGATGGATGGATGGATGGATGGATGGATGGGAACTTGAGAATGATGGATGGATGGATGGATGGATGGATGGATGGATGGATGGATGGATGGAAACTTGAGATACTTGAGGATGGATGGATGGATGGATGGATGAGACTTGAGAATGATGGATGATGGAAGGATGGATGGATGGATGGATGGATGGATGAGAACTTGAGAATACTTGAGGGATGGATGGATGGATGGATGAGAACTTGAGAATACTTGAGGGATGGATGGATGGATGGATGGATGGATGGATGGATGGATGGATGGATGGATCGATGGATGAGAATGAGAATGATGGATGAATGGATGGATGGATGGATGGATGGATGGAACTTGAGAATACTTGAGGGATGGATGGATGAATGGATGGATGGATGAGACTTGAGATGATGGATGGATGGAAGGATGGATGGATGGATGGATGGATGAGAACTTGAGAATACTTGAGGGATGGATGGATGGATGGATGGATGGATGGATGGATGGATGGATGGATGGATGGACATACAAAAGAAATCAAGAAACAAACAAACGAAGATTGACCAAACAAAAACAAACAAAACACTGTACAACAAACTAAGGACAAATAAAAGCATGACTAAATTGATAAAAAGAACAAGAGAACAACAAACAAACTATGAAACAGGGTGAAAGTAAAAAAGTGTCAAAATTGAACAAGCAAAAAAAACATTCAAGAAAAAACAAAAGAGAAACAAAAAACTAAATTAAGGAGAAAATAACAGACAGACAAGGACAAAGGCCAAACAAACAAAACAAAAAAAGATTAAACAATCAAAATGATAAAAGGACAAACAAAAGAAAGGACAAAAGTACAAATGAACAAAAAACTGACTGAACAAAGTGATAAATGAGCAAACAAATGAACAAAAGCAAGGACTAAAACTAAACAGAACAACTTAAAGTAACCCAAAAAAAATGACACGGAGAGGACAAACAACAGAATGAGTAAACATACAAACAGAAAAAGAAACGAAAGAAGGACAGAATGAGAGAAGGGCTGTGAGGCTGACGGTGGTAATGAAGATGAACTAATGAGTTGCTGACAAACCCTCTTCACACTCAGCGGGGAGATGACAGAGGGAAGGAGCTACAGGAAGAAAAAAACAAAGGCCTGTAAAAAGCACAGCAGACGAGTGTTTCCTCTGCAGGCTTTAATCTGGATCTGTTCGGAGTTTGCTCGGAGTCGCCCAACATGAGAGGAGCACGCAAGAACGAGTCAGGAAAGTAGAGCGATGCAGATTGAGGAAAGGGGTGCTCAAGAGGGGAAGAGCAATTTTCTTGGCACTGAATGAGTCGGCACGGCCAGACGACTCCCTCTCCTCATCCAATCCCCCCTTCCCATTTCCCTCCGCTCCCCAAAAACTCCATTACATTGTATCCGAACACACACACACACACACTGGACAAATTACAAACACTGATTTGCGGCAAAATCATGAGGCCCTCTTAGGGTAATAGCTTGTACGTGTGTGTTAGTGTGTGTGTGTGTGTGTGTGTCGCATTGGCGAGGAATAGAAAGCCAGTAGTGTGCCACGGGAAGATTGTGTCCATTCTTGTCCATGCGCTTTTGCAAAGCAAGGACAGATGGAGCAGACAGTGTCTAAAGCCCAGAGGACTAGCCACGCTAAACACTACAGATAAGCCAAGCTATGCTTCTAAAAGCCCTGTTATCATCTCTCTTCTGCTGCTCTGTTGATAAGCTCTCACCCCCAACAAACACACTTCACCCGCCCGTCCAGGGCTCCTAACCTGAAACATTTGTCCCTATATGGACTATTGACTAACTGACCACCCCTACTCTGAATATAAGAAAATATTTTTAGATAAATCGTGTCTATTTATTCAGGATTTCCTTGAGATTGATTCGTTGACTAGTCGTGCAGGAATCCCACCAAATAGTTTAGCACATTCCTATGTAAGAGGATTCAGTAAATCTTCTGTTATCTTTGAATGCAAGGCGGCAGCTTTGATAATTTGGTATATTTTTAGAGAGAAAACATTAGCTTTTAATGCAAGTCTTCGAGCAACATTACTGTCAATTTATCAGCTTGACTCATGCTGCATTTGACCACGTGTGTCGATTTGCTTGCCCTCTGCTAATGTTCATGTTGCTTTGTTAGAAAATTATATTAAAAAAACTTCACATTTTCTGTTGTTGCGCGTACAAAACACACTTACATGATGTGGTTGCTAGAGCAGTGTTTGGTGTTTGTTTACTGAAGTCAGTAAAAACAATTATATATTTTTTGGTTCCTCAATATTGTTCAGGTCACTCTTATTGTTCTCTCAGAACAATAACAAAAATACTACAACAAAAAGAAGTTTGAAAAACCCTACCTTTATGTAATGTACCAACAATTATAAAATAAAAAGTTAATTAAAAATTAGAAATAAAATTATAAACAAAATATAATCAAATGTAAAAGTAATATTTTTTACAATAAAAATATTTTACAATACATAATTTGACATTTTAAAATTAAAAAAATAATTGTAAAATAATTTTGAAATAAATACATTTTAAAATAAATAATTTTACATAACTTAAAAATAAATAAAAATTGAATTAAAAATAAGAATTTAGAAATAATCAAATACATAAAAATAAATCTTTTTTAATAAATGAACTAAAAATAAATAAATACATTTAAAATATTTTCAAGAAAGAAAGAAAGAAAGAAAGTGCTAGCAATGTTTGCCTTAGAAAACACAAGAAATTAAATGCAAATCATACAGTATTGCCATTAAAAATATATGAGAATTCTGCTGTGCTAGCACCTCCATATGATACACGAATAACCTCCAATTGATGAGCAAGAATCCTCTGAGACACATTTTGGAGGTAAATTGTAAAAACATTGTCATTGTTTTTTTTCCACCATCTCCTCCTCCTCCTCCTCTCTTTTCACTGTTGTGTTGTTGGATGGCTGAGCACTAGCTATTGCCCAGTCCAGTGTGGACACGCTCCGAATCACCTAATAACTCCAACTATTCTCTTCAGGCTTGGTCTGCCTCTGCCATATTTGTCAGTCTTGATGGTGACTCTCAAGCGACCCGTGTGACCTCTGTCTAGCCCACGGCCTCTCTGACACCATTCCCCCGAACCTCCGCTAGCTCTCTCCTGAATCCTTATGATTTCAGGCCAGATGGAAGGAGAAAAAAAAGAGGAAACAGAAGAGGAAGAATGTAGGAGGAAGAGAATTAGAGATGATTAAAAAGACGCGCGCGCATAAAACAGTGTGCCGGCTAAAAGCGAGAGGGGAGAACGTGCGAGTTTAAGATTGAAGGGAGGGGTAATAGAATGCAAATTTCACAACATCTGTCCGCTTTGTACTTGTACCCGGAGACGAAGTCTTATCAGTAGATGATTGTTAGCATGTGTGTAAATTTAGAAAAATCTGGGTGGGCAGCTGCTAATGACTGGAGCGCTGCCGCTGAAGTTTGAATGGCCGTTGAATTGAAATGTCAGGAGGGCCTCTAAGGAAGACATATCAGGCCTGGCCATCTGAAAGCGTACATATGTGCGCACACAGCTCACTGGAGGGGAAGGTTAAGTCACCGTCTCTCAAATCCATGGTGTCTGTTCCCTTTTCTCAGATGATTGCGCCCAAGCCACAAGCCCACTTGCCCTTTAGACAGGACAAAACACACACTTCCGCGCACACACACACTTTTTCGATCGAGTAATTGGTAACATTTGATTTTTGGAGAAAGTAATTCCGGAATATTCAGCTCCACAGAAGCACTAGTCGGCTATTTGACCTCGCTAATCAACAAGTCGTTTTTTCGACTTTTGATGGCATTGACCAATTTATTTATTATTATTTTTAATCTTCCAAAATGTGTACAACATTTCTGATATGTATATTTTGTGAATTAAATACATACAAAACAACAGCAAAAAAAATAAATAACAACAATAAACAAAATACAAATAGATAAAATGTTTAAAGGGCATGACCTGCATTGATTCATTGTTTTATTATTTTATGTTTTCTGGGGTGCACTTATAATGTTACTATGACTTTTATACATCAAAAATTGTGAATTTTGAAATAAAGGCATTTTTACCATGTTTTTAGCCCTCTGATTTGAACGCTCTTTGAGTTAAGTTATGACAACATATGTTTTTACATTGCTTTAACTCATGAAAAATAAGTTAAGCAGTTTTCAACTTTGATTTATACAAGTTTCAACTCATTTTTTTAGTCCGTTTGATGAAATTTAAGTTGAAATGACTTAAACATCCAATTGTACTTAATTTAAGGTAGAAACTTTTTTTACAGTGAAGGGGCGTGTCTGCTGTGAGACTTCAGTGTAAACGCCCACTGCTACGATTGGCTAATATCTTTACATATGAAATAGCCAAGTATTACATGTGAAAATCTCTCCACAACTTTTACCACATTTTTTTTTAGGTTAAAGCTACACTGTGTAACTTTTTTATTTTATTCTTAGCTAAAAAAAACTTAGTTCTTTCAAAAATATATGTGCTCATTAATGTATATTTACTTCGTTCAAGTAATAAAGTATTCTCGTGAGTGTATAATATGCCATTGAAAATACATACGGGTAAGGGGTTCTAATGTCGGTCGCCCTGTTGCCCCTCCATCTTAAAAGTACATTAGCCAAAGAGGGACATACAGCTTCGCCTTTCGCATATCACTTGAAGGACGAGGTAGAACTTGAAGCCATGTTAATCTTGGACTACATTGGCCACCGTAGGAGTTAAACCGAAATCGGAATTGAAAGGAACAGAAACTAATATTCACTGGATGGTCATATACCTTTTCACCGCTAGATGGGGGTAAAAATCACACAGTGTAGCTTTAACTAACCATGAAACGAGTTATTTAGATAACATTATATTTAGATCGGGTCATTAAAGGTTGCAGTGATGAGCAACAAAACAACAGACTTATTTAAACCAGCTTGTGATGTCATGAATACATTAAAACAATGTATTATAGATGTAAAAGAGTAAGACTCGTAGACAAAATAGTATGCACTACTGTATGTTTGAGTGTGGACTATTGTTCAGCTTATAAGTAAGGTTATGAAAAGTTTCTGCACCAGCACCATTTTGATGGAAAACACAAACACAGTCATACTCCGTCATCCATCATATTCAAGGCAGAAAGCTTTCCAACACATGGCTGAGTGCTTGTGTGAAATACTTAACATGTGCGGCTCTATTAGTAACTAGCTAATGACGTCAGCCAGCTCACCATATGCACATTATGAGATTCGTATTCAGTAATGGAAATGTAAGTCCAATCCCAAATGCCCCAATCACATTTTATGATCACACTGGTTAGACTGAACGGGAAATGAAACTGACACTGCCACCATGTCACCACTAATGAGATTTTTAGAGTGAAAAAGTGAAGAAACCAGCCAACAACCACATTTAAGTGTCCACGTTAAAGGTTTTTTACTCCCATTCTCCAGAACAGCGTTTCCAATATGGACTCAAGATTGATGTTTAAAGGGAATTTGTACAACGAAGTATTGCATTATGTCCTATGCATGGGGAAATCTATCAAACTATTAGCTCTTGTTATCAGACGGTCTCACATTACGCTGTAAAGTAAACACAGTGAGACCTCAAATATCTGATTTGAGATTAATGAGCTTCCTGTAACAGCTCGAAAATGTATTAGGTGGTAAAAGTGTTCCCCCATCATCTGCTATTAGCATTTTTTCAGATATTGCATGTAACAGATTAAAGCATAAGCAAAAGCGATTTTAAATACAAGGCAGAAAACGCCTCAGCAAAATGCTGACTTCTGCCCCTGCGCCGAGAGAAACAAACGGCCTGCCAAGTTCACCAGTAAAGACTTAATAAAGCTACACCACAGAGACTGCATGGTTTTTTCCCCCTCTCACAACGGAGAGGAAAAGGAAATAACAAAAAAATGTGACAGACAAGCAAACTGATAGACAGCAACCTAGCCCATTAGACAGACAGACAAATCTGACAATAAACAAACACCAAACTATCTTGCTAAATGGACACGTGTGTTACATTCTTTTTTCTCTGAACTTTCCATGGACACACTTGCATTCCCTCCTTTCTTACAAACTAGCCCACCTGACACACACACACACACACACACACACACACACAGCGCGATAGAATGAACGATAGGATGAACATTTGAAAGATAGAATAATAGGATGAACATTTGAAAGAGTAATAGAATGGTTAAATTATATAGATTATATAATTTAATAGAACCTTAAATTATATAATTAATGAACAATAGAATGAGCATTTGAATGATAGAATGAACGCTTGAATGATAGAATGAATGACAGAATGAACGATTGAATGATAGAACTATATACATAATGACAGACAGACACAACAAACAGACGGACATATAGACAGAATGACAATCAGACAGAACCATAGACAGAATGACAATCAGACAGAACCATAGACAGAATGATAGAATGACAGAAAGATACGACAGAACAACAGACAGAATGACAAACAGACAGATAGACAGAATGACAGACAGACAAAGAATAATAGAACGACAGACAGACAGAACGACAGAACATTAGAATGAGAGAAAGAAACGACAGAACGGCAGACAGAACGACAGAACATTAGAATGAAATAAAGAAACGACAGAACGACAGACAGACAGAACGACAGAACATTAGAATGAGAGAAAGAAACGACAGAACGGCAGACAGAACGACAGAACATTAGAATGAGAGAAAGAAACGACAGAACGGCAGACAGAACGACAGACAGAAGAACAGACGAAGACATTAGAATGAGAAGAAAGACAGAACGGCATCAGACAGACAGAACGAGAACATTAGAATGAGAGAAGAAAGACAGAACGGCAGACGAAGACGACAGACAGAACGAGAACATTAGAATGAGAGAAAGAAAGACAGAACGAGACAGAAGACAGACAGACAGAACGACAGAACATTAGAATGAGAGAAAGAAACGACAGACGAATGACAGAAGACAGAATGAAGAACATAGAATGAAGAAAAGAAAGACAGAACGCAGAACAGAATGAAGACACAGAACGAGACAGAAACACATTAGAATGAGAGAAAGAAACGACGAACGGCAGACAGAACGACAGACAGACAGAACGACAGAACATTAGAATGAAGAAAGAAACGACAGAACGGCAACAGACAGACAGAACGAAGAACATTAGAATGAGAGAAAGAAACGACAGACGCAGACAGAATGACAGACAGACAGAACGACAGAACATTAGAATGAGAGAAAGAAAGACAGAACGGCAGACAGAATGACAGACAGACAGAAGAACGACAGAACATTAGAATGAGAGAAAGAAACGACAGACAGAATGACAGATAGACAGAATGACAGAACATTAGAATGAGAGAAAGAAAGACAGAACGGCAGACAGAATGACAGACAGAACGACAGAACATTAGAATGAGAGAAAGAAACGACAGAACGGCAGACAGAACGACAGACAGACAGAACGACAGAACATTAGAATGAGAAAGAAACGACAGAACGGCATAAGACAGACAGAACGAGAACATTAGAATGAGAGAAAGAAACGACAGAACGGCAGACAGAACGACAGACAGACAGAACGACAGAACATTAGAATGAGAGAAAGAAAGACAGAACGGCAGACAGAATGACAGACAGACAGAACGACAGAACATTAGAATGAGAGAAAGAAACGACAGACAGAATGACAGACAGACAGAATGACAGAACATTAGAATGAGAGAAAGAAAGACAGAACGGCAGACAGAATGACAGACAGACAGAACGACAGAACATTAGAATGAGAGAAAGAAACGACAGAACGGCAGACAGAATGACAGACAGACAGAACAACAGAACATTAGAATGAGAGAAAGAAACGACAGAACGACAGACAGAATGACAGACAGACAGAACGACAGAACATTAGAATGAGAGAAAGAAACGACAGAACGACAGACAGACAGAACAACAGAACATTAGAATGAGAGAAATAAACGACAGAACGGCAGAAAGAATGACAGAACATTAGAATGAGAGAAAGAAACGACAGAACGGCAGAAAGAATGACAGACAGAATGACAGAACATTAGAATGAGAGAAAGAAACGACAGAACGGCAGAAAGAATGACAGACAGAATGACAGAACATTAGAATGAGAGAAAGAAACGACAGAACGGCAGAAAGAATGACAGACAGAACGACAAAACATTAGAATGAGAGAAAGAAACGACAGAACGGCAGAAAGAATGACAGACAGACAGAACGACAGACCATTAGAATGAGAGAAAGAAACAACAGAACGGCAGACAGACAGACACAGACAGAACGATTGAACAATAGAATGACAGACTAAATGATAGACTGACAGACAGAACGACAAACAGACATACAGAATGACAAAAAGATATAGAGATAAACAGAATGACAGAAAGATAGAATGATATATAAAACAACAGAACGATGCACAAAGATAGATAGAAATTAAGGAAGAGTTCCAGAGCCGACGCTAGATGGATAGACAGGCGGACGGATAATCTGGCATGTGTTCAGGCTGTTAGTCGTGCAGCAGGAGATTGATGCTGAAGTGAAGAACCTGTCAGAGATCTCAGCAGGAGTGGGATTGAGACATTTGGTAAAGGCCAGTTCGACTGCAATATGGGAACTGTCAGCTTTACAAACACTCAAACACACACACAGCAGCGGCACAAAACACACGTGTGCATAAACAGGCCACATAAAGCCGACAAGTAGATGATTACGCTTACATACACACAAATTACCAGTTAATTAGTCAGAGAACAGTCCATACAAACCCCCACGCACAAGACGGATAAATTACAGAGCTAGATGAATCGAAATAATACACAACTTTAATACTAACTGATATAAGCGCAGCATTTGCCATTTCAGACTAATAATACAGCTATACTGGTCCATCTACTCGCTCTTACATCATCCCGACTATACACCCACTAGTGGCCCTCAGCAAGAACAAACAGACATGTACACATACGCAAAAATATACAAATGAAAAGATGGTGGAAGGCACCTCGGGGGAAGGAAGGCAGAGAAGAAAGGCGTTGAAAAGAGCTTCTAAGAGAACGTAAGAGAATAAACATGTCTCGCGCTGACAGTTTTTCAATGATATCTGCTGAGCCAGGCTCAAGCTAGCAGTGCCTCGGAATGACAGATTAGGAGTGTATATCCGGAACAGAAGGAGGGGAGAGATAGAGCGCTCTGTTATCATGCTCTATAATCATTTATAATATTTACATAGTTTGGTAATAAAATTAGGAGAATTTGTCACACTAACTAGACAGGCGGGACAGGACTCAGCGTGTGAGCGTAGAGATGCGCAGAAGTAGATTTTCATAACCGAGCGGTCCGTCTTATGGAAACGCTGTACAATTAAGCTGATTTAGGTCATTTATGATCGGAAGTCACACGGGAAGGATGCATTCTTGTGTCAAAAAGAGCTGAATGAGAGACGTACCACCTCTTCAACAAGTGCCACTTCACCCAAAATATCATTTACAAGTTGTTCCAAACCTGTACGAGTCGCTTTCTTCTGTTGAACACAAAGGAAGGAATGCTGGTAGGAATGATTTTAGGAATGCTGGTTGCCATTGACTTCCATATTTTTTTCCTATGGAAGTCAATGGCAACCGTCAACAACATTCTTTAAATTTTCTTCTTTTGTGTTCAACAGAAGAATGAAACAAAACCAAAAACAAAATTAGGGAATTCGGAGGGTTTGGAACAAAATGAGAATTTCCATTTTGGGCGAAATATCCCTTTAAGGAATTCAATTCATTAAGTCCAAATGTAAATAAATAAAATGACAAATAAATTAACATTTAACACAGTTTAATAAACACTGAGTTAAAATAATGCACTTCAAATTGACAAATGAAAAGACATTTAAAAGTGTTAATTTAAGTAGTATTTTTTTTTTACAAGCAAGTTAAATGTAAAAGAAAATGATTAAAAATGCTGTATATAATTTTAGGAATGTATGTCCTGAAGCATAGAAATACCATAATATGTTTGCAGATATTTTGGAAATGAAACAATGCTATTACAGACAGTTATTCTGTGTTGGAATGTGCGTTCCATGTCGGAATGTCTGTTTTGTTTTGGACTGTGTGATCCCGCCCACTGCCAATTTACCCAATAGTATTTCAACACTGGTTCCCAGTTGGCGGAAAATACAGCGCATTGCAGCAATGGAAGCCAGCGAACAAACTGGGTCAGAGATCGCAGATTCTACCCGACCAAAAAAAGCCAAAAAAAAGCCAAAAAAAAGACTGAGGCATATTCAAATAAATCAATGTTGTCCGGTCTAGGAAAAGCGTTTATTCAAATATTATTAAAAATTTGTTAAAGATTTTGTAAGCACATTGAATAGTTTTATCAATTGTTTTACATGTGATAATGCAATGAAACATGGCAAATACTGCAGACATCATTTTTGGCCAGACTATCATACAAAGAAATTATAAGCATGTACAAAAACAAGAGGGAACCAATGAAATATTAATAACGGATTATGTTGTAGTTAATGTTTGCTTTTTCCTGTGAGCTTTTTGTAGCTGTAGTTTGCCAAATCATTTTTGTCTCGAGTTTTGCTCTTCCCTCATATTTAAAAATGTAAAAATGATAAAATATGTTCCTCATACTTGTTTAATTGAACTTGCAGGGTCATTAAAAACAAATATCCCTTTCAGACATCACTTTTGGCCACTGCTGTATAAAATATAAGAATATATCTGAAAAATAGTTTTAAAAATGGCCAATTGCTTTTCTCAGTCCATTTGCCAAATTTTTTACTTTATCGATTTATCAATTTAGTTATTAAAATATGCCACAAGATGCATTTTTTATTATGTGAAAAGGTCTTAAAAACACAGAAAAGACACAGCAGACGTAGATCAAAACATAGATCAACATTTAATTAAAATGACAAACGGAAGAACGTGCCCTTAAATTATCTTAAAGTATACTCTCAACAAAACTGTATTGCAATTAATTTCATTAATAATGTATTATGCGGCTATCATGTACTTTGATTAGAATTTTTAATTGTTCCTCAGCCCTAATCCTGATCCATCCCTAGTCTGTATCCCGTCTGTCAAACTTTAATTATGCCTAAGAGTGAGAGGAGGAGTGGGAAAATGGATAAGGGGAATAAAAGAGATGATTGAGGTGACAAGGGAGGAAGAAAGACAGACGAGAGGGAGGGAGATTGAGTCGGTCTGTCAGACATCAGGGGACAGAATCTCTGTTTGGGTTGAAGGAGGTCATTGACAAAGATAAGAACTAAAATAGACACACAGTCTTGACCTTCTCAATACACTTACACAAGAGAGAGAGGGAGGCTGCATTTCCAGGAGCGCAAGACTTTTTTGTGTTACACGATGTATGAAAGAAATGAGGAGTTAGTGAGAAGCGAGGCGGAGAGAAACAAAACAAAAGTGAGGGACTGGAGATACAGAACGGGTGGCAGTGGAAGACAGGGGGCAGAAAGCCAATTTAGCTTTCACAAGTAATCATTGTGCTAAGCCCTTTTACAGCACAAGAACAGAGTTTTTTTTTTTTCGCCTGACAGGGCCATTTATGTTTTTTCTCCAGGCTGATGCATTAAAACCCTTCCATTGTTCTGAATCTCTGCGGAGAATACACTTTAAATCGAAACCAATTCGTGAGCGAAAGCGGCAAGGAAATGTCATCAAGGCGAAGGAAAGCATTTGATAAGAAGAGCGTCAGCGGTGTAGTTGTTAAAGGGCTGAGCTCTGCTTCTAGAACAGAGACACAGAACACCTCGGCCCAGGAGACGGGGACCCGATGCGTGGGGTGTTTGGAAGGAAATTGAACAAGAGATGTATTCTAAATCCCATACTAGCCATACTATATAGCATGAAATACATGGATTAGTGGATTTCAAATCATAGTATAGGCTTGTATTACACACAATCCCTTTCTACAGAGGATAAGGAGCTTGTGATAGTTTGTTAACTTCTAGAAAAACGCAAAAACAAGTTGGTTTTCAAAATCATGATTCCAACAGTTCAAGAGCCATTTTAAAGCAACACTATGTAACATTGTTTACCTTAAAGGGATACTCCACTTTTTTTGGAAATAGGCTCATTTTACAACTCCCCCATGGTTAAACAGTTGGGTTTTACCGTTTTCGAATCCATTCAGCCGATTTTCTGATATTTAGAAGAATATCAGTAAGCACACAGTTTCTGGTCTCATTGACTCCCATAGTATATTTTTTTCCTACTATGGAAGTCAATGGGACCAGAAACTGTCTGGTTACTGATATTCTTCTAAATATCAGAAAATCGGCTGAATGGATTCGAAAACGGTAAAACTCAACTGTTTAACTCTGGGGGAGTTGTAAAATGAGCCTATTTCCAAAAAAGGAGGAGTATCCCTTTAAAATAATGTTTCCAAAATCTTATCAATAATTCATCAAGTCGTAACAGGGTGAAAGGCACGTCTGCCAGAGCCTGACGGGGTCTGTATCGCTTTTACTGGCACTATGTAACTTCGGGGTTCGGGTAGTAACCCGACCACAAAAAGAACTACAAAATTCGACTGCTTTACGTCAAGTGCTACAATAGTCATTATTTCGTTTTTCTTCGTTTCTGAAGTCGCAATACATTATCCTTTCATGAAATCATGTAACATACTCTACCTTGTCTGTGGACATCGTTCATTCTAAAGCCGGTGCTGGATAAACAGCGAACGTGCGTGCGACGGTAGGCTAAATTATGTACGACAGCGGCAATGGACAATTTCGTTTCCAACCAGTAGAGCGACCGAAGAGGAAAAGTTACTTGGTGTTACTTTAAGTTTGTAAGTTTGGACACATTTATTAGGTCCAAAATACATTAAAAAGAAAAAAAGTAATATTGTGAAATATTGGCAAAGCTGAATTTTCAGCATCATTACTCCAGTCTTCAGTGTCACATGATCCTTCAGAAATCCTTGTAATATGATGATTTGGTGCAGTTGTGCTGCTTAATTTTTACATTTTTTTCAGGATTCTTTGAATAGAAAATTCAAACTTGCAGCATTTATTTGAAATCGTGTCTTGAAACATTATACAGTTTTCATTTACTTTCAATTTCTCATAATATTCCATCAATACATATTTAGTTTTGATCCTTGTAGTGGTTTTTAATTTATTTTAGCAGTGGTGCTTTAAATAACATGCATGCATTTGTTATGAAACTCTGGTTTTGTGCATCCGTACATAAAAGGGATAGTTCATCAAAAAAAAAAAAAAGTTCTGTCAATTTATTCACCTTCATGTTTTTCCAAACCTGTATGACTTTCCTTCTTCTAAGAAGATATTTTAAAGACCCCTAAAGTTCAAACAACATTGGACTTTCATTGTAGCCTATGTAATAACCAAGACACCTCTCAAAATATCTTCTTTTTAAGTTCCACAGAAAGTCATACAGCACAATTTCCCTTTTTGGATGAACTATCCCTTTAAGCGTGTAATGTAAGTATGCAAATCGGAATGCAGTAAACGACTAGCGGAAGGAAATTAAGAAGGAAGGAACAAAGTGAAGGGATTGATGTGGGTGTAGACAGTGAAGGAGAAAGACGAAAGACAGAAGAACATACAAAAGAAGAAAGGAGAAACAATGGAGACCAAGAAAAAAGGAAAAGAGTGAGAGCGATAGATAAAAGGGATAGGGAAGAGCGAGAAGAGGAGGATCCGATGAGAGAACACCGTGGTCGACAGTAATTGCTTCGTCTTGCTCTGATGCCCATATATGGTAATGGAATGCGTGACTGAGAGGGGTAACCTGTATTGAGCCGTGAGCATCACCACGTTCTCACACACTCACACACACACACACACACACACACACACACACACACACAGAGAGAGAGAGAGCAATCAGACATGCTGATTACAAAACACATTATCACTCAGAAACGAGAAGACCGACACTCAGAGATAAACACTCTACAGAAAAACCTTACAAGAGCTCCTGACAGATAGAAAGAGACAAGAGATACTCAGTCAAATTAAAATCATACATAACTGCCATCATCAAATTATTAGGGTCAACATGAAATGACCTCCGCAGCCCATTTACTTCTCTAATCGTGCAATGGGATACTCAACAAGAAAATACATGTATGGGAATTTACTGGATTGCAACAAGTGTCTCTTCTATAGCTAAATGGAATCAGGCAATTGGAGGGGATGAGTGCTAGAATTGATCATGCACAAAGGTATTCAATAGCCGCTTTCACACATAACTTGTCTGTGGGCACAATGTGTTGTTGAAATACAGAAGTTGCAAAGATGCATGTGTGAAAAAAAATGAAAGATTAAAAATTGAGCACTTTTGTTAGGGTGCTTTGAACAACGTTCCTTTTTACACAGTTTTTTGTGTTCAAGTTTTTGCCTTTGCAGAAAATATCCTTGAAAATTAAGTCAGTATTTCAAGTCATAATTATTAATTTTAGTTAATTTTACTGAAAAGGCTAATTTTAATTTTAGTCAAGAGAATGCAAAACCAAGCAAGCAAGCAAATAACAAATAAATAAGCGATAGGGATGTACCGATATGAAAATTTGGGACGATACCGATAACCGAGAATTCTTTAAATTTGAAAGTTGATAACTATGCAAGAATAATCTAAATCCAAATGTTTATATTATTTTTTAAAAGAGCCTGATTACAAAAACAAAAGTCTCACCATTAAAAACCATGTACCCAAGCACACAATTACAATGCTGTTATAATTGTCACTTAACTGTATTTTTCTTTTATGAGTCCAATCATATTTCAAGCAATTCAAAACCATCATGGTGAACAGTGCACATTTGAAGTGTCAGCTTCAGGAAATGATTCATTACTCATCGGCTTTAATATATCGGCCAAATGTTCTTATCGGGCCGATAACGATAACATTAAAAATGAACATGTATTTGCGGATACCGATATGGTGGCCAATTTGTTGTGCCTCTCTAATAAGAGAATAAATATGCAAATAAATAAATAAATAAATATCATGAATTTATGGTTTAAAATTTATGATATATATTTTTCATCAAAGGATTTCATCCAAATCTTTTCATAACAGACTAAAAGCTGATGCGTGTGAGATTAACAGGTGTTGTACATTTACCACAAAAGGTAAAACCAATATAGAGGTAACACAAAAGGTTACCTGCAATATAACAAGTATGAAAGTGGCTGTTAAAAGTGACTACTATCATCCGATAGATTAATCACTGTGCTTCAGTAAGAGATCAGAACAGGCCACTCAAAACCCCATATTGGTCATCGACTCTGATATCATCAGCCAGTCAAAAGCTGCACTTTTCATGCATTGTGTTGGCTGATCGCAAGCATCCTCATTACTGCAGGTATTTTGGAAGCAGAGATTCTGATACAGCTACCTCCCACAAACGCCTAGTTACGGCCCCTCTGTGCTGTACGAGTGTGACTCATCCCATCAGACATGAGGCTGAGGACGCAAGCATAGCGAGTCTTGGCTATCTCCTCCGTTCCTGCAAGTGCTGGGCATCTGGAAGGGCACCAGGCCCACCTCAGCTCCCTGGCACGCCAAGGACGCCCACATGACCGGCCCGGCTCTCGTGCCAGCTCAGGACCCCTGCATAGACTCAGCAAGATTTGACAGGATTCTGTTGGGCTCATCTGTGAAGGACTCGGTTATGAGTCGCCGCAGAACCAGTGTTGAGGGAAAATGCAGCATATTGACAAAGTGAATGAAAAATGCCTTCTTGATGCTGGTCTTCAAGTAATACGGAAAAGTGTACATGGCATAGGCAGCACGACACTGAATATATAGCACAGAATTTACTATAGTGGATTAGATATTGTTCATATTAACTAAGCTTGTTGTGAATGATCAATGCAATCTCATGGCAATTTGTAACTATTTAACGTTTTGGCTTATTGTGGCTAATTTGTATGATCTCATTCGTTCAATCTACTTACACCCCATAATGTTTAGGGGTGGACCTTCATGCTACTTTTTTCAAATAATCAAACATTTTTGAACAATTCACATAATATGAATTCAAACAAAATTGCCACCTCATAAAAAGTTAAGGTTTCCCGTGAGATGGACTTGGACTTGGACTGATTCATCAGTGCACGTTATTCCAAAGAAACACATCATTTTTGTAAACTATCATTAAAGACAATGGCTGTGTCCGAAATCTCCACTCCAACCACTACTCCCTAACCCCTATGTAGGGAGTAGAGCTCACCAGCATAATAGAAACACCACTTTCGGACACTACTCCATCGGCTCTAGGCCCCATTGATTACGGCATTACTGTCGCAAATTCGTATTGTCGCGCTGCTTTCCTTGACGTCCATCGGCCACTTTTACGATCAGCGCAATGCATGATGGTATGTAGGGCTTGGGTTAGTGACCATAGGTTGTACACTACTTTTCAAAATGCATTCTGGGATACATTGAGTGGACTATATAGGGTATAATAATCATCACTATACATTTGGACAGCACCACAAAATGGCGAGCTCACTATATGTGATGCGATCTGGGAAAACCCACCACATGGTGAAATTTGACATATTACAGGCTCTTTTTTTATTGCCTTTTTTCATATCACATATTTTAGTAATCATCATAGATTAGGTATCATTCGAAAGCTTACAAACTCAAAATTCATCCTGTGAAAACCGTTTTGAAATTGGACGATTGAGAGGCGAGCAAGGTCTTTTAAACGAGCAGCTTCAGACTCTGTTGTTCTCTTGTGCTCAGCATCACATAACGCTGGATAAAAATAAATGAATAAAAACTTGCGTGCCGTCGTAGTATACACAGGACTGGCGGGACCTTTATTCTGTTATGTGGTTTATTTTGATAGGCGAAACTGTCTTTGTAGTGTTAAGAGAAGGAGAACTAAATAGCCGTTGTTGTTTTTTTGCACCTCGGCTCCGCGCGTGTTCTTAAAGACCCCCTCCGATGAAAATAATGTTTTTCTAGGTGTTAACATGTTCTTGTGTCATTTTTCTTATGTTAGAGGACATATCTTGAGAAAAATAAGTTCAAAGTTGTATTTCTGAGTATTTCTACATTCAAATGGCTGTGAATCAGTAGCAGACGCTAAAATGCCGTTTAAAATAGACTGGAGTTGTGACGTAGTAACTCCACTGGGCGGGGCCACAAGCTCATTCCCCCTCCGCCCCGCCCGCACTGGTTCTGAGGAGTAGAGAAGACGATGGCGGATAAACACCTATGTGCGGTAGCAGGTTGCAATGCAAAGAGGAGAGATGGTGGTATTAGCTAGCTTCCATGCTTTACCAAAACATGTTGCTGTGAGAGATAGATGGATTACGTTCCTTGGTCACGGCAATGTTAAAAACCACACATCGGTTTTGCGGTCAGCACTTCACAGAAGACTGTTTCACTTTCACCAACTGGCAGAAGAAAAAAAATGGGCTTCGTCAGTAAATTGTTATTGAAACCGGATGCAGTGCCTTCCATCAAGACACCATCAACTGGACAGCCTGTGTCTTTACCGGTAAGTTTATTTTTTTTCTGTCGGGAGCTAGTTCAACGATCCCGCCTGTTTGTTAGCACAGTGCGGCCAAAGTCCAAAGTGCGTCTCCGCGCCAACGGCTCCGCCCACAACGCAGAGGCGAATTACTAATGAGCTACTGCCGCTCTGCTGAAGCAAAGTCCCAGAAAACGGCACAGGTTTTGTGAATTTTGCTAAAAATGGCATAATCATAATTTAAAGACCACTGGGAATGTTTAAAAATAGCTCAAAATATGATCGGAGGGGGACTTTAAAGAGAAACACACGTCTTTTCAGCTAGCCACTATAAATCGCTATTTTTCTGCACTAATCTAGTGAATTTTCACTAGATATATTCAGAGATGATAAACAAGATGTTATAGAATAATAATTTTATGAAAACCCAAATTTGACAACAGACATTCAATCTATTTTTAGACTTTACTGAAAATGTACAATCGCGACATCCGACGGGTTTTCCCAGATCGCATCACATATAGTCCACTATATAGTGAGTAGTGGGAGATTTCGGACACAGCCAATAAGTTCCTCTGCCTCTAAACAACTTTTCTATTCAGCTAATGTCACCAACACTCATTGTTTTTCAACCCCCCCTAAAACACTTGTCACACAGACACCACTTTTTTCCCACCCTGCATTATCATACTGAATATCCTGTTTATAAAATGGGCTGCAAATGCGATTGCAAAACAGCAAGAGAGATTGCTTCATGTCCTCTGCTTTTGCAGTCACCAGGGCTTGACATTAACTTTTTTGCTCACCAGTAGTTTTCCAAAGTTACTAGCCGCTCAACATTTTCAGTGGCCACAATTCTGATATCAATGAGAAAAACTGCCATACAGATAATTGTAATATCTCATAATTTGGCAGCTGTCACTTTTAGACCTGATGTACGGATCCAATGTTACACGAGTTTTCTTTCTCAACCGTTTACGTTTACTTAAAACATAACTGACTATGTATACGTGAATTGTGTTTGTGTGTCAACTCGCTGTCGGAGAGAAAAGAGAGCGAGAAAGTGCAGCTGGCAGCGTAGTCTGTGGAAAATGACTATTGGAAGCGGTTCAGATATTTCTGTATCGATATGTATATATGTGTATATATTATTTATAATATTTAAACACTGTTAGCGGGTGTTTGTCAAGCCTCTGTCATGCATCTGGTTTTCAAAAGGTAAAGTTTATGATGCCTCTGCCATGCCATGTTATTTACACATGTAAAGAAGAAATGTTGCGCAACAACGCATCTTGGAATATTGGAAGCAGCCAATAAAAGTAAACATAAAATTGCATTCGTTTCCCATTTTTCTTGTCTTATGCATTTTATTTCACACTGAAACATCATACCATCTACCATTATATGACAGGTGATTACAAAAACATCTATTTTTAGTATTAACATACACAGATGAATCACAATATGACTAGGAACATGAAGAAAGAAAAACACCTTAGAGCGCCTGTAATTTCTGCAGCTCAAGGCTGACTAAACTGAATTTCAAAATGAAATACTGTTTCAAACAGGTTTTCCCAAACAGCTATTTGTCTTCTAATGGTTGCACAAAACAAATTGTCCCACCCCAAACTCACGGCATTGGTTGAGAGTTGAGACAACGTTGATGGTTGGGAAGCTTGCATACATTTTTTGGAGAATCAACCTACAAATGGTAGACCTACAATCTACAAATAACTTACTGTTACAAGAAAATATTTTAACAAACATTTGAGCTTAAAACAATATACACAGCCGAATCAGGACACGCTACATCTCTGTATATCATGACTTAAAAAATAGTTCTAAATATGTCACGATTGTGACGTGGCCTACGGCGGTGCTTAAGCTAAACTAGTCAAGAACACCAAAGCGCAAAATCCCACCTCCCTTCATTATCCTAGCTCTCCTCAAGTAAAGCTATCAGGAAATATGTGTGATAATACCGGTATGTGCCAAAAAGAGATTTATTTGGGGGGAAAAGACTACATTAAAATGACACTTTCAAGTCTAGTTTTGTGCATTAATGCACTGCGGCATTGTGACTCATCAGAGAGACCTCATTTCAGGTGTAACACTATACGTCTACAGCTCAATACAAGTTTCCAAGCCGCCACTCAATTAACGCCACTTCAAAAAGAAACGTCTGACAGGTCTCAATGTTATATTTTAACGAGCTTGTTTTGGTGTTGAGTAATATTTGATGGGAGTCAGGTTAATACTTGAGCAACGAGTTCAAAGCAGGATGCAACAGGACACGGATATTTGGATGTTGACATTCAGAAGAAATGTGATTGTGAAAGTGAAACCGCATGTTTATGAATGAGCACTACTGCACACACCTTATGAGATTGACCAGAACAGCTGATGAAAAGATACATAACATCACGTGACATCCAAGAACAGCCTGGTAAAACGCCAAAATGATATGGGGGTTTCAGGGCTAAATATAAAATATGGTTCCTCATCTGCAGTGGATTTACATTATACATAAAACACGAAACAAACCCAGTTTATGGGAAATTCTAAAACTGGTAAGAGTACTCATTACAGAAATAACATACTTTACATTCAGTTCACACTTAAGTATATTCTTTTATGTTTTCAGGCACTCAATTGCATTTTAATTGATATTAAAAGAAAATATATTATAGTTTAAATTTATATTGAATGTAATTAGCTGAACTTTAGAGTGCTTTTTTTACATGATTTGGACAGATTCATATGTAATTTCATAATTACGAGTATTTACAACTGTCCAGACAAGCATTTATGGTCTACTAAATTGTATGTTATTTCTATTGAAAAGTGTATTGTAATTTAGTACACTTAAAAAATAATACTAAATTTAAATAAATAAATTAAAATGCAATATTGAATAATAATTTATGAGTACTTAACGTGCTTTTTTTTAGTCAACACATCAAAATTATAGCTACTCTATACTACAAAGTGTACTTTTTAAAAGTGTACTTAAGTGTGTTAAGGTCATGAAAGTGTACTCTATAAATACACTTTAGAGTGCTTTTATTTCATTAATATTATATTGCCTGAAAGTAAAAAGATTTAAGATTTAAAGTACATTACAAGTCATATTCAACACAATTAAATTATTTCACAGGGCTTTATTTCTCACTTCAAGTAAATGAAATGTGAGAAAACAGATTCACTTTTGTATAATAAACGGTCATTATCTTCTCCACAATAACCAAAACCAAATGAAATGGCATTAAAATCAAAAAATTAAATGTATTATAATTACCCTGAACTCTAGGTCCAACAGTATTTTAAATTATTAACATGCCATGAATTGGAAAAGTAACAATTTCGCTTTCTAAACGTCACCACCAATTCAATAGAGTCATTCCAAGAAATGATTTCTTCTCCAGCCTGAGAGGGACTTACACATTCAACATCATTCTTATGATTCAGACCACGCTTCCTAATGAAGCAGTATTTAACCTCTGTCTTCTGATTTACAGTCAATATCCTTCGGCTCTTCTCTCTATCTATCTATCTATCTATCTATCTATCTATCTATCTATCTATCACTGCTCTGGGAAATGGTGCAGGATGAGACACTCGCCAGTGTGGGAAAGTGAGAGAATGAGTGAGAAAATGAAAGAGAGAGAGAGATAGAGAAAGAAATGGGCATAAGAGTGCCTGAGAACAGCGTTGGTTATGACAGTGCGGCCAAACTTTGTAAAGTTCGGAAACTCTCTGGATCCGAGAGCAGCCACCTGTGCAGTGTCAATGCGCCTGACACTCAACCCACCATGAGGTTGTGCCTGACAGACAGATAGCTATCGGAGGGAAGAAACAGGGAAAATGAGAGTGCCAATCTTTGCGAGACCCCTCACATAGGACGGAAAATGAGAAGTGAGATTAAATGGAGAACAAATGGAGACTTTGATTTGAGGGGAGACATCCGAGACGTTCTCTTGCAGAAAACTTCAACTATAGCTCTATAAAGATGTGTTTTGCATGCGTGCTTTTTAATTTATATTCCATATGAATCAAAATACATCTGTTTTTCTCACATAACCTGTGTAAAGATAATGGAGCATTTACCTGCTGTTATTCAGACAACTCAGGTAGGCGTCCTTTGAGAAATCTATTCACGTCTGGATAGGAATGTCTGTGTTTGTGGGGTATTATTTAACCTTAGTTGGGTACCGAAGCTGCATTTCTTATTTCACTGCTTAGTATACCTTCAACATGGATTCTGACCCTTTCATCAACTCTCTGGGTAAGATAACAGGTTGTGGATCAAGTTCCATTAGCATCTCGATCAGGGCTCAACAATAATAGAAAAGGAAAAGGTTTTTTGAAATTGCAAAATATGACTTGGTATAGGTAGCATTAGAAGGAATGGGTTGAAAATGATGAACCAATTTAGTAATGTTTTGCCATGTATGCCATCATTTAGCAGCAAAAAAGTAAAAATTGTAGGAAAAAACCTTGAACATTTGATGAAAAATAAATGTACAAAATATAATAATACTAATACTATTAAAAATAAACCATTTAAATAATTAAAATAAAATAAATATTAATAATACATCAAAATATAATAGAAATTTAAATGTTACATAAAACATAACATGAAAAACCTTACAATGTGACTTACAGGCAATCAGTAAAAACCTTATGCTGAGCCTAGATGATATTATTTCCCCCAAATATACAGAATATATTATATATTTGAACGTCGTTTATTTCATGCACATCTAGAGCACATGATGACCTTCATTGCCTACATCCCCCCCAAAAAATAGTCTCATCTTAAAAATAAAACTACAGAGATCCCAATATGATTCCATCTGAATCAGTTCATAACATTTTTTTTTTTTTTAAAATAACAGACATATGATGGTAATAATTATAACTCAAGCATCATTTGGAAAACATATCTATCTCATTTGAATATTGCATATGTGATTAGATTTGAAAAGACACCAGGTCTGCAACCAAAAATAAAACATTTTCAAATTATTGGTTTTATGCATTTCACATGTAGTTTTATAGCCTTATACTCTATCATATGCCAAGTGCCGCCAACAACTTTAGTTTTACTTATCTACATCCGAGACTTAGACGTTTAGACGACAACGATGTACAAAAAACGTAAAAGTTTTCCTTTGCATTTTTTCACTGATGACACCATTTTTAAAATGATCCCGTTCACACAGATCCGTGAAAACAGCTACAAATAATGTAATATTCATGCCAGGCCAGTAGTTGGCGATGTCACTTTGTAAAGAAACACCACACACCTATAGACGGAACACGTAATGCACATGACATCACGGTTTTCACAAATTTACATTTTTGTAATTTACATGGAGATAACAGTAACGGTTTCAAAAACCTTGTACTTAGAAACCCGTTTTCAAAATTTTGCGTTTTCAGGCAACCAAAGCGCCGTTGACGTATAAATGAACGGCCAAAAGGCATAAAAAGTTGTCCGTTTTATGTTGAAAACGATGTCATGTAAACCGCACATAACTGGGAACTCCTGAAGAGCAAAACCTCAGAGAAATGTTTTTCTTCAGCGTGTGTCTTTGCCTGTATGTTCTCTATATTTTCAAGGACGTAGCTGTGCCTGGAAGTGGACAAAATGCTTGTGGAAAAAAAAGCTCCTGTGTGCTTGAGGAGTTTGTGATGGCTGGATATCTTCCGATTCTCAGTCTCCAGACAAGTGTGATTCTGTAAACTGCAATTCTACAGTCTGCAGAAGCCCGTCTGCTCCTGCTCCGTTACTAAAACCTCTTTCAACTATTTCCATCGCTATACAAAAAGCTGAACAAATTGCTAGTGCTATATAACCGCCAAGTCAGCTGGAATTAAAAAGCAGAAACACAGAGACACACACACAGGACGACTAAGTCAAAGGCATCACAGTCAGCCACTCAAATAAACATTTATGAAAATTCCCCACGGAAGTCATTTTCCCTTACATCATGACTGGAGGTCCATACAATCCTCAAGAAGCATTAGCCTTTCACCCTTCAACCAGCTTTGGATGGCAGCAACTCTGAAAATTCTCTCCAGGGTTCAAGTTTCCAGCTTAAGACATGCCTGCCATCTCAATTCACCGAAAATAACACTTATTTATTCTGTTTTGTTTTCACAGAAAGTCTTAGTATAACAGCTCTGGTTGGAAGTCGCTCTCCATCACCCTTATTATCACCCAAAGGACTAAAAATATTAAAAACTGAGCAAAATAATATCCTCTTCTGAATCTAAATAGCTCTTATGGTCGTTTCTCTACCTCTTTTTGAGTTGGTTTTAAATAAACATAATTGACACGATTTACTTTATTAATACATGCTCATAGTCTGTCGACAGTTCATCAGTGCATATTTTTCTGAAAACAACTTTCATCTCCATAATCTTTCATCAAATTGTGACAACTTAGACAATCCAATCAATTCCCATCTTTTTTTTCCTCATTAAATATACTAGTTTCATTCAGAAACATCACATCATGGAAGTAAAATGGGTTGCAAACACCTTTGTCAACTTTTTTTTTTTTTTTTTTTTTTTTTTTTTTTAAAGAGCTTTTAAATCAAAAACATTCCAGTGCTAGAATTCAATTCTTTGCGAACTGATCGTGAAGATCCAAGTCACCATTCCCCAAGTGTAGGCTAACTCAAGATTTAAAAGCAAATTGCAATTGACATGGTCTTCAAATTCATCTCTCACACAAAGCAGAAGATGAGAAAATTAGATCCTATAAGCCTTCTTTTTTAAATGACACAAATTTATAGTTGGGTAATGAGGTTAACACGGCTGTAAATTACAGAGGTCTGCTGAGGTGAAAGTGTGGTTTCTATTAAAAAGGTAGATTAAGCACATAAAGACATCCACACACATTCGCATGCGTTTCGGCACAATTAAAAGCACCGTGCTAACGGCGTGGGGCTAAGAAAGTCAATCAAGCAGAGAGCTTCTGAAGAAGATCAGTCGTAATTAAAGCAATTTCAGCTCCGCCCTCAAGAGGATCTCAATGAATCAGAGTAGTTTGCGCTAGCTCAGGCAAAGGCTGTTAACACGTAAAGCCCATCACCGAGCCATCGGATGGATGGAGGGCCGGCTAACCTTCATGTATGGACACGTTAAGCTAATAAAAGTCAGAGATTTTAATATACACTCATATTTCTCATCAAATTCTTCCAAGATGAAATTACCTTTGGTAGTCTATGCTATCCACATTAATTTTATAGCTCTACACTCAATTATTTAGATGTTTCTTGTAGAACTCCTATGGGCAATAAAAACAAACATAAACGAGAGGTTCCCACTTACATGAAACATAAATGAGAACTCCATTAAGTCTTCTCAGTTATGAAAGAGCAACATTTATGTGCTTAATCCACCACCAATACATCTGACAGATGAATGGACAGCTAACATGCATTTTAAGACACGTTAAGCTGCAAAGAACTAGATTTGCATTTTCCTTGAGGAAAATTTTTCACTTGCACAGCAACAATCAAAAGTGCTAATGCTTGAAGTAAGTTTAGGCTTTGGTTCGGTGCAAATAAGAAGGCCATAACTAAGGTTGTCATGCATACTAGTCCAGCACAACTGGTACCAGCCAGTCCTAAAAAGTGTGTTTTTACAAGCGTTGAGCATTGTAGTAAATCCCAATCCTATCTGTTGAGCGCGTGAACGCAATGGCCTATCAGAAGTGCTAGTCAGTAAGCGAGTCAGAATGTAACACATTGTAAATAAGAGATACATTGTTGTACAATTAAGACAGCTTTTTTTGAACATTTTCACGAGTTTTCGCAAGAGTGCAGAATTCAGTGAGCTTGTGCTTTAGAGATTGTGCTTCTCTTGCTTTCCATTTAAAGTTTCTGGATTGACAACCATATTTAAATGTGTAATTGTTGAATCTGAAACTGATGATTGACAGTTATGACCAACAGACGAGACAAAACAACATTTATAATTTCACTTAATTCAACAGTTTTTTGCTCTTTTGGTATTGAGAAATTTTACTGGTATTGGTACTGATTACTAAAATTTTGGTACCGTGAAAACCTTGGCCACAACAGAGTTGCTTTGCACTCCATGTTTTGTTTTCTGTCAAGCATATATACGAAAATCAACATTTAAAGGCAAAAATATGTGAGAAAGAAAACACCACAATCCCAATTCAATATGCGTACGAAAAAGACCCAAACATCAGTTGTCATTCACATTTTAAAGAAGTCAATAAGGACTTTAATAATGGTTTACTACATTCTAAGCAAAACTTCAATATAGTGTCCTAACCAACCATTTCTGCACACGTACATCCCATCGGAGTAGAATACAATAAAAGCTGAAACCTTTAAACAAATTTTTATATAAAGCGATAGTTCACCCAAAATGTTTTATTCGGTCATTCATTACTCACCCTCATAACCCTGACCCTAAAGCTGATTTATACTTCTGCGTCGGATCTACGCCGGAGTAGTCTCAGCCTCAGACGTCAGCTAAACGTCTGATGCATATGGCACACTTAACTGGAAACACTTCAGGAATGTCGAAGTCGTCATCTGATTGGTTGAATTTTATCGGATTTCCGAAGGGCGCGAGTGTCGCGTTTATTTTCGGTCCGCCGGGAAACAAAGCGCAGACGTGTGGGGGTGATTGCGGAAGAAAAACTGTTGTGTTTACATGAGTGACAATGCGCATTTATCAAGATCAGCTAAATGTAGGATTCTCAAAAGTATGCGAGGTTCACAGCATAGACTCTTTAAGAGATGTCCCAGAGTTTTGCACGCCGACTTGTTGCACGCCGGTCTGTTGTTGTGGGGATATTTCCACGCCCAGAAACGTGACGCTGAACGAAACGAACTGTAATTGGTTGTTTGACATGTCGGTCAAACGGCCTTATGGACGGGCCTTGGCCAAAGAAAGCTGCTATGAATTCTAGACCTTCAGCCGTCAGTGTGAACGTCTGGCTACGCAAGACTAACGCCGGACCATCTACGCTATAGATTAAGGGTTAGTTTTCATTTTACTGCGTCGTTGTCCACGTTGACGTGCAATTACACATGCAGATGGAGCACGTGAAACCCGAGGAAGCGGTTCTAACAGGTTAATCACAGCACACAGCGTCCGCGTTGTTACATTTTTGGAGAGGTGCACGTCAGGGTACGTGCGCTACACACAGCCTACGACGTAGCTACGGCGGGAGGTCGACGCAGAAATTGGGCTTAACCCAGAAGACTTGGATTAAACTGCTTGATTAATGTGGATTTAATTTAATATCTCTTTATGAACGTTTTAAAGCATTAGAGGTGAATTTTGGGTGAATAGACTTTCAATGGAAGGACAGAAGTCTTTCAGATTTCATTAAAATATCTTCATTTGTGTTTTGAATGAAGTCTTACAGGTTTGGAACGACATGAGAGTGAGTAATTAATGGCAGAATTTTCATTTTTAGGTGAACTATCCCTTTAAGTTAAAACAAATCCTAATCAAAATGTTTTAGGAACATCAATGCAGCACAGTAGAGACATGGCAGTCGCTCTTTGCTTAAAGGATTGATAGAGATGAAGGCGTTGAAAGTTTTAAAGAGAGTGGAAAAACCCTTTGAATGAGCCAAGGGTCACGAAAAAAGCTGATCTCAAAGCCCACACATAAAAATCCCTCTCTTTTAACCATCATTTTATCAAGCCCAGTGGTGGGTGATAAGAAGGCATGGCTGGCCTCCAGGAGTCCTCCGGCCTTCGCTAACGGCATCGTATGACCACATCAGTGCTGAGCAGCAGAGGAGGACAACAAGGGAGAAAAAAAGAGGGAGACAGGAGAGTCAGAGACTGAGAGTATCTCTTTCACGCCGTGAGACAAACACATAAATCGGGAGACGGACGGAGACACAGAACAGATTTTCCATCTGTTACGCGGCAACATCTGATTCCCCATTTACGACGGCAGCATATTTTACAGTCCAGCGTGCAAGATTGCAGCTATCAAACAATTTTCGGGTTTTGTATGCTCTGGAACTCGCTCATTTCCAATATATAATCTACATTAAAAAGAGACCTCGGAAATGGCTTCTAGATAGTGGGGCCACAATAAAGTGTAAACCATGTGAGGCGGAGGAAAATTGAGGACAGACGGGGAAACTTTTTTGTCAACACACTCCGAGAAAAACGCTCTCCTGTGCACTGCAGACACTCATAAACAATGGAAGAAAAAGGGGACAGAGGGTCTTATAGGCGACCAATCACTAAAGCCACCAGAACAAAGACTTGAGACAGAGCTCTGAATGCACACTGGGAGAAAAAAAAGGAGGGGTGCGGGGAAAGGGCACTCATTCAAAGGCGAGCAATTTTAGTCCCTTGCATGCTCAATGTGGGTGTGGGTGAGAGTCAGAAAGAAAGACAGAGAAAGAAGGTTTCTTGTGAAGGTGTTAGTTTCATTCAATGCTCTTATTTTGGACAATGCAGACACTGAGGTCTTTTGTTCTTGGAAACCTGTTGGCATAGATAGAAGCATATTGTTCGGCGGGAAGAAAAAAGGAATACAAGGAAATTATCACGCCTTTGTGAGGGAGTTGCTCTTTGCCGCCGCTCTGACATTTGTTGCTTCTGACAGTAATAGAAGACCAAAGGGAAGCAATAAGAAAAATATCTACTTCCATTTGTCGTGCTTCCCTGATCCCAAACTGAATTAAACACTCTGCAATAATGTTTTAAACTCCCCTCAAAGACTTTAAAACAAGATGGATGCCATCAGATCCCCAATGAAAAGGGGTCTCCATGACAACTGCGAGGAACCTTAACCTCACCCCTTGAAGATCCCCTTTGAGAACTAATACACAAACCTTTGACATGTACCAACAAGATTAATGGGCAACCAGAAGTCTCGCGTTCATCCTGTGGTGTAAAACGCCTTATCCCACGAAGAAATTAATAGAGTGTACCCACACGAGATGAGCGGCACTGAAATCTTGGCATGACTAATTGTGGTGCCAAGATTCATCCATCCAAAACTCATTTATCCAACGGCCAAGATGCTCGTCTTATTTCTTGTGAAATATGTGCACAGGGAACACTTCATTTACAGTCACCCGTTGCCAGCATCTCGAGTCTCCTAGCCCTACCCATGTACCCGAAAAGCCAAGCGCACACTATAAGACTGAAGCTAAGATTGTATGGGACTAGTGTGCGATAAAATACTCTGGCTTATAGTTAACTAAGTGCGCACTGGTTTGAAACTGGTTTGAAACCTGCTCGACCAGTTGACAGGAGTGCACGCTGTCCCAACAAGTGGGTGAGCAGCAATGAGACACAGCCAATGAAGTCATACATATTTTTGGCATTTAGGTGCGGTTCATATCAAGGACGATAACTTTAACGTTTTAATAATCATTCTAATCATTACACGCCTGACATCCACGCCTCAGGCATAAAAATAACACCACTAAGAAACATGTTGGACTCACTTTCAGAACTTTTTTTTTTTAGCTGATGAATAAAAACATTGACAGCCAATCTGCTTGAGAACTTAAAGTGGCAGACAACAAAACTGCAACATGCGCTTATAATAATCAGAAAGTTATCGTCTGTTGGTGTATTTTTATGTTAACAGGCTTGTATTCTATATTTTTCCTTTTTATCTTTTTTTATTTTATTTGTGCAAATCGTTTTTAAAAACACATCTTGTAGTTGAAGCACCTGCAGTTAGTAGTGTAAAGTTTACACTACATTGACAACACAACACAAAACTTGAGTCTTTAAAAATGTGCAGAGCTTCAGTCCTGCAGTGTAGCCTCGGCTCAGACAGAACCGCAGACATGTCTCTCCTTATCAGGGGAAACCAGCCCCTCTGAGACGCCATCAAATCACTGTAATGTTCAAACCACCAGGGAAGAAATGTCTAGGACCATCACCACTAGCAAGACTAGTGTGACAAACAAGGGGAACAGTAACTTAAAATGCAATTTTATAGCAGTGGTATCTCAAAATAACAGAAGACCTACATAAAATTCAGACATCATTGCATTTTATAAGGTTACAGTCAGACTTGTCATAAACATCGAAGTGTTAACAACTAAACCCTGTTGCATTTCTTGCCTCGAATATACATTATAATACATATAACAAAATATGTATCTAGATGTACAAGTTTCAAACTGTAAAGCAGGTGATTAAGTGTGACATTACAATTACACCTGCTGTCTTTCAGCCTTAGAAGAAAAAAACTGATCACGACAGGCCACACCTTGCGTAACATCGAGTAGCCTACAAGACAAGGGATACGGGTTACGGTCAGTGGCTCTTATTAAGTTGACCAGGATAACCCAGATAAGCAGGTAAGCCGTAGAAATCAGCGCGCGCGAGCGTAACACATGCGTGCAACTTGCGTATCAATACACTTGGGACGGGCGACTTCACGTTAAGCGCCTACTAGAGGTATAAACATCATGCAAATTACCTCTAGGTAGGTACAGTTTCGAAATAACAAGAAACCGGTTGAGCAGTAAACAAAAAAAGATGAACCCACAAGTTACTGAGTCACGTTACCTTGGCTGGACAGAAGGCACGCGCCAAGAATCAGGCAACAGTTAATCATCGTAAAGTCGCTCATTCCGCTCTTCTCCGAGGGAGGTTAAACAAATCCTCAAAACTTTAGCATAAAATCTCTTTCACTTTGCGAAGCGAACCGGAAGCAGTGTGTTGAGGCTCGTAAGGTCGGAATCTCAGTCTTACAGTCCGCTCCAACTGCTTGTAAAGCCCGGAGTGTGTGCAGGTATGTTACTGTGCTCGTGATGGTGCCGTTGTTGAGTCCTCCTTCTGCCTGACGAGACTAGCTCACTTGTTCAGTCGCGAGCGCGAGCGCGCTACAGATGGAATTGATCGTGATGTCATCGTCGCGTCACGTCATAGTGGGAATGGAAGGGCATTGAAGTTTAGAACTCGTGGATTGGGTTCCAGAGACACCATTAAGGCGTATAATCGAGATATTCTGGTTTTACGCTTCAAAGTAGCCTACTGTTTTATTTGAGATTGTAATCAGAATGCGAAATTAACTGGGGATTTAGACAAAAATCCCCATGTGGTCGGCTAAATTCCTCTGGTTTTTACCTAACATTTGACGTTGTATAATTCTACATTCTACAATCATATTTTAATTAGATATTAAAGTTTGTGACAGTAAACAGTCTAACAAAGAACCATCGATTATGTAAAAATATAATCTAATATGCTAACAGCGTTTCCTGACATCAGTTGAAGATTTATTTCAGTTCATATTAAGTGACAAATAATGGACACGCTGCTTTATGTTCTTCAAAATATGCCCTCGTAAACTGTGAATGATGAAAATAAATGATTCTGAAATTCAATTTCAATGGGGCGACTATTAAATTCCATAATAAAAAAGTTAATTTCCCACACTGGCAAAATTGTCAGACAATATAAATCAGACGACTTGGCTGTTTTTGCATGTTCTAGTAGTCGAATCTGAACTTGTAAGTTAAAAATTTTTAACTCATATTTGCGGACTTTCTTCATACTTACACGGACGCCCATATAACTACCGCTGATTGACTGTCAAAACAATGCGATTTATTCAAATAAGGAGGAATGAAGGACAGGATTGATGAATTCAGTGCTCTTCTCCTCTGGGAATGGCCTGCATACTAATCAGTGACCTCGCTCTGCCATCTATTGACTGGTCTGTGAAATTACGCGCTCACATTCATTAGCATGCAGAGCGCGGAAGATTTCTGTCAAATGAAATACAACGTCCCCTCGATTATGCATAAACGGTTGCTTGCCTATACGTTTATAGTTTTAACTAGAAGTTCGACAAGGCAAACTTTGATGTTAGCTGACAAAGTCTTGACTGGCAGCTTGAAAAACTTAAAAAGCTGCGAAGTTTGAAGGTTGCATAGGCCGTGTGCACTTTGAATACTTGAAATACCCCCAAGAAATTATTGAAAGGCACCGGTTTTCTTTTATATTCTTTTTCCTGTTGAAACGTCTACTCATTTCAGAGACCATTTGATTGGACAAAAATATGTGCAGTGCAGCATTAGGTAGGTCAAAATGCACATAATGGGCCTACCTGCTAGCTAGTCATATTGTGTTAACAGCTAGGGGTGTATTAGCAAATGGATGACCGACCTTATGGCTAATAGACATAGACTAAAAGCCACACATTTCACTGAAAAAGATAGCCTCTTGCAGGTGTTTAATTAGAGTAGGAACTAATGCTGCATTCGAGACTACTAAGGAAACGTCCATCTTACTTGAAAATAACCACTGGATCTGGACTTCATGTTTACATGCATTAAATTCCATCAATTGGAATGAATCCAATCCAATTTCACAATCTGAAAGTTCTGTTTATGAACCCTACTCGTTGTAATCCAATATGCGTTTACATGTACATTAGTCTTCAGGTATTCTGAACAATTATCCAGCGTGCAGTGATTAATAAGTTACGACAACATATGTTTTTACATTGCTTTAACTTCAATTTTTAACTTTTTTTAAAATAAGTTAAACAAGATTAAAGTTTGTTTTTACGTCAGTTTAATGCAATTTAATTTAAACTTTTTTTTATGGTCATGTTCGGAACCAGAGAACGCCACTGAGATAATGTCACCGGAGCTCCCGCAAGCATAATTTGTGTTTTTGGCTTAACGTCATTAGAGCTAGAATGTATTTAGTAAATATTGACCACTGACCACTACATACGACTTGAGACATTATAAACATACACGCATTCGTAAGATATAACATGTAAACACATCACAACACTGCACATATCACAAGGTATTTTTGAATACTTTTGAGTTGGATTCATGCTTTAACATGATTTTTTTTTTCCTGTTGATCAGATTATTTCAGGTCTACACCATCCACTTCAATCCAATTGAAATTTCATTCAGATCAAGCTCAATCGAATTTGATTGAGGTGTTTATATGAAGGATTTTCAGTCAGATTGAGCCATCAATCCATTTTTTAAACAGATCATTTGGGTGCATGTAAGCATAGTGTGATGCATCTTTTCCAAGATTTCAACAGTATTCCGGTAAGTGACATTTTGAATGTAATAATATTTGTTAATTGTGATTTATTGAAGCAGCCCTAAATGACATTGTATGACATCTATATTCATTGTGGGGTCAAAGGCAATTCTGTCTAGTGCAACCACACACACTAAAAATAAAGGTTCTTTATTGGCATTCGATGATTCCATGAAGAACAATGAACATGGATCTTTTACATTCGACAAAAGGTTCTTTATAGTGTAAAATAGTTCTTTATATTTTCAAAATGTTCATCACACTAATAAAAAACATTCTCATTTCATAACTGTTCACTGAAAGGTTTTTTGGGAAACCAAAAATCTTTCTTCTCTGGCATCGCTGCGAAAAACACTTTTTTTTCACCTTTATTTTTAAGAGCTTAGGCTGTCAAAGGGACATTCAGATGTTTTCAAGAAACCTGACAAAGCTGTGTTAAAATGGGCCATTGAACGACATTAAATTAAAATTTCTTATAAATAGGTAGATGATTACGGTAGGGCTACATATGCCAGTTCCACATCTTAATACAAATTATCATTTCCTTCTGGAAATTACCACTATTATAAATCCTCGGGTACACCATTAGCAGCTTTTCTAGGAGTGTCCATTTACTGAGAGTGCCTTAAGGTCAAATGTAAATGCTGGTATATTAAGAGTCCTGCGAACTAAGAGTGGCATATTGTCAGTGGGAGTGGGCTATAAATTCATCTTACATTTATGACCTTCATATGCACTTTTTAACCACCCCACAGAACATTCAGTAAGATTCCTGATTATATTGTTACCTAACAGCACTCACCCCCTCTTTTACAGATGCATCCTTAATATAGCTGAGTCATGGTCAGACGGCACACAGGAAAAAAAAGCAATTGAATCCTATTAGAATCTGTCTATATTCCCCCACTTGGTACTGGGTGTTCAATTGCGCTTGACGATGTGTATCTCATCTCGGCCAAAAAATAGCTTGAATTGCCGCTCACCAGGCCAAACGCTTCTAACGACCACTGACAGTTTGGCACTAATGATACGTTTTCAAGCATTCAATGTCATTGTCTCCAACATACTGTCCTAACCTGAGGTCCAATAGGATGGCAAAATGTCCAAATCTGACAACCCTTTTAAAAAATGGCCTGAAACCTCCTTCACACTCGCATACTTTGCCCTCCATCCGAGCTTTCTGAAGGATTGTCCCTTAGCTCGGCCCAGCAGGCTCAGATTGATTAAGCTTGGTGGCTGCTTTAATGTGATCATGTATCAGTTGCCTGTCGACACCTTTACCGGCATAACTCTCCCTCTCGGACAGACTGATTAATACACTGAAGTGTCCATCCCCCTTCCTTACTGTTGCCTTATTTTTCTATTCTCCTCAGGTCTCGATCCGGTTACCTTCTGCCTCTCATTATTACAGTATATCTTAAAGCTCCATTAAACTGGCCCAGCTAAGTGTTGCTCTGTTAATGACGCACCAAAGGGCTGCTGATAATACGCTATGATTAAACGCATTAAAGGGCCGAGCGGGCTACCACCCCACAGCAGGGTTCTTGTACGTTCTGCGTACACACTCACTAAAATGTCTCGGTTCATTTACCTCAAATGTCTCATTTCTCAGGTTTTCTTAAAGGCATAGTTCACCCCAAAATGCTTATTTCAAGCTTTGAAAAGGATGCAAAAGCATGATAGGCCTTGTTTACACCTGGTATTAAGATGTGTTTTGGTCGATCGGATCACAAGTAGTCGAGGGAGACACATACTCGTTTACACCTGATGTTTAATCCGTCTCTTTTGTCCACTTTCAAACACTTCTGTCCTGATTTCTTCGAAGGGAGGGTCTATGGGCGAGTAAATGTTTGGGGTTTTTCAGATCTCTCAATCTAATAAACGAACGCGACCGGCGACAACGGAAGCAGTAGCTTTCGTTTCTACTCTGATAGCCACAAGACCACCCCAAACTCTGTGAGTGTGATCTAGAAATCAGGAATGGTGAGAGAACATTGTGCTTGGTACATTTTTCATCTTCAAACCAAACTTGGGTCTAAGTTTAAATCCTGTCAGGCTAGCGAAATGTTTACTCATTAAGTCAGTAGGCGTCTTTTGTGGATGTTCGAGCGCATTCAACCAGATGAGCGTTTACACTACTAAAGCAATCTGGTCGAATGAGCTTTCGACTACCTCTGGAAGTGTTTGAAAGTGGGCATACTCAAAAATTTTAGACCCCGTTTACACCTGTATTTTGCGTCGTCCACTTTTGATCCAACCGAGCAAAACGCATCTTAATACCAGGTGTAAACAGGGCAGTAGAAGTGGTGAGAAAAGAGGTATGATTCATGAACGAATCGTTCATTTGAGTCAAAACTGTTCATTCAGTTCTCAAAACCCTATTGTTCTGATTGATTCATTCTCAAATTGCACTGATTTAGTTCTTCAGTTCAATTCGCTGACTCATTGATGCAGTCTCGACATAAATTTCAGTCTATTTCTCTCTTAAATACATTGAATGAAGTAGAATAGTGCACTATGGGCCACTTCTAATATGATTTTTATTGCTTTTTGTGTTCAAACCTTCAGTCCCCCAAAGAAACTCATACAGGTTTGGAATGCTGAGTAAATGACCCAATTTTAGGGTGAACTATTCCTTTAAGACTTTCATTACATTCTTTTTTAGTGCTCTTTCGCTCCATTTATGCTTATTCACCTCATGATTACTGTGATATCAGGCACTTTGTTTTGCTGCTGGTTTGTGGTTCTTTTCATTAGATCTTTTATGCTTCACTGCAAATTTGTTTAAAATGTGAGTTTTAAGATATGTGTGAGTGGGAAAAGAAAGCAAGGAAAAAATAGCAAGACAGGCATTCAGAAATCTTGTCTATAATACTAATAATATCTCAATTTAGCTCAAGATTTCATAGGATTTGCTTGCGGTGTGAAAATAGGGAAAAAAAGGTGTCACATATATGTGCTTCTCACACATTTCAATGAATTCTGCCCATTCACTTCTTTTCACGATGCATCTGTTTGCTCTGTTCTTGTGTGTGTGTTGAATTGTGTGGCCTTCTTCACAAGCCACAATGTACTCAGACACGCACACAATGCTACTGTGATCGGCTCACATCCTCTCAACACCCCTCCATATATAGAAAATCCTTTGCCTGGGGGTACACAAACAACATTTGGAAAAAAAGGATTAAAAGAGCGATAGAGTGAGAAAAAATAGCTGGAGTTGAATGTGTGAAGCAGGAAAGTTGTTATGTTGTTTTTCACTTCCAATAGGACTGTTCTCTCTCATTTTATATATTTATACACTGCGTTATGTAATTGAATTGGCAGGAAATAATAATTTGTCTGTTCTGGATCTTGAGAAAGTTTAAATAACATTATTTTGCAGCATCTAGTGCATGTCGAGGCATTCTAAAAATGCGGCACTCAAGTTAAAACAAGTTCAGCTATGTTTCAACTATGCTGTTTTAAAGGTTCCTAATTTTGTTTTGGAGGTCTCCTACAATATATCTACATGCATCAAAAGTCAAAAACACTTTCATTTACTTATAAATGAAATAACAGAATTACGCTGAGCAGAAAGATAGATTTGTGTATCATCAGCATAACTGTGTAAATTAAGACCATGACGCTGGATGATCTGACCCAGAGGAAGCATGTAGATTAAAAACAGAAGTGGGCCTAGAACAGATCCTTGAGGTACTCCACTGTAAACTGTGACATAATGAAATTTGTGTTTAATGAATTGTTCCCTGTCTGAGATATATGAGCTTGAAGGACAATTCCTGTAATACTGATAGCAGTTAGACGAGATAGGAATGGCAATCATCACCTAATTTATAAAAGGGTCTCTAAACCCCTCCTTTCTGCAAGCCTACTCTCCTCTGATTGGTCAGATGACACAGTCTGTTGTGATTGGTCTACGGCTTACAGCGCTTCGCAAACAAAGCACTTCGCTTATTACCAAATCTGAATTTCAGCTCCAGATCTTCCTAAGCACTTGATATACTGTGATATATCAAGTAACAGTAACGACAGTAACGACACAGTCGTTTTTTTCCTTATCAATTCCATCATGAGTCCTTTTGAAGTGAATACAAAGTGGATTTGCTTTCTCAGCGCAGAAAACATGACATAAACCAAACTTTTCTAGTCTTTGCTACAACTTTAAAGGAACACACTCCACCGTTGAACACACTCCACCGTTCCACAGTTGAGTTTTACCGTTTTTGAATCCATTCAGCCGATTTTCTGATATTTAGAAGAATATCAGTAACCAGACAGTATCTGGTCTCATTGACTTCCATAGTAGGAAAAAAATATACTATGGAAGTCAATGAGACCAGAAACTGTCTGCTTACTGATATTCTTCTAAATATCAGAAAATCGGCTGAATGGATTCAAAAACGGTAAAACTCAACTGTTTAACTCTGGGGGAGTTGTAAAATGAGCCTATTTTCCTAAAAAAGTGGAGTATCCCTTTAATGTTATTCCCTTAACTAAAGCGAGTTGATACATACCTCTCTCGTCTCAGTGCGTGCACTCAATCGCTCTGGCGTGCGGCGACACTTTGATAGCCCAGTTCATTCATTAGGATCCAAACAGAGATGAAGTTAGAAGCGATCAAACACCTCCACGTTTTCCCTATTTAAATACAGATACACGAGTAGTTACACAACCAAGTATGGTGACACAAAATAAAACATGGCGCTTTTCTAACCGGGTAAAATGGATAACTAAAAGTATAATTCAGGAGTGATGATATTACTGCGCCGAGTCGAAGTGCTCTCAGTGCTATTCCGCCATACTAGTTATCGATTTTACCCGCTTAGAAAAGCGCCACGTTTTATTTTGTGTCACCAGAGCGATTGAGCGAACGCACTGAGACGAGATAGGTATGTATCAACTCGTCTTAGTTAAGCGAATAACATAGTTTAATATGAAAAAACAGTGGAGTGTTCCTTTAAGAGTGGGTCAAAGTAGATGTTGTTCACAAGCAGCCAATAAAGACCATAGATGCAAAATTGTTACATTGTTATAGGTATGTAACAGGAAGTGAGACTGGAATTGCTGACCTCTGACACTTTGATCTTTAAAACTTTGCAAACGGCTATATTACACACTGCATGAAAGGTAATTTTTGAAAAAGCTTCACTGACTTGTGTTGAAATGTGTTTTTCAATTCCTTTGTGCTATTTTTTCATTGATTTTCTATGTAAACGCGCTAGACTGATGTGTTTGATCTCTTTGTCTCGCTTATGAAACAGTGCACTAAAAACACGACTCTCAAGTTAAAAGAAGTTCAACTTTTTAAAAAACACGTCTTCAGACCTAGCTTTTTCCCCCCATTCCACTGCCCGTGTCTCGTATGTTAACGAACCCTTAGAAAAAAAGATTCAGTGGGGTTTTATATTACACCAGGGTACTTGACTCAATTTTAAAGAACCTATTATGCCAAAAAGGTTCTATATAAAAAGAAATGTCTGACATTATTGCATAATACTTTTATATTTAAGGGGTTATTTAATTTTTCTAGTGATAAAACATGTTTACGTGTTATGATCATCTGATCATAAAATTTAATTAAAATGAAAATGAATGAATGAAAACTAAATCCATAAAATAGTCCCGTGGGAAAACTTTAAAGGTTATATATTTGAAGCGCCTGACAGAAGCCTTATAAAACATTTTCTTCTAAGAATGTAGATTGTTTTTGAAAGATCATGAGAATAAAATCTTCAAGTTTCTCCTGTATTGCATCAGATTGTAAAACTCATCTCAGATCTAATTAGAAACCATTTTTATGATCCATCCATCAGGTCTGTATGGTAGAGTACATATATACAAAAGCCACTTGAGCATTGAGAGAGCAAGTCAAATGAAGCTTATCCAGACAGAGTTTTGAAGACAAAAAACCCTGGAGTGCACACAACCTGAGAAAATCTGGAAAAATACTGTAGCATCACAATAACTAAAGACTAGTGTCAGATTTCAACAAAGTTCTATTGGAAAGGGAGAGATCATCACATTTACAGATTCACATCTATATTTTCTGACAAAGCTAAAGGAGGCGTGCATAGATAAACAGGAGGACTTTCACAAATTGAAAGATTGTTCAGAAGCCGAGCCAAAAGGACTTGAAGCTGTAATCACTGCAGCCCTACACAGTTCTGAATGCTAATGCAATGAGATTTCGCTTTTAAATATAAAATCAATGTTAAAAAAAAATGCCTTTCCCAAAGTCAGAATGAGACATTGTGTGATGGAAAAAAATCAATTGGAATTATTCCGAAATACGCCTAATGCTGCAAAGAGGCATTTCCTGAGGGCCTTGTCTATAGAACATAACTCTTCTGATTACTTTTTTGCTTTTTATTTCAGTTCCTTTTTGTTTTTCCGTGTAGCCAAATAGCTATTTGTCTTATGCAGACACAAAAACAAATATCTAACATTTCAGCCGTCTTTGTCGTGCGTGTAGCTCGTTTCTCACGTCCACATACATTGCGTCTCTGGTCCTGATGTGTTTTTGCAGTCTGAGCAGCACGTAGTTGTTGGTAAATAACATAAAGCGCTGTGTACAGCCGAAGGGAAGGACCGGTTTGATTACAGCCCTGCAGTCTTTATCTGCGGAGTGCAGGCACACTTTGACGCAGATGAGAATGGGAATGAGATGGAGGGATTTTGTCATCACAGAGCTGTGGGACGTTTACTTGTCAGCCATGATCTGCTTAGAATGGTGCACACACCACACACACACACACACACACACACACACACACACACACACACACACAACACACACAAATGTTTAGTTCCACTAGTGTGTGTGTGTGTGTGTGTGTGTGTGTGTGTGTGTGTGTGTGTGTGTGTGTGTGTGTGTGTGTGTGTGTGTGTGTGTGTGTGTGTGTGTGTGTGTGTGTGTGTGTGTGTGTGTGTCGTGTGTGTGTGTGTGTGTGTGTGTGTGTGTGTGTGTGTGTGTGTGTGTGTGTGTGTGTGTGTGTGTGTGTGTGATGGAGAGGCAGCAGAGGTCATGTCATTTTTGTCAGTGATGGTCTCACAGTCATCCCGCGCATGATTTATTGAAGCAATGTGTTCGCTGAATGAATGTGCACATGAAATCAGACTTTGAATACAAAAGACTTGGCCATGAATGAAGTCTGTATGACTTATGCAGTATATTCCTAATGTTCTGAAGTTATACAATACTTTTGTGTGAGGAACAGATTCAGTATTTCTTCTCTTTTGGTGCTTGAGTGTAAATTTAGATTGAATTTCTCTACAACTATAGGATGTGAAACTGCTATATATGGGAATGAGGAAGGAGATTTGACTGAATCACCCTGCAAAGAAAACAATAACTCAAGAAGATATGTAATTAAGCTGTTTCCATCTGGTAATGGATGTTTGATGCTTTTTGATTCCATTTTGAAGAGTTTGGGGAAATAGCATTCTGGGAAAGGAAGCGTTTTCCTTCCTTATATCGTAATATTCTATTATTTTACAATCATTTATATAATTATTTATTTACAGTTTAAATTTATATTGCATTTTAAAATATAAATATACAATTATAGGAATTGTTAAATATGATTTTTAACACATTTTTATAATTACATTTTTATTTATATTATATATATATATATATATATATATATATATATATAATATATATATATATATATATATATATATATTATAATTAATAATAGCCTAATAAAATCATTTATAAAATCAATAAAAATGTACTTATATTTTGTATATGTATATGCTACACATGCTACACATTATATATACTTTTGATATATATATATATATATATATATATCTAAAAAGTGCTGGGTTGTTTTAACCCAATTTTGGGTCAAATATGGACAATCCCAAACATGTGGTTAAAAATGTAATGTACAAATTTAACCCAATGGCTTGGTTTGTCCATAGTTGACCCAGCATTTTTTAAAGTGTACAGTAGCTATAAAGCATATATAATGTGTAGCATTTCAAACGCTAAATATTAATATCATGTTTCTGAAAGTATGCCATATGTTGTGTTTTTGCAAGTCTTGTGATCGATTGTGACTTTTTGTATGTTTGGAATTGAGTTCGTTTGTGAGATTTGAGAGATTTGAAAGCTTTGTGTTTTAAGAGCTTGAGAGGCTCAGTTCCCATTTACTGTGTGCAAAACAACAGCTCAAACATTCATGCATCTCTCGTTTCCACTAGAGATAGAAAATCATAGGTTTAGAACGACCTTATGGTGAGTAAATGATGACAATTTTCATTTCTGGATAAACGATCCATATAAGAGTTAGCATACTGACAAACGGGGGCTATTATATCTCTGATGAGCTGCAATGAGCCAAATTTAGCATTGATTTCTGCATCCAAACTTACTGGAGCAACAGAGGTTTAATTTAGTGTGAACACCATCTAATATACAACACTGAAAGAGTTCTTCTGCTGAAGTTCACTCTCTATATCTGTCACAGCGGCTCGTATGGTTAGAAAGTACACAAAGGACAGTTTTATTGCTTATAGGGATCGTTCTCTCAGAGCTCAGAGAAAATTCCCCAGGAGAAATGCAAATCAGACAACAGTTGACATGAACTATATGTGGCTTTTTTGATAAATATTTGAGTTTATAATGAGATCTCAGCTAATTTTACACTGATCTCTTCTAAAACTCCAGAGGAGACACATGTAAATTATGGTCTTTTTCTAACACTCATAAAATAAAGAATATTTATTGGTACTGATATTTCCATTAAAAACCTTTAACATTTACCTTTTCAGGTTCTTTAAAGAGGAAAAACACAGGTGTTTCACCACATATGGCTCATGATGACAGATAATAAGCTATAATAATAAATACGTTCACACACTCTTTAATATGTCCAGCAGTGCATATTAGTGAGTGTGAACACTTCCATACATACACTTCAAAATTACAACTTGATTGGTAATGATGGGCTGTAAAGAGGGATATTAACCTTGATTTCTCTTTGTGTTTCAGATCATTTCATCCACTAATGGACTCAATTTACCAACTTCTGAAAAAACAATGATGGAATCTGCAGAGAGAAAATTGATATAACAAGAGATATTGAAATGTTCATATTTGTCTCACTTTATATAGATCACTGTTGCTTTAATAATGTTAGAATTTATTTTATAATATATTTTCATATGAAGATTTAAAATAGACTAAAGTAAAGCAAAGTTCTACACCAAAAAAAGCATTAGAAAGTAAAAGCAATAATAAAGGCATGAAAAGAGTAAGAAAAGAAAGAAAAAAAATTCCTGTTCAAATAAAAAATGAACCCCATAGTTATTATGCATTGAGAGAACTGAGCGGCCACTCATTGTAAATTCTCCACAGATTTTGTTCTTTGTAAGAGAGTGCAATGGACATAAAAACAATTGAACTATGAGTAAGAGTAATGTGGCAGGCATCGAACCCACTCATCCTTCTTCACGGAGCTGCTATCATCCATCCATCCGTTCACATCGGCCCAGCGATGACTGGAGGAGAAGAGATATTTGCAGAGGCATGAGACGGGGACACCTGTACACACACACACACACATCTCAAATCACCACTCAATGTCTGAGTCTGACTGCACCGTAAGGCCTGTAGAACCATATCAATAACAAAATCAATAAAGCAAAATGTATTCTATCAATTTCCCTGAATTTATTGATCTGTTTTCCCAAATATATGCACTGTGCAAAGTGTCTAATTAATGAATTAGTTGTATTAGTACCCTTGTTGGGTAACAAAAATCACATTTTCAGAAGCAAATCTGAGTGGCGCTTACCATGCTGAACTCACAACAGTGGTTTCTGCAATGCTGTGTGAGAACTGAAACTGAGCTAGATGACATCATCTCTTTTTTTTTTGTTGTTTGTTGTTTTTTTTTTTTTTGCAGAACTGCTTTAGGTGAAATGAACTAATTTAATAATTGATGATCTTTAAAACGGCACTGAATCAACACTGAACTGACTTTAGCTGAACAACAGCCAAAATGCATTATTTTCCTGTTATCATCACTGCTTTGAAACACTTGAATTGTATAAAGCACTTTGTAAAGGTGACTTGACTTTATTAGTGTTCGTAGTGTTTGTAGCACGGTGATATGTGTGGTTGCTAGGGTGTTGTAAATGGTTGCTTACTGGCTGATGTCAAAAAAGCCATTTAAAAGTGTCTAAGATAAGATATACCGTGACTTGTAAAATAAACTTACTTACTCTGAGGGATACTCTACTGGTTTTTCATATTAAACTATGTTATTCCCTTATAACTAAGACGAGTTGATACACACACCTCTCTCTCGTCTCAGTGCGTGCACTAAATCGCTGTCTTGCCGCGAACATTTGTTAGATCTTATCTCAGCCCTGTTCATTCCCTCTGAAATGAGAGGGAGGAGCGGGGGGGGGGGGGAGAGACTTTTCACGAGAGATGATATTACTGCGCCGAGTCGAAGTGCTCCCAAGCACTTGCTATGGTATTCTGCCATTCAATATAGTTATCCATTTTACACGCTTAGAAAAGCGCAACGTTTTATTTTGTGTCACCGTTCTTGGTCGAGTTACCTTACTCGAGTAACTGTATTTAAATAGGGAAAATGTGGAGGTGTTTGGTGGCTTCTCTTCTTGGCCGTATATGAATAACAGTGCTGAGATAAGATCTAACAAAGGTTCGTGGCAAGACAGCGATTTAGTGCACGCACTGAGACGAGAGAGGTATGAATCAACTCGTCTTAGTTAAGGGAATAACATAGTTTAATATGAAAAACCAGTAGAGTATCCCTTTAATAAAACATTTAATGAAACAGCTTCTTAAAAGTGAAACGCTTCTCGAACAAGAAAAAATGTAGGGCGGGACTTGATTTTGGACTTGAACAAGAATTGTTTGGATGGTTGTGGTTTGCACACACACACACACACACACACACCGCACACACACACACACCACACACACACACACACACACACAAGTCAAGTATATTTATATAGCGCTTTTCACAATATAGATTGTATCAAAGCAGCTTCACGTATCGCAGCACACACACCACACCACACACACACACACAACACACCACACACACACACACACCACACACACACACACACACACACACACACAACACAACAACACACAACACACACACGTGTAATGTAAGAGAGGGGTAGTAGAACCTCATTTGTTCACTTGTATCATTTATAAAATAAACTCCTCACACTAATGTCAGATTCAGGGCCTGTGGTTGAGATAGGCTATGCCGCAGAAAGTTGCCCTGAGCGCTTCGGTCCTGAGGTTGCTGAGCGATGTCGTTTTCTGTGCTGGCAGCCCACCCGCTCACCCGGTCAGCAGAAAATGGATGAATTTTCAAGTGTCTCCATGCTCTGCTATCCCATTAGATCCCTGTCAGTCAGCCAGACGATCTGAAGCAGAGCATGTTCTGATAACCTCAGTCTGCCTGCAGTCCATCACGCTTTCAGCTGTCAGGATAATTCCTGCTTTTCACTTTACATTAGACATTATATTGCATGTTTATGCTGCATGATAGGCTCAATATTCAATCGTCCATGTGAATGTATATATAAGGAAATTATTCAAAATAGCATTAAGGCTAAAATAATAGCCTTTTGTAGTGGTGTTGTGTTGTTGTGTGTGTGTGTGGTGTGGGGTGTGTGTGTGTGTGTGTGTGTGTGTGTGTGTGTGTGTGTGTAGTGTGTGTGTGAGTGGTTGTACCGTTGGTGTGGTTGTGTGTGTTGTTTTGTACAGTGTATATACTGTATATAAACAAAAACTTTTATGTTAGATTAATTGACAGCACTAATATGTATTAGTGAATAGGGAGCCAATGCAATTGCTCGGATGGGAGTAATGTGAGCAGATTTTTTGTTAAATGTAAAGGCACGAGCAGCTGAGGCTTGAATTAGTTGCAGGCGATTAAGGGTTAAGTAGTCCGTAAAACAAAGTGTTACAATAGTGCAGACATGAGGTTATAATATAGCATAGACAACAGTTTCAGCAACTTTGAGATTTAACGAAGGTTGTGTACGGATATTACAGAGATGGAAAAAACAATTCTTAACAAGCTGATTGACGTGAGGTTTAAAGCATAATTTAGAAGTTTGCACGTTAGTAAGGACAAACTAAAACTTTCAATATTAATAGAGAATTCATGTTGGCAGTAGACAAGGGATTTAGGGCCTATTAACAAGATTACTGTTTTTTTTTTCAGTAGGCCTATTCAGTTTTGTGCCATCTATGCTTTGAGATTGTATAGGCATGATGTAATAAGGGGGAGGAATAACAGAATTACGCTGAGCAGAAAAGATTTGTGTATCATCAGCATAACTGTGTAAATTAAGACCATGACGCTGGATGATCTGACCCAGAGGAAGCATGTAGATTAAAAACAGAAGTGGGCCTAGAACAGATCCTTGAGGTACTCCACTGTAAACTGTGACATAATGAATTTGTGTTTAATGAATTGTTCCCTGTCTGAGAGATATGAGCTTGAAGGACAATTCCTGTAATACTGATAGCAGTTAGACGAGATAGGAATGGCAAACAGTTGCAAAAGAATCAGAAGCTGAGACACCATTCGAGGCAGGGTCATTCACTCAATCCATGTTCTGGTTGTCAAAATACATCTCCCCAATTCTCTATGGCTTTGATCCTTGATAAAAAGTAGACACTGAAGTTGTGACAGACCTGTGGGAAATCTACATTGGTCGTCATCTCATGTGAGTGACAGGTTGCCCCGCCCCCGCGCCAGTAAACACGTCATCAGAGAAGAAAAGAGATGATGAAGAGGAAGCTATTTTGATTAAAGATTATGAGGGCACTGGGTTTTAAAAAAATAATGATGTGTTGTGGATTAATCATTTACAATGAATAATGCAGTCAGTGGTCCATAACAAATACGAATTGTTCATTTTGATTTCATTTGCGCTACTCTGTGGGAATGTTTCACCTGTTTTTGTTTGAGCGTGTTAGATTGATTAGTAAAGTAGTAGCATACCTCTATAATTAGAGTCTCATTCATGTCTGTGTCTGTTGCACAAACAGTGTGAGACGAGGTAGCCTACATGCCAAATTTGAACACGTCGGGGATATAAATGATATTGAGGCTCAGGCTAATGGGACAAGACTGCCCTCTGGTGGCCAACGGAAGCTGGCATGTGCATTAATCTTCCTCTTTAAGTCGCTATATTTCGCTTCATCCCTACTAGCTTAATCAGACTCTTAACTAGCACAGCAGTATTCATCTTTGTCTTCGCATCAGTTTGTTTTTTTCTTCCAGCATTTGTCTCTGTCTCACAGGTCCTGCCTGCACTTCCATTGACTGCAAAAAGCATCGCCATGGCAACACGGACAGACTGCAATCCATTGCCCTCATTAGGAAGAACCTGAAAAGATTTCACACCTCTGTTATATCTCTCCTTGATAACATACACAGATGTCAGGTTGATATGGCAACCCAACAGCCCTGTACATATAAAGGCAGTGGACAGGTTAATTTATGTTCAGGAATCTAGTCACTGGAGTAGTAGCCTATGTACTTATATATAATAAAATAATAATTCCCTGTTCTCAGAGCTGGACACATAAATAACATTAATAATAGATTATTCGGTCCTTAATTCTGCAGTGCAAATGTATTATGAAGGTTATTTTAAAATTGGTTCATTATTAATTGATGAATATCATTATCATTGACATTAATACAATTCATTAAAAATGATCATAATTCCCTTCAAAGAAAAATGAATGTGTTAATTATGCTCAGATTAAGAAAATCCCAAAAAGGTAACATAAAATATAAATGCGTGTGTTGTGTGTGTGTGTGTGTGTGTGTGTGTGTGTGTGTGTGTGTGGTGTGTGTGTGTGTGTGTGTGTGTGTGTGTGTGTGTGTGTGTGTGTGTATATATATATATAAAATTATATATATATATATATATATATATATATATATATATATATATATATATATATTATATTAGGGCTAGGCAACAATTAATCACATCCAAAATAAAAGTTTGTTTAAATAATATATCTGTGTGTACTGTGTATAATTATTTTGTATATATAAATACACAATGTATATATTTAAGAAATATTTGTATGTATATACTGTATATATATATACATAATTTATATTATATATAAATATTAATATTTTATATATAAATAACACATTTTCTTAAATATATACATGCATTTGAGTGTATTTATATATTATATACACAATAATTATACACAGTAATTCATATAATTTCATGTAATTCATATATTAAATTAATATATTTAATTGTTATTCTACCTTATATATTAATTGTGAATGTATATTAAATATGATATATTATATACACATACACACACTATATATATAACATATATTAAACTAATAAAATTGTAAAAATACTATTAAATATACATATAGACCTTGTATGATATGATATAGACTAAAGTTTAAATTTAATATGGAGTTTAACATGATGATGATGGCAAATCAAACACCCTCAGTCCTCCAGATGACCGCCTCCAGATGTGCAAAACAGCAGCGTTGTTGAAATTTCACAAGACTAGACACGCTTCACTTTATCTGAGCAGAGAACAGTTAATACAAGCCATCCATCAGAGAGACAGCCTCTGTAATGCACAGGTATGAGTCTCTGCTGACCTCAAACCCACAAGGTGTTACAAATGCCTCCCAGAACAACAGGGATGTTCAAGGAATGGACAAATGGGACGGGATGTGATGTGACAGTAGGTGATTCAGACATTTAGGTCACAGACTTCATAAAGGTCAGAGAAATTGTACTGGGTTCCACCTGAGTGACACGAAAATGAACCTCACTGGCTCTTGCAGAACCTCAAACGTGCTGCGTAACACGAGAATGAACCTCAAACGTGCTGCGTAACACGAGAATGAACCTCAAACGTGCTGCGTAACACGAGAATGAACCTCAAACGTGCTGCGTAACACGAGCTTGGGGGTTAGTTTTTGAGGGTCTGAAAACACAAACCTTTAAAAAAAAGATTAAAAGTGCAAGTTTTTGAAAACGATACCGTTGTCGTCTCTGTGTAAACTACAAAAACGCTAATTTGTGAAAACTGTGACATCATGTGCATTGTGTGTTCAGTTTATAGGTGTGTAGTGTTTCTTTAAAAAGTGACATCATCACCAACTACTGGCCTGCCATAATACAGCGTTTTAATAATACCGCAGATCAATGTGTGAACAGGATCATTTTGATAACTTTGTCATCTGTACACCAAAAACACAAAGGAAAACCTTTTCTGTTTTTAGTGCATTAAGTGTAAACGTACGTACACTGTAAAGAAGCTCTGCAGGACCAGCAATGAGAAAAAAAGTGTACTGCATTCATGACATTTTCTAAATGAACAAATATTTAAAATAATAATAAAACTATATACTAAACACAGCTGAAAAGTTTATAAATCTTCATACATTTGTTCAAATAAGATCATGCAAGACACCGAAATAGAGCCATATTATCTTATAGTACATTTATATTTATACCGACAGCTGTTTTCCTATTATATAAAACGCACTGTCCGATGGTTACTAACTCCTCACTGCACTCTATACATACTGACAAATCATATTTTAAATATAGAATTCTTTATTCAGCCCTTGATTCCCAACGAGACAAACATGGTGACAGAAGTCATTTGTCGTTTTTTTTAGAATGTTGAGATAAAGTGAAGACAGTGAAAGTATCTTTTAACATTCATACCACAGCAATTCTATTCTTATAAACAGTTTTACATCTACACAGGGTTAGACCATACCAGAATCAAAACTCGAGTTAATAACAGCCCACATTACAAAAAAAACAACTGACAATCATGTGTGCGATGAAATTTCAAGGTTAAAATGTACATAGAAATGTTTGCACTTCAATCAAAAGCTTCAAGACAGAGTGATTTCAGGTTCTACTGTTCTGAAATTAATGCTTATGAAAGCCTTGAATAAGACAGCACATCTTCATAACTGCATGCTTATATATTCTCATCACCCAGTTAAAACCTCTCATACAGTATTTAATGACAACATATTACATACCAGCCATTATGTTGGCAAAGTATGTTTAACCAACTGTATCTATAGATAACAAAGCCTATACAAGTCTTCCTAGATATTTGAACCCAAAGAATTCATCAATCCATACTTCTGAAAATATAAAACCCCCACAAAAAAAGACAGAAATATATTCATACATATTTTTGATTTTTAGCTTTTAGAAGATTACATCCTTGTGTATGTGGAATACATGCATCATAAATTGTTAGAAAGCATCCAGTGTTGAGTTCTAATGGGATGCAGTGCGTATTGAAGCTGGTGTGCAAATCCAACACCCTCATTTGATCCAAATCAGATTAAAGCACCATTCAACGCAATTAGCACCACTGCAGAAAACACATTAACACGGTGAATGCCAAGAAGCAACACATCTGCCAGTCCCCATGAATTTGATGGTAATGACAACGTCTGAGAGCATTGGGTTTATTACAGAGGCTTGAATGAAGAGGAAGGCGTGTGGCAGCCGCAGTGGAAGTCAGCATTGGGGTCGCGCAGCAGCGAGTCTCTGTTGTGTTTGTGTGGCAGGCAGTCGAGGTGATACCAGGCGTCGCAGTCGTCACACTGGATCCACTGCACGGTGTCCTGCTGCGGGAGACGGCAGTGTGCCGCCGCGCACGGCTCCACAGCCTGAGCGACCCCCACGCCAACGTCATCCTCGTCTTCAGAAGAGGAGGAAGAAGAGGAGGAGGAGGAGGAAGAGGAGCTAGAGGAAGATGATGACGAGGGAGATGGCAGGGAAGGCCGCGGTGGCAGCGGGTGTTTTCTAGGCCTTCCACGTCGTCGCCTGCAAGAAAAGAAATCAGTAAAATTATATATTAATAAATGCAATTGATTCATAAAATATACTATTGTTTAAATAATTAATTCGGTTTATTTTAATAAAATATTTTTGTATTTTAAAAAATTGTAATATACATGTTTTTATATTTTTAAATGAAAAATTTTATTAATTTCCATAAAATTTTTTAGGCTTGGAAATCACAAAATCCCTGATATTTTATATTAATAAATGCAATTAATTACAAAAATATACTACTGACATTTAGAAATATTAATGACTTAAATTATCTTTATATAGTCATTAAATTATAATAAAAAATATTATTCCATTTTATTCTATTATTTTATTATAAAATGTTTTTTTTTTATTTCTATATATATTTTCAGGCCTTGAAAACACAAATTCCCTGATAGTTTATATTAATGATGATGATGATACAATAATAAATTAGAAAAAATATTCTCACTCTTAGAAATATCAATTTTTAAAAGTGAGCCAGACAAGAACAAAGATTTTAATAATTTCCATCAATTTTCTAGGCTTGGAAATTACAGATTGATTCCTGATATTTCATAAATCATATATAAAATGCTATATATTTCCAAGCCTAGAAAATCTAAAGTAATTATTAAAAATCTTTATTATTATCATATATATATATATATATATATATATATATATATATATATATATATATATATATATATATATATATATATATATATATATAAAACAATTATTTAGATACTAAATATATTAGATACTAAAAAATATGAATGACTTTCATTTTAGAATATATATAATATAAATTCCTATTCAAATAGATTCTAAATTCCTATTTAAATTCCAGATTGTTTTAGTCTTTTGATGATGGTGAGGCTCCTGTATGTGACTATCCAGTATCACTCACCCAGTTGAGGCCTGAAAGCGAGAAATCACCCCCCTCGCCTTCTCCGTCTTGCTCATCCTCGCTGATGGGGAGGTCAGGTTGTAATTCTCACTTCCCATCCTCAGGGAAGAGTATATCGGAGAGCTGTTTGCCCTTGGTCTCCTTCCAGGACCAGACAAGCAGGGCTTCTGCTGGCGGAGGGGAGTCAGACTGATGCTGTTGCCTGTGGTGTGACTCATGTTCACAACATGATTGAACTGCCTGTTCTGTGCCGCATTGAAAATGCTGCCGGTGTGTTTCGACACATCAAACTGTGAGCGGCAACTCTGCTCCAGTTTGGGTAGAGGGGGTTGAAACACCTCGGACTCTGATTTGTAAAGTCGTCGTCTTTTCTTTGCTTGTACTCTCCTCCCGTCCTCCACGTCTCTGCGGCCCGCGGGATCATCCGAGCTGTCGTCCTCCAGCAGAACCGTGTGGGCTGACTTGCGTCGGCTCTTTGAGGACGGCGGGACAGACTTGGAGGAAATCTCGCCGACAGCCTGGAAAGGAGGCGGGGTTGTGGGCGGGGCCAAAGCGTTGAACGGCGGAGTATTCGAGGTGGTCGTTTTTTCGCTTTTCTTAAAAGTCCAGCAGCTGCCGTTCATCTTGCTCAGGCTGCCGATGGAGTTGAGGATGACCGTGGCTCTGTTAATGGACAGCTTGGAAATGTCCAAGGCGGGGTCTGGTTTACGGTCCGAGGACGTTCTGATCCGGTTCTTAATGTCAGATGAGAAGGAACCCGCTTTAGGCACAGTGATGGCGTCAAAGTCCAGTGGGCGAACCCGTACTTTCTGGAAGAGGAAGTAGAATTCTGGGCTAGCCCGTCCCGATTGGCCACCGATGGTGAGTGTGTCGCCATCTAAGATTTCCTTTAACAGCCCTTGTTGGAGGCGTATGTCATTTACCCATGTGCCTGTGGGACAGAGAGAACTTTTAGAAGACATTTTACATCAGAGCTTGTAATAAAATCATCTACACTTGTCCCAGAATGCAATTGTGTAGGTCATGTTCACATAAAAATACAATTAGGCTAGAATATTTTGTAAAGCAAAATATTAAGAAACAAACAATAAATATTGCATTTGTAATATTGTATATATTAAATCATTATTAACTCTTCCCCGCCATTGATGGAATTTTCTAGCCTGGTTTTCCCCATGATTTTATTCACGCTGCTAGGCAGCCTGGACTCCATGGACCAGATTTTCACCTCAGCTAGGGGACCAATCACAGAACAGGGAGGGAGCAGCAAGACGATGACGACGTCTATGCGACACACCGAAGCAGTTTGTTTATACTATGGATCCAACATGGCAGCAGACGCAAGTTACCTTTCGATGCAGCCTTAGATTTGTTCTAAGTAGTTTAGAACGCAAGTTTTTTTTTAATCTAATTTCTGTCGCTACGTATGTATGGAGCTACGTAACAGGCGCATTTGAGAGACATTCGTACCACCCAATAAACGGCTCTGAGCATTTGTAAACCACGCCTCAATGAACATGTGGTTCCCAGACCACGTCTCAATGAGAAGAGGTCTGACGCTGGACCTGACGTTGGGAAGCTATGACACATCTTCTGAAAGAGTACAGAATCTTCTGATCATAACAAAAACAAAACAGAAACAAGCGATGGACAGATGCATATGTAAACATCATATAAATCAAAGCTGCCTAATGTTACTGAATGAAATGTCCAGATTGAGGTATAGGACTGTACAAGCTTTATGGGTATTGATGGACTCGATCTACTCCATCTATGTTTTGACCATCTTTCTGAATCCGATCTTGATGTAGTCTCCGAAAAAAACGCGTTTTTCTCAGCTTAGGTCAAAAAAATTTTTTTTAATGAAACGTACCCATATCCAATTGTTAATAAAAAAAGAAGAGAATGCATTAAGCTAGAATAAAACAGGGATTTTTTTTTTTCGTTTAAAAGCAGAGGGTTTGATAGGCTATACTGTATGTTCAGATATTTATACAACAAAATATTTTGGGGGCCATGAAAATTTTGTGAAAATGAACAAAAAGATTAGTGTTCAATGGCAACTAAAAAAAAAAAAAACGCTGGCGGGGAAATAGTTACGAAGTAGTCTACGAAGTATAGCTGTCAAATAGATTAAAATAACATAAAAGTCTGTTAATATATATATATATATATGTATATACACAGACAAATATATATATCTATATATATAATCTATACATCTGTGTATGTATATGTATATATATATATATATACACATGTGTTTACACATTTTTTTGTTTGATGCAATTAATTTAACAGCACAAATACAAAGATATACATTTATATTATATGTATGTATGTCTCTCTCTCTCTCTCTCTCTCTCTCTTTATTCATTTTCTTATTACTCTCTCTCTCTCTCTACTTTATATATATATATAGTATGTATGTGTGTGTATATATATATTTTTTAATATAGCACAACACCCACCATGGCTGCTGCGGTCCTTCACTTGAACTTTCCAGCCCTCTTCTCCAGAGGCATCGGTCTCTCTTTCCACATGGAGCTCAGCATGGATACGGGACACAATTATTGACTCCAGAGTGACGTCACAGAGCTCTGTTTCCCGTCCCAGCCGAAACACACACTGGGTCAGAGCGGGGCGGAAAGTGTACAGGTCACGCACAGAGTCAGATGACTCATTTCCATGGGCGTTACTACTGTTTGTATGAGACAATCCAATCCTCAACAGTTGAAAACACGGCTGGACTCCTGACGACATTTTGACATCCCACAAATGGGGAGAAAATCTGCAACACAGCCGGCAACAGCTGGGCCAATCACATAACACTGGGCTAAACGTCCTCCATCAAACACGCGCTACTCAGAAAGACTCTTTTGAGTGCAACACATAAATAAATTATTCTACTGTAAATAAATGATGCCCAGTAAATAACATCTGACACACTAGATATTATTAAAATATTTGGAGGTCAAGCTAAAAAGTTGCAGCACAGATAGATAGATTTCTGTGCAAAATGTCTAGGTATGTGAAATATTAAAAGTGGATATGCCGTGCCGGGCCAGATGCCGTCACGTGCTGGTCTTCATTCTGGAAAACAGAACAATACAGAGCTTTAGTGACATTACCAAAATAAATTTCTACAGTGAAAATTAAAAAAATCAAATCAAAGTTCTGATAATTCAAATGCTTTCGTAGTTCTAATTATACACACACACACACACACCACACATATATATATATGTGTGTGTGTATATATATATACACACACACAAATATATACACATACATGCATACACACACACATATACATATAAATATACACACACACACACACACACCATGCATAGTAGTATGCCTTTAAATATTTACATGTATATTTGTATTATAGTTTATTTAAATATACACCACAATGTTTAGAGATACTGTATTGATCTTCATACAGAGTAATACATTATTAATGTAAGAAATAGCTTACTATTTGTATTATATTACATACATTTACAAAAAAAACGATTCAAAGAGTCAACGTGGACCATGGCATTTCCTCAACAATACATACATTTATAAAAGCTGATGATTTATAGCTTGACCAAATGTCAAAGTTAGTTGCGCGTCGTCTATACAGTATCACCGTCTGATTCTCACCATGCATTGTAAGTTAGCCTATAGGTTTCTTTACGAAACTTTAAATCATATACAGTTGTACAAAAACGTTTCAAATCAGTAGTTTATAAACATGCGGCGTATTTACAAAGCTCAGACGGTTCTTTGTTACACATATTTCGCAATAGCAGCGTCGCAAAAAGAAATGTTAGTGGTTGTGAAGGCTGAGCAGTGGATGCTCGCGCATGAAGCACATTCACACAAAGCGAGTTGAAAACAGCTGTTTTATACATACAACCATCTCATTTCGTCGAACTTTGCGGTAATAAAACACGTACAAAAGCATGACATACCTAAATTATGAAGGTTTATGTTTAGTAAAACGCTACATGTGTCTTTTATTTGTGCTCCGTGGTAAATCTTATCGCCTCCTCTCCCCAGGAAGTGCTTTGAAATTTGGCGCGCCAGGACCAGTTTCCTTGCGCGAAAATCAACGCCACTTCCGTCGATGTTGTGAAGAATAATGTCAATGGAGAATGACAATGCAGACAGTTCGTTTTTAACCATGGATGAGCTTTTTGTTTTTTGTTGTTAACATAATCATTGCGATTAATTTATGTAAAAACGACACACTTTGATGGATGCGCTTTTATTACAATTTACAAAATTATTTAAAAATTATATTTTTATTTAAATATATTAATTATATTTATATAAATACTTAAAAAATACTATTTTTTTCTTTCATAGAGTATTTCTATTTCCCTGGTGGGGAATTACTGAATAACTGCATGCCTTTGTATATTAATGAAGGATTCATACAGTTTATAGTGTTCATTTAATGTATTTAGTGGTAATTATGCATTATAGGAAAAAAAAACAGACAAAAACATCAATCATGAGATTGTTAAAGTTCTTTTATTTTCATCTTTCATTCACGAGGAAAAAAACAAAGTTGAACTAAAGTTGTGCTTGAAGTCAAACTATGAAGCCACATGTAATACTAAATTAACAAAGCAGCCAAAAAATATCTTCTGCACCATACTTTGTACACGACTGTGAAGTATTGTTAATATTCATGGTTCTATGGAAGTCAGTTATTTGCCTTTTATCTGGCTTTAAGCAAATACATCTGTGTGAGTTTCAATGCTCATCCGAAAGAGGAAAAATGCAATAATGATCACAATCACAACTTTTCCAAGACAGCTGCAGATGAATAAAGCACTTTGAGAAACCTGTCTCCTGTCCTGAGAACTCTTGCGTGTAAGCTGACAAAAGATCAATTCACCAATGAAATCAGCACAAGTCGATGAAGAAAGCACACACTCCTGAGCTCGTTTGATAAGTGATGCCAGCATCTGTGTAAACCGCTGATCAAACCTGAGCAGACTTACAGGACGGACTTGTATTGCTATGGTTCCTTTACCCCAAAATATCGATAAGTCTTTACCAGTCACTTTTCACTGCGATACGTGCAAACTCTTAATTTGATGTATCCAGCTCAAACTACTCAGGGTCAAGTTCAATTCAGCAAACGCAAATGCAAATTTCAACATATTTAAAAGCAATGACCTTTGTAAATCTGACTCGCACTGAACTTCGAGAGGTTAATGCAATTGTTCAAGTATAATCAAGCGTATTCCAACTAAACGCTAGTTTATCAGAAAAATTATTTCGGTCCTATAGTGAGAAACCATTTCCTTAGATTGACCAGCTAACAAGTTTTGATTAATTTGTGCTCAGTTATGCCTGAGGATTGGAAATGAGTGCAACACTCAAAAACTGTTTTCTATTGCATAATCCTACATTTGACATCCATTATTTGCTAACATTGAAAAACAATTTCATATTAGCTGCTAAAATAACATTGACATTAAGAATACTTCTCATCAGAGGCAAAGTAATGCAATGAAATCTCCTTTCTAGCAGGCAACCTCTAGTTTAGCATGCTTCTGTGATGCTTTTAATCGTGTATATAGACTATATCTATAGCATCAGCGCATATATAAAGAGACTATAGTTAATAAATAGCAATAATAATATAGTCTCCGTGAAATATATCTTGAGTTTTGCATTATCAAAATCATTCTCAAGTGCAAAGATAAAAAGCAGTCAAAGCATTTTGTTTCTTATAAAGCATGAAAGTGCTAAAGGTTTCTTGTTTTTTGACCTTGAAAAAACATATTTTAAGGGAAATGCATGAGAATCCAGCAATCATTGGATCGAAAGAGTATTGATCATTGACATGCATGCAATATATCTATGTACAGAATGTGTGTGTGTGTGTGTGTGTGTGTGTGTGTGTGTGTGTGTGTGTGTGTGTGTGTGTGTGTGTGTGTGTGTGTGTGTGTGTGTGTGTGTGTGTGTGTGTGTGTGTGTTGTGTGTGTGTTCTCATTCAGGAAACATGAGCGGAACATATGTGTGTAAATCAAGAATAAATACATTCTTACATAAAATGTTCCACTGAATTGAGCATAACATTACTGCAAAAATGGTTTTATGGACAATTTACAAATAAATCTGCTCTGCTCATGTTTGTTAAATGAGGCCCAATGCTTTCACACTAATATTGCTTCATAAGGCCCAATAACTGCACATTCAGTCATGTGACATAAGAACAAACTGTAACAATACTATTTCTGGAGAGAAGCGACGGGATTTAAAAGAAGGCTTGCTAGTCAAAAATCTAGGGCTTGATCATGAAATATATCTAATAAGTATCAATGCAATATATAAAACCTGTTTTTTTTAACCTTTCATACAATGCTTTAAAATTACAATCTATACCTGTTCTGAATGCAGTTACTAAATCAAAGCAAAAATGGATCCATTTCATTTGTAATGCGACCATGTTTTTTCCATTATTTTTTGCAAACCACTGTATTTACATTAGTTCAAATTTAATTCACATCTTTGCAAGGATTTAATCTTAATTGTGCTTTTTCGACACCCTGTGTCTTTTCTTTTTTTTGCCAGTTTCCCCGTGTCATTCAGACATCAAAATATGAGGTAGCAATCTTACCAACAGACTAAGCCCCGCCCATGATGCAAGACTCCACCCACCAGCTACAGCTCATTTTAATATTGCATTATCATTTACCTGTATAAACACATGTAACATAGAGAAGAATAACGAGAAATACAAGTTTTTCAAAAGGGGGTTTTCGCAGCAATGACCACCAATTTGGGTTTCCCAAGAACCTTTCAGTAAATAGTTCTGATGGAACCATCAAAGCCAATAAAGATACGAGTGTATGGTATGAAGAAGGTTCAGATAGCTTTGCAAATAAGGTATTTGCAATTCTTAAATTTGAAGTATGTGATAATTGTGTTTGAAGAGGACCTACTAGTTTTTTTTGTTGCTATGTATTCTATGTCGATTCAAGTGTACTGACAGAAATGCTTCAAACGCAAATGACTCAAACCTACATAATAAAACCATATTAGATGTTATGAATATACATTTTCCTGTACTCAGTTCCCCCTACACTTTCAAGTTCGAGCAAGTTCATTGCTTCTTATTGCGAATCATTCTTCATGAATAAATGTCAAATGTATGTGATTCTCAAGCAAATTTCTGCAAGTCTTACAAAGCTCAAAGCAGCTCAAATATATTCAAATGAGTGGGAATAAAGGATCGCATGAGAAGCGCAAGAAAAGGGATCACCGGAAAGGCCCGGGTTGTGGAGAAACCCCAGCGGAGTCAGCATCTGAAACTGCTGAGACGAGCCGTTTCTTCAGCGGAGTTCCTCTGAACCACAGCTGATCCTATTTACAGTGTTAAGCCCCCGTATCAGATACCTGTCATCCATGCGGACCTGATTCATCAAGGTGTTCAGTTTACCATCGGCAGGGATTATCAGCACAGCACTTCAAAGCCGGAGGCCAATGCAGACGCTCAAAAAGGGAGCATTCACACCAGGAGAAGCGCTGGGAAAGTGTGTTTGCCGGTGAGATGCGTTCAGGTTGGTCTTGAAATGAACTTGATAAGTGACTCAAAAAAGATTCTTTTGGCATTTTGTAGATGAACTGCTTGAAAAATATGTGGGTAAGATTCCCATTTACAATCCACTTCAGGTGTTGCTTGAAGCGTCCTTGGAGTTTCAGGAAGTTTGACACTCTCGTAAAAGTTCTAGATAGTGGCATGGCTAAATAAAGTTAAAGAAAAGTATCGTCAAGACTCACAAGTGATGTGTTTTTTTCTTCTTCACATGCACTACATGGCCACTCTAATCTAGCACTTGGCTTTATCTAGTCAAGAACTCCTCAGTAATTCAAAGGCATGCATAGTGCAGGACCGTTTCTGTTCTTCAAAGTTTATTTTTTATACATTTTTTTGCGAGTGCGGTCTTCTCTTGGATTCTTCTTCGACAAACCATTTGTTAAGCATCAGATGAGTCCAATCGAGATGTAATTTTAGAAGTGTAAGATGTTGCGAGTGAAAAGTGGCCGCACTGGTGTAATAGATGTTGGTTAGTGTAACTTAATTTACATTGCTCAGGTTGTGGTTCCATTAGTTGGATCCAGTGCAGTGGCTTTCTCAGAATGTGCATCCAACTCATTCACCATCTCCTCAGGCGTGGTTGCGCCGATCAAGTCGCCATCTATCTGAGCCCCAGATTTGGGCGGGACGACGGGGCTGGCGCTCAGAATGGAATCAGGGGTGCGAGTGGCACTATGGTCATCCTCAGAAATGGTCGGGGGGACGCCAGCGAGAGTGTCAGGCTCAAGAAGGAGCTTGTGAGAGGTGAAATTGTCGGGGACGTCTGTGTCACTGTCCAGAGGAAGCGCAGACGAGTTGAACTCCACGCCCGAGTCGTTCATATCCAGGAAGTTTTTGTCAGATTGGAGGGCCTGGTACTGACCTGGTTTCGATACCTCAAGACCCTAAAAGTGAAGTTAAACGAGAACCGCAGAACTGTGAGATGAATGTCTGAAACTATTCAAATAGTCATAGAAAAAAAAACAAGAAAAAGTTCTTCTAAAATCAAAAATCTGTCATTATTCTTTTTTTTATGTTGCTGTTAATTTAATTTAATTATTTTTTTTGGTCTAAACTATAAAAAGCAGGTTTTGTACAAGCTGCATAACAATTCTTTAAATATTTCAAATTCTCTGGTCCATGGAAACATTGTCATTAGTTTAGTAATATTTTTATACTATAGTTTTTTTTATAATGTATATAAAAATATATATTATATTATAGATTAATTAATTAAGATTAATTTTAGTTAACAATAATAATCCTGATTTGGGACAACTTGAGGGTGAGCAAATGACGACAGAATTTTAATTTTTAGGTGAGCTATCCGTTTAAGATCATGTTTTTTCATGAAAAAACAAACTTAAAAAGAAATCACCTACTTTGATCTCAACTTCTGTGCTCTCAGTGTTGTTCTCCCATGTGGACTGCCCAGTGGACTCCTCTGTGAATCTAGTATAAACTTCATGAACCACCTGAAAAACACATATACACATGTCAAAAATAATCATACTGTGCTGTCGGTGGTCCCACAATAGTATCAAAATCATAGCTAGGGCTTTTTCACACTAGAGCTTGTGGTTCGAACCAGAGTCCATTAGAGGCAAGTTTGGTTTGTTGGGTGTGAAAGCTATTTTTGAACTTGTAAATGGTTTATGTGGAGTATGATAGACATTATTGCAGAAGTGAACAGCTATTGATATAGTGAAGTGAATTGTCACTTTCTGACAGTCCAAAAAGTGGCCCAATTTACCTGCATCTTATAATGAATCAGTCATTCCTGTTTGCCTGTAGGAATTGCCTCTGGCAAGTATCTTGCATTCTTTGCTTCTCTTGCCATGACAGGCGCAAGTGACGTTAAAATCTGCTAGTGAAAATCAAAGGGACTAAAATATGAATACAACAATAAATATTGAATTTTGCTTTCCATTTTGGCTCCTTCTCCTGAGCTGTTATCTAGCCAGAGTGGCAGACAGCTGCTGTTGGTAATCACATCGAGCTGGTGATGCAAACGTATCACAGTTTGGAGCAAAATAATGAAATGTTGTGTGAAGGCGGGAGAGGGGGGGGGGGGGGGGAATTCAGGTTCAGACCAACCAAATCACACCAAGTGTGAAAACAGCCTGAGAAATCAGCAGATCCCGAATAAATATTCTGCACACACATTAGGGTTGTTGGAAATTGAATATACTGTATACTGTAATATTGTGAAAACTGGATGAAGCAAAGGGCAAATATATCTGAATAATTTCAAACACAACAGCTCTCCTGTATTTGGCCCTTCACAGTGTCACAAAATATATACAGTATGCGCATATTGTAATATCCCGGAGGCACAATAACCTATAATTTGAGGGTAAACACAATGATGTCACAGACAAACACATAGACAACATGGATTTCACTAGGCTGGCAAATGATTAATTGCTGGAGTCTACTAACTATATATTCAGAATAGCACACTAGCATACTATTACTCTTTCTGCAGTATGCAGTATTTTGTATATTGTGTGCAGAATGCTTGCCGTGGTAAGGGACAATAGCAGTGTGAAATTTGATATCAAGTAAAAGTAAATGGTATGAATGAAACAGTTTCAATAGCAACAGCCGAACGAAAAGAATAGCCTTATAGTCACCTAATGAAGAGTTTGCAACTAATGGCAAATTAAATGAACGCATTGACAGCCAAATGTTTTTTACAGACATATCAAAATGACACAGGCAACACAGCATACCTTACCTTGACAGGAACTGTTCAAAGGGCAGAACAAAATCTGGCTTATCTGGTTACACAACATACATCTTAATTAAGTGTATAAAATATTAATACAGTAAACCGACCACAAAGGAATCGGTTGCAAAGCAGTTGCATTTAGAAGTCAAGACCATTATGAGAATACGGATTAGTTTTGTGAACATGATTGAACTTTAAGTTAAAAATAAAAAATTAAAATGCAAGTTTGAAATCAAGCTTGTATGTTTGAGTTGTTGCGCAACAAATATTTTCCCACATTTTACCACCTAGAGTCCAACCAGGAGTATAACAGCGGATTTAAACGTGTTTGTGAAAATTAAAATTACGTCATTGTGTCAAGTCTAGTGTGAAGTATGCAAATTTTCACTTTCTTAGCTCATTATTTGATTGGTCCCCATTTTTAAAGTCCCCCTGTGGTGAAAACCAAGTTTTTAATGTTGTTTATACGTTTGTCTATGTGTTGTTTTTAATTTTCAGTAAGACAAACATTGTGCAGATTCATAAGTCAACATCGTTGGGTGTAGAGTTACTTTCAGGCTATTTTTAAGGCATGAAAAAAAAATTTCACAGGTAAAAACATTTAAATATATCATTTTGGTTATCACAGATGAGTTTTAAGAGATAAAAATATTGATTACAGTTTTTATTTTCGATATTTCATGAGGTCAATAGTGACCAGTAGTATGCTACATTGTTTTTACGTGTCACATAAATATGGAATTTAAATGTAAAATAAAATGTAAAAAGTATATACTTTGTAGTATGCAGTATGCTAGTATACTATTCTGAGCATAGCCTTATTTCTGTTCTGTATCTAATTTGAAAAGCTAAAACCATGAAATGTGAGAGGAAAAATGGTTAACAATTACAAAATCTGCAGCAATGTCCAAAGTAATTCAATATGAACAGGACATAATTAAAATGTTAAGTGACTCCATTAATCACTGCCAACCATAAGTACACACTCACACAGCAGCATATAAACAGAAGTCAGCACACATATACACACATACACATAGATTCATATTTACCTCTCCATATATATTGCATATGTGCATGTGTGTTTAAGCACGGCAGAAGCTTTAACACACAGGTGTATGTACCTTTATACCTATTTATATTATTATTATAGAGTTCAAATTAGGATCAGTGCAATACACCTGAAGTTACTCATCTCAGAGGAAAACGAAGGGAATAATGGACAGGTACACAGTCACTACGAGTGACAGAAAGGCTTTTGGGAGTCCTATTGCGCTACCACAACACCAATACAGATTCATCAACTTAGCAATATAAGAAAATACGACACCGGAACGCAAAGCTCTCTCACCCAGCAGGGACTCCGTCAGATGATCCTTTAGGGGGAGAAATGAAGTGTTAAGCTAACCACCACAAAACCTCTTTCAAATAAATGTGTTTGGGAGAAATACACACATTCAATCTCACTTTACACTCCACAGACAAACAGACAGATTATTTTTGTATTGACTGATGGGTGATAATAGATAAGACTGGCAAGATTGGATTGCTTTGTTGTTGGAAAAGGGATGAATTTGCAAGGTTTCTATGGGCTTGAAACAAAAGGAGGTGTTTTCTTAAAGCTACAACAACATGCTACAGGAGGTTTGGTCTCATACAGTAAAAACGGGGTATAAGCAAACTACAAATTACTCAGTAATAGTCAAAACAGTTAAAAATAATCATATAAAAGTAATAAATAATTCAAAGGGGTTAATCAGAATGAACTGAAGACAAGAGAAGAGACTTACATAAACACACAGACACATATTTTTGTTCGATCACATTTGCTGAAACTGATTTAATTATCATTATATATTGTATAATCCAACCTACAGTTACGTTAAAAAAAGTTTGGGGTCGGTAAGACTTTTTAATGTTTTTGAAAGTCGTCACTTATGCTCACCAAGGCTGCATTTACATGATACAATAAAAACAGTAATATTGTGAAATATTAAAATAAATGTGTGGTGGACGCCCCGGTCACGTATCTCTCACGGAGGAGCGGAAGTATAAAAGGAGGAATATGGAAGTAAAATAATGACAAATGTTTTTGAAACAAAAAGCCTGTTGAAATGTACTTATTGAAAAAAAATATGCATTACATTAACCCTGCTTGTATTTTACTGCATTGTATTTTTAGGGCTTGTATTTTTATGGGCTGAAATTTAGCATGGTTGAATATTTAGACTGTGAATATTTCAATTCAAAACATTTCAAACACATTTTCATTAGTACATTTTCAATAATCTATATTCACCTTTCATATTTCACTTCCAAAATATTCAAACTGATTAAAAATACAACCTATAATATTCAACAGGCGGTTTTCGGTCCATTTTATTTCGCTTTCAAATTCGCTTCCTCAAATTCAGTGGTTTAAATTCGACAGTAAATTCAACGTTGACATCCAGGAACTGCAGGAAAAGCAGTAGATTACAGAGCAAAATCTCCATCTGCTGTTAGTCGACCTCACCAGCTGGGGGTGCAAGCGCGTGTTGTTGACGAAGATAGAGCAGTTAGAGCAAGCCATTCATTCATAAAAAATAATTTACAACAATGTAAGTGTTTCTGTGATTATGACGTCTGTTTTATGTGAAATTCAGTGTCTTCACGATTACTTTTCCTGTGTAGCCTACATGCATCTTTCTCTACCGTGAACGAGATTATAATGTTATTCCCCCGACGCGGATGTACAGGTCCAATGTTACATTTGAGTTTGACAATCTATTGGTTGTTTAGTTGCGGCGATTGTGCTGCATGCATTAGGGTTTCCCTCAATACGTCAGGATTCCCCTGCTGGACATATAAAACGCTTAACGTAGCTTAATGGACTAATACAGTGATATAAAAGACCAAACTCGCAGGCAAGCAGAAGGACTCAGAATATGAACTTAACGCGCAAAGTTTAATGCTCAGCGTTTCCCAGTGATACTGGCATAGTTGGCTTGACATTCGCACATTTAGGGACCATCTCTAAAGTTACATACGACATTGGTATACACGTTTCTAACTTCAATAGCATTTGAAGAGAACGACTTACAGTCATAAAACCAACTGTAAAGTGTTCATGTAGGTGTCAGGCATAATGTGCAATTTATTCAAATAAATTGAAGTTTGCTATTGAAGTTAGAAACGTTTAGGCCTAATAGGACTACCAATGTTACTTTAGAGACGGTCCCTAAATGTGCGAATGTCAAGACAATTTTACGTTTAGTCATTTCGCAGACGCTTTCATCCAAAGCGATTTACAGTTAAACTAACAATATAGAACAACAATATGAAAGTGCTATGAACCTTCCCAGTTTAATCTAATGCAGTACATGAATGTTGGCATACTTCCTCAATAAAGGTGCGAGTTTTGTCTTTTATATCACTGTATTATTCCATTACAGGAATTGCCAGTTTTGTCCCGACAGAAAGGGAATCTTTGAGTATGATGATGAGGTATTGAGGGAAACCGATAATCCCGTTCATGGTAGAAAAAGCTGATAACATGTAAGGCTACACAGGGAAAGTAACAATGAAGTTAATGAATGAAACATAAAAACAGCTTTTGAGCCTTAATCGTCTTTTCCGCATATATACTGACCCAGATAATCATCACAAAAAACGTAATGTATGCTCAATTGTTGTACAGTTTTCATAAATGAATGGCTTGCTAACTCTATCTTCATTAACAACACGCGTTTGCACCCCCTGCTGCTGCTGGTGAGGTCGACTAACAGCAGATGGAGATTATGCTCGGTGATCTCCTGCTTTTCCTGGATGTCAACGTTGAATTTACTGTCGAATTTAAACCACTGAATTTGAGGAACCGAATTTGAACGCGAAATAAAATGGACCGAAAACCGCCTGCTGAATATTATAGGTTGTATTTTTAATCAGTTTGAATATTTTGGAAGTGAAATATGAAAGGTGAAAATGGATTATTGAAATTTTACTAATGAAAATGTGTTTGAAATGTTTTGAATTGAAATATTCACAGCTTAAATATTCAACCATGCTAAATTTCAGCCCATAAAAATACAAGCCCTAAAAATACAATGCATTAAAATACAAGCAGGGTTAATGTAATGCATATTTATTTCAAGTAGTACAATTCAACAGGCTTTTTGTTTCAAAAACATTTGTCATTATTTTACTTCCATAGAGGAACGACGACAGTGAAAGACGAGAGAGGACCTGGGGCCTATACCATGAAGCCGGTTTAGATGAAGCCAGCTAAGTTTCAGTTTAGTTTTGTGCCAACCCTGGGTTTTAGACACCATGAAAGTGGTTTGGATTTTAGTAGTGTTCATCGCCATAGTAACTTAGGCTCCACGGCTAACCAGGTTATGTTCAGGTAAGAGATCTCCAACAGAAATTGGACCAATCAGCTGTGAGCAAAGGATAAAGTCACTCCACCTGTTTCTACTCCAAATTAAAGGTCACTACATAGCATATGATTTTTAAAGACAAAACCGTCTGGCTTTAAGTAACACTTTTTTAGAGTAGTAATTTTGTATGACTTAGATATTGCTTATGTAATTATTAATCGATCACACGTACAATTTTAGTTTATCAATTATTTTTACACATTTATATTAAAGGTAATATAAATACGCTTTAGAATCAATAGATTAAGCTATAAAATGTCTACATGTGAGCTTAAAAGTTAAATTCTCTCAATACCTTTATCAACTGTATAAACTAACTTCACAACTTTTACTTGCACTGATATAGCAAGACTTTGTCTTTTAGTTGTGAATTTTCTTTCATAGACAGCTAATTTATTCTTGCTGTGTAAATTTGTTTAAATTCTTAATATATTTTTTTTAATCTCGTAATATTCTGCAGAAGAGAGAAGTGAATCGCGCTGCTTCTCTCGCGAGAAATTTCTCGCAGTTTTCACTCTTTCTCAGCATGTGATTGGCTGTTCGCTGCTGATGTCACACCTAAACTCCTAAACTCAGGATCAAAAGCCTGATTTGACAGAGAAAGTTGATGATCAGCATCATGGTACCAACAAAGCCTGGTTGGATTGGATTGGTTTGGTTTTGTCAACTCAATACTAATCCTGTAACCCAGAGTTTGTTAAACTACCATCATGGTACCGGCCCCAGGCCTGGACTATTTTATTTGCTGTTTTGTTTTATTATGTGTGGCGGCAGTCGACCGTGAGGGGCTGGCGACGTTTTTGTATTTGTTTATTTATTTAATTAAAAGTTTTTAAATGTTCGCTGGTTCCCGCCTCCTCCTTCCCACAACATCTAACCTTGTTATAAACTGCTTTCTATTTTAATATACATTTTTAAGTATTTTATTTCTATGATGGCAAAGCTGAATTTTTAGTAACTGTAACTCCAGTCTTTAGTCCCCCATGATCATTCTAATATGCTGATTTGGTTCTCAATATAGAATATATTATTATTGTTATTATTATGAATGCTAAAAACGGTTGTGCTTCTTAATATTTCTGTGGAAACTGATACATTTTTTCAAGATTCTCTGATGAATAAAAAGAACTTGAAGCATTTATTCGAAAAGAATTTTTGATACAATGTCTTTACTTTCACGTTTGATATATTAAATGCATCCTTGCTGAATAAAGGTATTCATTTTCTTTTTGAATTTTTTTTACTGCCCTCAAGCTATTGAAAGACAGAGTATTTTGCAACCTTTAATATACTGTCCAAATGTAGAGGAGCAGCATCCAACATACAGTATGTGTTTTTATTGAATTGTGTTTAAAGTAAGTAAATTGTATTATACGTCTGGGGTGTCTAAAGTTGATTTGTTTTACCTGTCTGAAAGCATCACCGTCGCCCTTGCCCGCCTGCTGAGCGATTAGGGAGAGCTTACGTGCTCTATCAGCCCGGCGGTGAACCTTGATCAGACAGGACAGCAGACACACCAACAGCAGGAACGCCAGCAGAGACAGCAAGGAGATGATCGCCAAATAGAGTTGTGGCAGCTTATAGGCTGTTATGGGAGAGGAGAGGATCATGGGTACAGGAAATAGACCTCAATTTGTTAGTTATTAAAATCCGATCCAAACACAATTAACAGTGCGTTCTCAAATGCTCTACTCACGCTCCACGTTAAGGTAGACGTCCGCTATACGGAAGCCTGAGAAGTCCATCACTCGAAAGACACCCATGTCACTGACTTTGACCTTCTTCAAGTAGAATACGGATCCTTCCACAGACGCTCGACCATCAAAAACAGACTCAACAGACAACATCAGCTCTCCCTGCTCCATGATGAGTCGTTCTTTGTGGTCAGAGTCCGGGATGTAGACCATTTTGACTTTGGCGTGGTCCACGTGAAGCCTGATCTTCAAGGTTTCCCCATAATTCAAGTGGTCAAAGATCTGGTGATCTGTGAAATGGAAAAAACAATGATAGCTCAGACTCAGAAATTTTGACTGGATATACACAGATATTGAATCTTGAATTCAATATTAATGCACCAAATTTCTATGTACCTGAAAACAGCTCAGAATATAATCAGAATCATCTGATTATAATCAGATACTAATAATAATAGTATTATTAAAAATATTTTTGGCAATAATAAATATACTTTTATTTATTTACTTTAATTACAAGTAAATAAATATTTTTTACTAAATATTAAAAAAAAAGTTTTTATCATTTCATGCCAAAGAACAGCCATTATCCATGTTAAAAATAATAATAATTGTCGCAAAAGTGACTAAATATTTTATTCCTTCTATGACCGGTTGATGTTTTACTTTTATTTGTAAGACTCAAGTAATATTTAGATTAGAGCAAAAATAGCATGTCAAAACGAATATCATCATCTTTGTGCTAGTATGGCATTTCTGTACATTCAGCCTTGTTTTTAGATTTGATTTTGCATTTATCCTGCCAAAAACTGTAAGCTGCAATGTGCACCAAAATGAATACTGATAGTCTAAAGTCTGAGTCTTTTGTGCTTACATGTCCTCTTTTTTCGTCCTTTTTTATCTCTCTTTCCTTATCTTCCTCTTACACTTCCCTCTTTGTACTTTTACACCATTTTAAGGCTTTGACGCATGTAAGGCTTTCTCTTTTATCCAGCGCTGAAACTGTCTCCTCATATAATGCTCACACAAACATTGATTTTGCACCTTTCACGTTGAGGCAGGCCCTCAGTCTGACTTTTTCATCCCTGTCCACGATGGTGTAGCTGCCCTCATCGTCCCCTGTAACCAGATGGAGGTTGACCCTCTTCTCTTCCACGGTGAGGCGGTTCTTGTACTGTTCTGTGGGTAAGCCGGTCTGGTTGAGGAGAACCACAAGTGGTTCCTCTGTGGTCTGGTTAACTGGAGTCAGAGCTCCAGGCCTGAACTCAAGGGTGTATGGACCGATCGCAGGGTTGATGGGGATATGATACGTGTCTCCATATTTCACCACAGTCTCTAGTGCACAATCTAGAAGAACAACAGAACTGAAATACATCAACACACCTATGAGGACATTCTTTTTGACTAAACACTGTAAAAAGTCTTATAGTCTTATAGATAGCCTAAAACTGATGTAATGATGCTGAAAATTCACAGATGAACACAGTATATAAATTAAATTATTATATATATATATATATATATATATATATATATTTAAATTATTTATTCGTGTGATCAAAGCTGAATTTTTAGCATCATTCATTACTTCAGTCTTCAGTGTCACATGATCCTTCAGAAATCATTCTAATATGCTGATTTGCTGCTTTTTTTGGAAATCATGATACAGTACAATTCTAAAATTTGGGGTCAGTTATCTTTTCATTACATTTATCAAAGGTGATGGTAAAAGTTACAAAAGTTTTCTATTTCAAACAAATGCTGGTCTTTTGCACTTTCTATTCATCAAAGAATCCGGGAAAAAGTAACACGCAGCAATTACTGTTTATTATATATAACATGTAGTGTCCATAGCTTTTCATCATTTAAAAAAGCATTTTGCTTATTAAATCCTTTCCTGTCTTCTATCAAAATAACCAACAGAGGAAGAACTTATTTAGTGGAATTATAACTTTTACCTCTAACAACGAGAATGATTCGTCTGACATCAGATGGGGCCGCAGAATTCTTCACCACGTACGTGCCCTCATCCTCCTCGCCCACATCCTCCAGGATCAAATGGCTGATGTGAACGTTCAGTTTGGCTCTTTGATCCAGAATTGTCCCGTTCCGCAGGAGAACCCGCTCTAACATCGGCTCCACCCTCGGCTTGAACAACACCTCTGATGTGTCTAAAGCCGACACGGGAATATGAACATCCTCCCCAAAGAAAGCAGTGCGGTGTTCATCTTTAGCTGCATAGTGACAAGAAAGACAGACAATATAATACACTTAACTACAGAAAATTGAGAAACATATATTAAAATCCAAATTTATATATAGGAGAAGAGGATTGGCCTTTAGTAGGTTGCTTTGTAATTATTAGGTCTATAATAATCTCAGAATCATTACCTTTAATGGTTGATGACCAACCTGGAAAAAAAGAGAAAAAAGGTAAATACAAGTATAATCAAGGCAGACAAGCTTTTCTATTCCAAATATCTAAGTTTTGTCTTAACTTATGCTACAATAAACTCAAATCCCTGAGTCACGGTTGTATTGAAGTTATTAACCCTCTTGGATTCATTCTGCAAATCTTTTTCACTCATTGATACCATTTAGATTTCATTTTAATGAATGCAAATGTTTAATAATTGCTCATATCTAACTGCTGCTAATAGAGGTAAAAGAAAACAGTACATCTGTGCAATATGAGAGTATATATTTGCTCAGGTGACAGATCAAATTTCTATTAGATCAAATTTAGCTGATCTACAGTATAACTGCTGCAAAATATAATGAATTTGCCCTTATGCTCTCAACAAATAAATCACTTTGGACTTGGAAATCAGCAGTTATGAAGGAGAATAACAAGGAGACAAAGTCTCTCTCTCTCTCTCTTTATGTGTGTATATCTTAAATATTAATAAAATCTTAAAACCCTGACTGAAAAACTATAGTTTAAAGCAATTCACTCCTAACTCAAAAAGACCAAACATAGAAAAAATAGCAAGCATTTTGTGTTTTTAAAAACCAATGGCCTGAATATACAGGCTCTAAAAATATATGCCTTTTTGCTGACGATAAAAATACACCTATCTGAGAAAAGAGTTTCCTTCTCTGCAGACGAACAATATGAAAGGACTATTAGGAGTGCTGCCATGTCAAACCGCCAACTGTGCACTTTCAGTCCAACATCTTATGATAAATTATGCTGCAAATGTTGCCCTTGTGAAATAAAGCTATTGCAAATGAAAAGCTAAGCCTAGTATTTGTTGTAGCAACATTTATTTTTATTGTTCCTTCAGAAATGTGTTCTTAAGAGGTTTTCAATCAGTTACCTGAGCACAGGAGGGTGCTAATGACTGCCACGCACGTGATGATCATTTTGGCTGGATATCTGTGTAAATGCAACTGTGAAACAACATAAACAAGCAAAACTTATTTCCAGCAAGATATGGGAAGAAATAACAATTAATGATACCTTATATAAAATTTTCACTTAATTTGATAAATATGTTGTTCACTGAATTAGAATGGTGTCTCAAGCTATGCATTTAAAATGAAACCGAATTTTCAATTATTTTCAAAAAAGGATTTCATAAATTCATGATGCTACAAGATGAGACTAAAGAGGCTTAATAGAGATTCTTGTCGTAGTCTAATAGCACTAGTTATCTAACTAAAGTCCTGAATCATTAATGCTAACTGAATTCACTCTTGTATCAAAAGAGACCATTGCTTTTAGGTCTAACTCTAGAGCAGCGTGACAGTTTGATCAGTGTCTCTTAAAGACTGATTGTAGATCTGACTAAGGGAGGAGATAGACTATGTGCACGTTAGCATATGCTACTTCCGGCTGCGAAACCGATATGGGGTGTCTAGTTTCCGGTAGCCTGATGGACAACGCAGATTATGTATATTTCTCCAGATGTCTTGGACATTAACCGAAGATTTCAGTCGATATGATAATATAATATTAAAGTCGATGATGTTCATCGACTGGTTAGTGATTTTTCTCCAGCTCCCCAGAGCAAGAGAGAGAAAGGGGTTTAAATATTACATCTCTCAGTATGTCATACAGGGAGTAACTTACACATGTAATACAGGGAGTAAAGGTATCCGACGTTGGGAAAGGGAACTAAAAAAAGTCCTCGCTCTAGACTAGGTAACTTACTAAAGAGTTATAGGAACTTAGTCCGGTCGGAACACGCGAAAAAAATGGTTATAGGAAGGTTCTAGGCACTGCAAAAGTCCCTCCGGGCGGAAAGCGGCTATAGACACCGTGAGTAGTGACTTTTCCCTTGTCAGTGGTTTAAAATATGTAGTTGGATTGTTTCATGTAACTTAGTTCTTCTCCCTCGCTGTGTTATGGCTTTGCTATGTGTGGATACATGTGCTGGTTACGTTCGTGAGACAGCTGATTAGTACTCTTGTCATTGACCGGAAAACAGTAACGTTACAGGAATCACCAGCCCGTCGATCGCGGTCGACAAGTCGATCTTGGAAGCATTTTAAGTCGATCACGAAGAGTTTTCAAAATCAGAGAAAAAAGCCTATTGTGTGTAGTAAATGGTGTTCTAATCCATGTTGCTGTTACAATCACGTCATTTTTGCGGCGCGCACCTTTGGGCTCATGCGGACCCGTCGAGTTAAACACGGCTTTACGCTTTAACCATTAAACCAGCTCAGCCACAGTAAGTTTTTTTATGTTTTAGGTCCATTGCGAACGATTAAACTAAGTTAACGCCGGTCCACTGATGTAAACAAGACGGCAACCGGAAACGAAGTACCCAACGTCCGCCCTCAAGCCGGAAGTTAGCATTTTTCTCGTGCACAGAGCGCATTGGTTGGGTGTCTCTTTGTAATGGACTGACCATAATGCCATGACATCCAGTTTCTGACAGTATATTGTACTTGTCCAGACTGAAGGCAGCTGACAGTGCCACTTCTTCCAAAAGCCCAAATCGTTCTCTATTAGTGATGTGCGGATCGATCCTGAAATATCGATACTTCGATACTGACGTGGTATCGAAACGGATCGATCCTCACATAAAAATATCGATCCAAATGTGTATTTTTTTTACCAGTTATTTTTTATTAATTTAGCACGCAATTCAGTGCGTAAAATAAGCTTCTAAGTGGGGAAATAAGCAAATGTTAGCGGGTAATTGCGTAGGATAGAACTTTTTCTCCTAGTCATCTGTATACAAGACGAAACCAATCAATTACAGAGAGCGTTCAATGCTAGTGCTTCGCTGAGCCCACACAGGCCCAGTGCGTTTGGGAAACGAAGCCTTGCTTAGATGACAGCGAAACAATCAGGAGTTATTTCGCAATTACAAACCAAAAGTGTGCATAACGGTTCAAAATGCTGAGGTCAGTAAGATTTTTTTAATGAAATTAAAAAATATATCATTAAATTGATCAAAAGTGACAGTCAAGGGTTTTACACTGTTAAAAAAATCGACTTCATATAAATGCTGTTCTTTCAACTTTGTTCATCAAATAATTCTGCATAAAATGTATCATGGTTTCCACAAAAATATGAAACTGTTTTCAACATTGATAATAATAAGAAATGTTTTCTGAGCAGCAAATCAGCATATTAAAATGAAATATCATCATGACTAGATTAATGATGCCGCTAATTCAGCTTTGATCACTTGAATAAATTACAGTTTACAATTACAATTTGTTCAATTGTAATATTAAAGTTTTTGCTAAGAAAAAGAAAAATTTTACAGACCCCAAACTTTAGAACAGTAGGCTACTAGTAGGCTAGTAGTAGGCTAGTACTAGGCTAGTACTATAATTAGGGTAGTTTTGTAAAAGTCACTGACTAATTAAAGGCGAGTTGAGAGCACAAATCACAAAATATTTAGGCCTGGAAGTCATGAAAACGGATTTAGATTTAGCATATTAATGATGCATTCACCTCATAAATCATGACACAATGCTCTAGCAAAGGAAAGTGCATTCAAGTTCAAATGCATGCTTTTAAAATGAAAAAGTATCGGTATCGGTATCGATATCGGCGATACTGGCCCTGTATTTACTTGGTATCGGATCGATACAGAAATTTGCAGTATCGCCCATCACTATTCTCTATCTCTCCCCTAAGATTTAAGGTTACCTTTTACAGCCTAGCCCAATCAGTCTTAACCAATAGCCTAGGTTTAGCCTATAGCCTAAATAATTATTTTCAGTAGGCTTATAAAACGTGTGCAGTAGTTTCCTACACTCATTTTGTTCCCCACTAACATATTTATTGTGGCAAAATATGGTTCAAAATTGTGAGAGCGAAAGAGAAAAATACAATCTTCTTTGTTCTAGTCCTTTGCCAAAGTAGGCCTACTCTTTGGCCTCATATTGAATCAGAACTGAGCGCCTCAGCGTGAAAACGAACTGCATCTGCTCCACTTCCAATTGATTAACAATCGATTTCAGAACACCGCATTTTTAGAATAATCTGTTTGGTTTTTAAGTGCACTTTACCCGAAACCACGGCAATTTCTAGTTCTTAATAGCGTATAACTTGAATGGAGTGAAGAGACACTGACTGACAGCTCATTTTTCAGCGCGTGCCTTTTAAATCGCTGACTCAGTGAGATTGTTCAGATGCTTGTGACTGTACTAATACTAGTAAACGACCAATAATTATCTTTCATACAGGATTCCTTCTGTATAAATTCGAAAGTCGCTGTGTCGCTTTGAAATGGTTAGGCTACACAGCTTATATCCGTGGTTTTCAGTCGTGAGGGAACGTTGCGCTTTTTAGCCGCCTTTACCCATCCCGTATTAACCACACGGGCCCGCTGATGCGACAAGGGTGTGTCACGGTCTTCTGCTGGACCTATCCCATCAAAAAGATTCTGAGGACCCCATTTGAACAGAAATATTTTCGTTTTCTTATGCATACAGCCTAAGCTTGAACAAAGCAGGTTATGTAGAAATGAGAACACGCACGATGAAACATTGCAGATCACGACTGTCTTATTTAGCGAGATGACGAACAGACAATCAAATAGGGTACCGTAGGCTACTGTCTGTCGGTTCTATTATATAAAATAACTGGTGCGTCGCGAAAAATTGTAACGCTCAGCGGCGTGGCGATAATAAAGTCACTAGCTTTAGTGTCCACTAGCCTTTGAGAGCAGTATGTCATGGGTAGACAGTATGTCCCATTCATGAGGAAGCTTTATCAATCGACAATGAACTATGAATCAATATTTTCTCGTGTTACCAATACGGCCACTTCAACTGACAGGCGCTACAAAAGGTGCTTAATTATATAAGAATTTATTTTGATACAAACGAGCATAAATATGTCCAACCTAAAAACTGCGTCTAATAGGCTACAATTCTAATAATTGTGCCAAAAGGTTTTACGTGCCATAGTTCTGCATTTAGCCTATTATAACGAGGCTATTAAAATGAAAAAAAAAAAATGTCCCGATGCGAACCGTTTCTTGTTTTGATATCAACAGAAACGCCCTAAATCATTTGTTATCATCACTGCATCTAATAATAAAGTTATAAAGCAGTAAACGACAAAACGGCATAATTTAACCCTATTATTGCTGTTGCCTTATGTGAAAGCATCATTCTTAAATATGATAAAGAAGTGGTGTAATTACCTTTGTAGGCTATGAAATCCAAATCGGCAAAAGGATTGGTACGCTATATGAAAAAAATATGGTTTAAAAGGATGGTTTTCGTCCTCCTATTTCCCAACCCTTCTTTATCGCCCCCAATCTGCCAAAGAAAGACACTTCTGTTTTAACAAATCGGCGTTATCTGGAAGACTTCGGCTGCTTTCGTTTTAGAGGCAATTTAAGCTCGGCTTTTCTCGGATGCTGTCGTTAATTTCCGGAAAATCACTCTCGCCTATGCTCTACCAGAGCAATCACGTTTACATAAAGCCTATTAGCCTAATATATAGGCTACGCGTTGAAGACTCAAATTTCATCTTTTAATATGTTTTCATTATTCAATATTATGTATCTCTATTATTATTCTTTATTAATATTCATAATCAGTTGTATTATCTTATGGAGTTTTAAATGCATGTTTTTGAATGCATGAAGAGAGATAGCATGAATCCATGTAAGATAGAGGGAAAGCTATATTTTGCTTAGAGGTATGAGTGCAATGTAACATGTTCACTGGGCATTGCTATTTCTGTTGATGCAAATGTGCCTTGTGTATGTATGACATATAAGTTCCATTTTTAACATAAGCGATGTGTTTTGCTACCTTACAAGGAAGTTGTATAAGTCTCTCTGATGTAGCCTATATAAGCTCAGTCTTACTATACTGACTCAGAGAAACAAGGAAACGCATAGAACTGGCAAGAATACAACATCTTCTAAAGTTTCTCTCCTGACATATAAGAATAAAACATTTTCCTTGGCAAGATAACTGGTGTCCGGTCCTGTGAATAAAACAAAATCGGGGAAAGGCTTAATTCCATGTCTACAGCGTAAATGTGCAGCCCTGGGCAAAATTAATTTAACAACTTTTATCACAATTCTACAGAAGCGTATTGCATTCACTTGAAGAAAAAGAAATCTGTTTTTCTGAATTAACGAGTTAATTATCTCAGAATTATAAGAAAACTTTTCTTGAAAAACATTTTTTTCACTCTGTTTTTCTAAATTAATGAGTTAATCATAATTTTGAGATAATTAAGTCATTAATTCAGAAAAACAGAGCAAAAACATTTTTCCATGAAAAATCATCCTTGGAATTCTGAGATAATTAACTCGTTCATTCAGAAAAACAGAACAAAAAATAAAATTTGGTGAAAAATTATCTCGTAATTCTGAGATAATTAACTCGTTCATTCAGAAAAAGAGAGTAGATTTTTTTTCCTCAAGTGAATGCAATACGCTTTCGTACAATTCAATTCAATAGCTTTATTAGCTTTCGTTGAATTACTACAATATTGCCAAGGTTTGAAGTATTTGCACACACAAGAAAGGTGTGTGAGTGTGTGTGTGTGTGTGTGTGTGTGTGTGTGTGTGTGTGTGTGTGTGTGTGTGTGTGTGTGTGTGTAAAACAAAGAAAGGAAATCTTTTCATTTCTTTTCTCATTCCAAATCCCTGTATATAATAACAGCACTCCAAAACAATCTAGTCTTTGTGCTCCGGCTCTGCTCACTGCTAAGAGCTAAAGTAGCTTCTGCAAAATATGAGCTGTCAGCATCTTACATTAAAGAACTACTCAATGATTTCATCTTCTCTACATCTCAAGAAGAATTAGAAGAGATGGGGAGGGGAAGGAGGACAAAAAGCTATAGGCCTAGCTATTCTGTGGATAAGTCCTAATGCACAGAAATAATAATAATAAATAATAGATCATTTTTTACCAGTTTCTAGTTAGACAGCACGCTGGAGGAATACATTGTGGATTTTCTGGATCTCTACAATGAGGCACACTGGGATGATGATACCCTTAAACAGAATGGACAACATTCTTGGACAGATGTTGCTGATGAGGGAGGAGCACTGACCCTTTGCAGAGTTCGTGGAGTTTGCCTAATGGGTTTGTGGATCCTAACTCACCATGGAAGTTGCGGAGGACAACGCCATCAACTCCGACTCCCCGGGACTTTTTAACACCTTTCAAGCAGCCATCTCCTTGTCCACTCTAGATAAGGCTTGTCGTCCCAGCCGGGAGAGTCCCGGATAGCAAGAGAAAACCTCAGCCACAGAGCTGATAATGACGCCCGAGGCCGCCACAGAACCGGAGCCTGAGCTCCCAACCACTCCCAACCAGTCAGAGCCAGACAGAGTTCGTCCTGGTGCCAGTGCCAGTTGCCATATCCGTCCCTAGGTTAATGCATATCGCCAGGTCCATGGACACAGTGCCGTTCCAAAAGTTCATCCCAGGGCCAGATGAGGATCACTGGCTGGCTCAATAATTTTACAGCAAACTCCCACTCTCTCACTCTCTCCTCCTGTTTAAGCTAGCTATGATTCTGGATGGCCCCCGCCCATGACCATTCCCACCCCGTTATTCCTGGATTCTATGCTCCTGCAAGCTCATTGGCTCCGCCTCGCAGCTCCTTCACCACCAGCACGACTATATGAAGCGGATCCACGGACTTCCAGACCTCCGGCTGTGCCTTAGCCTCCACCCCTTCAGCTCCACCGGGTTCCTCCTTCCCTCCGGTTCTGCTTTGGTCCTTCCTCCATCCGGTGTCACCCCGTTCTGCCAAGCCCCCGCCTTTAGGTTACTTAAGCAGACGATATCACCTCGGTCCTCCAGGCCTATGATGTTGCCTCACAGTTTCGCTTGGGTCTCCACCTAGTCCTGTTCCACCGCCGTCGGTCAGTGCTTCGCCCCGGAAGACCATCAGAACCATTTCACCTGTCAAAACACCTTTTGCGTACCAAAATTTAATCTGCATTACTCAATGAGAAAAGCGTTTTAGAGTAAAAGAAAAGCTTAAAGGGGGGGGGGGGGTGAAATTAGGGCTGGATGATTAATCGAAAAATAATCGAAACCGAAATTCAGAGCCTAAAACCGACGTAATTTTACCATGTCGGTTATTTCGGTTTTTGAATCCTATTAATATTTCCGCCCACTGCGTGTTAATGTACTTTCCCTTTAAAACATATTACCGCGTGTGTAGTCACGTGACATTGAAGCAACATGAGCCCCTTTCACACAGCGCGTTGATCCTGGGAAATTGTCGGGAAATTTCCTTCTGTGTGAACGCAAAAACGACCCGGGATAGATGCCAGGTTGGGGACCTAGTAACATTTCCGTGTTCAGTCCCGAAACGCGCGCTGTGTGAACAGAAGTAATCAATGCCGTGTCGTCGTGATGACGCTGAAGCCGGGATCGTTCACCAGCGTGTTTATGATCGAATCAGAGAAAAAACATGCACAAGCGTGGTTTCTAGAGAGAGAAATCGCAGCTCATAAGCAAACTGTAGACGCTGCTGAGACATTACGTGTGCATTGCTCAAAAAGAGAGAGACTGACAAACGCCCAGCCAGTGCCTCCACAAAGCAGGTGTCTAACACAAGCATTTACAAATGCTACACAATATGAAAATGATTTGTTTTTTAGTTTTATACAAGTTATATTTTACTTTTAAGATGGCAATATTTACAATCATTTATTTTGTTTACAAAAATAACTTTTTAAAAGTTCTTTATTTTCTACATTTTTAGGAAACTTTATTTTTACATTAAAACTTAAATTACGTTTTTTATAAGATGTTTTTATTTCAAGCATTGTATGCTTTGTTTAATTCAAATGTTTGAAATATTTAATAAATAAGCATTAATAGCTATCTTTGGGTTTCCTTATTTTAGAATCACAAAGATAGTATTATGCGCTCTTTCATTAGAAAAAATAACTGTAAACATATTTACAGTAAAAGCCTTGCCAGTGACATGAGAATTTTTTTTTAAATAATCGTTCAATAATCGTAATCGAGGTGACTTGTTCAATTAATCGCGATTATGATTTTAGCCAAAATCTTCCAGCCCTAGGTGAAATGCTGTTTCATGCATAGTGAGTTTTTTACACTGTTAAAGAGTTGGATTACCATGGTAAACATGGACAAAGTTTCAAAAATGAAGTTGTAAGTTTGATGGAGTATTTCTGTTCCAAAAATACTCCTTCCGGTTTGTCACAAGTTTCGGAAAGTTTTTTTCGAATTCGTAACTACGTGACGTCAGAGTGGGCGGAATTTCCTTATAGGGTCTGAAGGCACTTCTCCCGGAAGGGCGAGCGCAGCTGTAGCCTAGAGCGTACGAGAGCGTTCATCAGACCGCTGTGCTCTGCTGCGTTGCAATCAAAACAATGGCACCAAAAAGTGTGTTTTTGGTTGCCAGGGCAAGACAACACTGCACAAATGTCCAAAGAACCCAGAGTTAAGGGACCTGTGGATGGATTTTGTTTTTCCAGAGCAGCAACGGAGTTGCGCAAGTGTTTTTGTTTGTTCCCTTCATTTCGGCGGTAGCTGCTAATAGTTTTATAAACAAGGCACAGTTCGACGATTTGCAGATCGCCTAATACTTAAAGATGGAGCAGTCCCAACGATAAAGGTTCACGGAACCGCAGGCGGTGAGTAAAACTGCTTCAAATGTCTGTGTGTTGTTAACTATCGGCGTGTAAGCTAAGCACAGCAAGTAAACAACATGATCACGTACAGTTAATGTATCGATGGAGCATGCGATGTATGGTGTGTGTTTGTGTGTTTAAATACAGTTGTTTAGCTGGCCACTGTAGGTGTCAGTTTGTTTATTGTAAAACTAAATGTCCTCATAAACCACCAGTCTGTCTGTTTACAACACACGCAAAAGCTTCGCGCGCTCCCGCCCACACGGCACGCCTCCACCCGCTCGGGTTTTTTCCGGAAAGACTCGGTACAGCCTATTTTTCTTTTATAAATATAATAAAACTAAAGACTTTTTGGAGATATGAAGGATGCAATACTACTCTATAGGTACTCAAGATTAACATGAGATTGAGTGAAACTGAGTATTTCACCCCCCCTTTAAACGTCACATGAGAATTCACACTGGAGAGAAGCTTTTCATCAGCTTTCAGTGTGAAAACAGTTTCACGCAACAAGGAAGCCTAAAGAGAATTCACATGGAAAGAATGATTCTTTCCATGTTTTTTTTCCCAATGCTGTATAATTATGTGTGCAAAAAATAACATGCTTCATGCGCAAGGCTAACCCACCCCTACCCACCCCTAATCCTAACCCCTCCCCCACGACTAATCCTAAACCTACTATGCTAGTAGGGGGGCGGGGGTCGAAATTCGGCACAACACCGTCTAATGACAACTTTAATGGCTAGCTGCTACTGTTCTCAACTAGCAGCTGCAAAACAGAAAGGCAGAGTGAGTAATGTATAGCTAAAAATAAATTCAAACTGTAACTTACCTTGCCATTGTGGCACATGATTTTCAATTGGATAAGTTTAAACTGAAGGACGGTGTGCCTGTTTAAAAAAAGAAAAGAAAAAAAAGAATTAACTTTTTAAACATCCTTAGCGAAAAGGATGGAAAAGCAGCATGTGTTAGGCCTACAACAGCAGGAGGTTTGATGGTTTGAGGCCTATACAAAAACGCGTTCTGTATGAAAGCCACTTATTTGAATAATTCAATGCTCATATATTCCTTCCTATACGCTGGGCGAACTGCATCGATAACATAATTTTCAAATGATTAATTTAACCTAGGCCACACTATGCGAAGAACTGCTCTAATTAAGTCTCACCGTGAGATGGCGCCAGTAAGTCTGTGTGACTGGGATCCGGGCGGGGCGCCATCGTCATCATCATCACTATCATACATACACTGCTGCTAGTTACAGCCTGCTGGATTACTGCGTCTTTATTTTACACCAGTTAGAAAATAACCCAATATCGTGCTATTTTCAACTCGATTACTATTTACTAACCATTCACCCAACGGTAAGAGTTTTTCCTGGTAATTATTTTCCTGTTTTCTATGCAGTCTGTTCCGAGAGCTTTTACGCTGTCGTGACGTGCTGGATGTAAACACTGGATTAATATCCCTCCGCCGCCCAATACAATATTGCGAGATTATTATAGGCGCAGTAATTGTTTTTACTTTCAGTCTAGCAGGAAAATACAGTTTGCTGTTAGTGTAAGAGATAATAAGGCTATATTTATTTGGATGTAATACTGTTACACTAATGTGATTATACTAATGTAATTATTAAGGCACTCCTCCTAGTCCACCGCACCCGGCCGGGATCATATTCAATATTTAAAAAAATATACTATATATATATATATATATATATATATATATATATATATATATATATATATATATATATATACTTTATATATATATATATATATATATATATATATATATATATATATATATATATATATATATATAGCTAAATTGTGATAAATAACGAGAGATGTTCGTATTTTACTATCTGTCACGCATAGCACGATTTAATAAACTAATGAATTTATTTGTAATGCTATGCTATTATATGCTTTTTCCTCCCGAAATGTTCTGCAAACGTTTATTTAACCCAGCCCACCATTTCCGAGAAGCAATCGCATGAGTCGATCGATATAACCTACTTAAATGCATAGCCAGGCCCAGGTTTATGTAGATTGCAAGATATTGTGTGCATTATTGTACGCTATAAGTACATAAAATTCGTTCAAATATTTAAGAGTTAAATAGAGTTGTTGTTTAAGTTTAATAGAGTTGTTTTTAAGTGTTCTGTTCGTGGTTTTTGCGGGTCTAATTTGACCCGTATTTAGCTGTTTTCACTTTTTATATGTCATGTACTAAAATATATTTGTGATTCTGTGAATGGATCCAAATTATCTCGCACATACTGTTCCTTATGATAAAATACAAATGGGCCCTAAGTGGGTAAAAAATATGTATTTGTTGTATTTTTGTTTTCCTACAAAACACTACATGACAGAAAAAAAACCTACAGCACTTTATTAAACACCTGTATTAGGCTGCAATTTGTCTTGCATAAGTACAACATAACTGATTTATTGTTATGGTTATGCATAGTGTGTCATAGAATGTTGCAATTACAAAAAATAAATACTCCTTTACTAAAATGTAAATTATAAGAGCAGAATAATACAGTTGTTGTTATAAAGTATGTGTGAGATATTAGGGAATCTAATTTTCAGCATATTTTTTCCTTTGCATATAATTCTCAAAGCTGTTTTGTTTCCCATAGTGTGGAAATGTTTTACACTTGCGGTCCCAATGAGGCAATGGTGGTGTCGGGTAAGACTAAACATCACAGGAATGTGTTTATACAGAGATATATTTTCAGTAGAAATCATGAAAACATGTTCTCATTGTTATTGGACTCCTCAGGTTTCTGCCGCTCTCCACCTCTCATGATATCTGGTGGGAGAGTGTTTGTTGTCCCATGCGTTCAGCAGATTCAAAGGTATTACTCACTCTGTGTGTTTTTATATATATATATGTGTGTGTGGTTATGCATAAACAAATCTTAGCTTTTTCTCTCTCTTCCATCACAGGATCTCTCTGAACACTCTGACGCTAAATGTGAAGAGTGATAAAGTCTACACTCGTCATGGAGTGCCCATCTCTGTCACTGGAATTGCACAGGTTACTTCATCCTTCTTTAATAACTTTTTGTAGAAAGTCATTCTTGTTGAGTATGTGGCTAAGCAGATTATTTGTCTCTCCTATAGATGAAGATTCAGGGCCAGAATAAGCAGATGTTGGCTGCAGCGTGCCAGATGTTCATGGGAAAATCGGAGGGGGAGATTGCTCACATTGCCTTGGAAACACTGGAGGGCCACCAGAGAGCCATCATTGCTCACCTGACCGTCGAGGTAAATAGATAAAGTGCACAAATAGTGCTCACCTTGCAAATGTATGGCACTCTGCAACATTACAAACAGTAAAACTAGATATAGGGCCAGATTTACTAACAGCTTGCACCAGGGCAAACCCTCTTTTGGTGATTGAAAAAAAACAGGTTTACTAAAGAAACAGCGAGAAATTAGCAATGAAAAAGGCATTGGATATTTGTTTTTCTGAAGCTTTTGTAAGAGTTTCCCATTCAGACACATCATTTATGGGAGGTAGAGTATTTAAATGAATCATTACTAAGGTTTTGCGCCATTATTTAACACCCAACAAAAGCATGTCTTAAAGGGGTGGTTGATTATGATTTCACTTTTTTAACTTTAGTTAGTGTGTAATGTTGCTGTTTGTGCATAAACAACATCTGCAAAGTTACGACGCTCAAAGTTTAAAGCAAAGGGAGATATTTTCTTTTACAGAAATCTCTTTTTAAGGACTATAACAAACAGTTGGTAGGGACTACAATGAGCTTATCACGGGTTAGTGACATCACTAATCCTAAAATGTACATAAACCCTGGCCCCGGGAACCTGATTTATAGATTATCATGACAGAATATGCTAATCAATGACTAGAAATAGTAAACTCCACATCAGCTATATAAATTCATCAACTAACCATCTTTGTCCTTCTCCGGTTTGAACATAAAAGGCTAAAGTTTCAAAAAATGTCTGTGTGAGGTAGTGGATGATGCTAACACATGAGCTGTTGAATCTCCGCCCTCAGCAGCTCATTTGCATTTAAAGGGGACATACACAAAAACAGTGGATTTTTTATCACCCTCATAAAATGGGATCGTGATCTCAATTAAAATTGCCCTGTTTTGTAAAACTGACCCCTAGTATTCAAAATCTGCACACTCAGTCCTCAGCTTAGTGAAACCTTGACTTAATTTAGCATGATGACTTTGATGTTTCTTTACAAGTAAAGAACTAAGTGGGTTGTGTGTTTGTTCTTTAGGAGATCTACAAAGACCGCAAGAAGTTCTCCGAACAGGTGTTCAAGGTGGCTTCATCTGACCTTGTCAACATGGGCATCAGTGTGGTCAGCTACACACTCAAGGATGTTCACGATGACCAGGTCTGTTTAAATCTTTAAAACTGTAAAAATGATACATGTGAGTGCTGAATCAAGCCGTTTTCTTTCAGGATTACCTGCACTCTTTGGGAAAAGCCCGTACAGCACAAGTGCAGAAGGATGCACGTATTGGGGAAGCCAAGAACAAAAGAGATGCAGTGATCAGGGTGAGCCTTTCCTGAACTTTATTTCAAATACAGCCTATTTTCTAAATATCAGGATTTATGTCAAAATGTTCTCATGTTACGCCTCTCTTGCTCTCTGTAGGAGGCCCATGCTATGCAGGAAAAGATATCTGCTCAGTATTTGAATGAGATCGAGATGGCTAAGGCTCAGAGAGACTACGAGCTAAAGAAGGCTGTCTACGACATTGAGGTCTTCACCAAAAAAGCTGAGTCTGAAATGGCCTATCAGCTCCAGGTAAAAAATACAACCAAACCTTTTGATAACCATCAATGATGCGAAAGACTTTCTTGTGCTTCAATGTATCTTTGGGGTTCTTGTTAACTCTTTCCCGCCATCGACAAGTTTTTCCGTGCACTGTTAGACGGTAGGGGGCGCTGTTACGGATCTTCTGAAATAGTACAGCATCTCTGGATTCAAAAACAAGAGATGTAAAAGATCTGCATAAACAAGAAGGAGCAGATAAAGTTGTTTACGCACAAGTAAGCTAACATGATCACCTATAATTCAACAGCATAAAAATTGCACAAAACTGCCTAACGTTATAGGTAAAAATGTTAATCCCAGGACGAGGTATAGGACTGTGAAGGACTCGATCTACATTTTGATAATCATTCTGAATCCAGACAAAGTCTTTTAAAAAAAACACATTTTCTCAGCTTTTCGTTCGAAATGTTGTTTTTATGAAATTTAATCACATTCAAGTGTGAATGAAGCTAGACTAAAAAAAATATTTAAAAGCAGAAGCTCTGTTATTTCTTTTTATATGTTGACTGTTTACATATTCATAGGAGAATATATTCTGGGGGCCATAAAAGTTTGTGAATATGATCAAAAATGCTTAAAAATAAAATGCTGGAGTTGTTATCTATTTTAGAAACAACTATGTGGCATGATTTTGTTTTTGGGTGTGGGGGTGGGTGGGATAAATTGACTTTTATTCAGGTGATCTTCATCCTGCTGTGTTATTGTTGCATTAGGTGGCGAAGACGAAGCAGCAGATCGAGGAGGAGAAGATGCAGGTGCAAGTGGTGGAGCGCGCGCAACAAATCATGCTGCAGGAACAGGAGATCACACGCAAGGAGAAAGAGCTGGAGGCCAAAGTCATGAAACCAGCCGATGCAGAGCGATACCGGCTGGAGAAACTGGCAGAAGCCGAGCGGTGAGATGGATGTGCCTTTAGTTCAGCTATCTGTTTGTTTTAAAGGGGTCATCGGAAGTTGGTATGATTCTTTAGGGTCTTCATGTACAGTTTGTAACATACTTTGGTTAAAATTCCTCAGTGGTTGTGTAAAACAACACCCTTTTAGCTCCTCAAAAACAGCTAAATTTGCTAATACGGGGTAGTCCGTCAGTGGTCGTGGGCGGAGCATGAGCAATATGACATCATATTGCTCAGAAAATCCAAACGGCTTGATTATTGGAGTGTTTAGACTTTTTGAGGATAAAAAAAGAGGAGTGAATGGATTTGTTTCATTGTATGGTGGTTGTGTCCACACACTGCAAAGACACATTTAAATGCAAACACCATATACAAGTGAATTTAGCATCCGATGACCCCTTTAAAGGGATACTCCACTTTTTTTGGAAATAGGCTCATTTTACAACTCCCCCAGAGTTAAACAGTTGGGTTTTACCGTTTTCGAATCCATTCAGCCGATTTTCTGATATTTAGAAGAATATCAGTAACCAGACAGTTTCTGGTCTCATTGACTTCCATAGTAGGGAAAAAAATATACTATGGGAGTCAATGAGACCAGAAACTGTCTGGTTACTGATATTCTTCTAAATATCAGAAAATCGGCTGAATGGATTCGAAAACGGTAAAACCCAACTGTTTAACTCTTGGGAAGTTGTAAAATGAGCCTATTTCCAAAAAAGTGGAGTATCCCTTTAACATATAACGTAGGTCAATTTCCACAAACATTTACCAATTACTTTTGTGTGCACTAGTGTGTAATTTCTGCACTAGTGTCATACAAAATTGCAAAAAGACTATTTAGCATAGAAGTGTCCTATGTAGGTTTGTTGTAACAAATTTACGTAATGCTTTCTTATGTTCTACATTGACTGCTTGCGAACATCATCTACTTTGACCTGATTTCAAACACTGTAGATTTGGAAAAGTTTGGTTTGTGTTGTTGAAATGTTGAGAAGCTCAACTTTGCATGTGCTTCCACTTGAATTAATATGGTAAAATTACACCATTGTTACTGTTTGTATCACTGTATATATAAGTGCTGAAGAAGCCCTCGGAGCTGATATTGATTTGTCTCGGAGTGTTCAGATATGGTAATGTTTGTTTGTTAATGGTGTCCGACATGTGCTGTAAGCAGTAGATCAATCATAACAGACTGGGCCATCTGACCAATCAGAGCAGAGTAGCTTGCGTAAATGAGGGATTTAGAGAGACTGAATCCTTTATTGATCCATTTCAGACACTGTCAGAAAAGAGGAGATACTGCAATATATATTTTAAGAAAATGTGAGTGTTTTTTAACCTGGGATGCATGTTAACCTATTGTAGGAGACGTTCAAAATTAGAAGAAACCTTTAAAATGGCATAACAGGGACACTTCAAAAGCATTATAAACGCATATATTAATAACAGTATTTTTTAATTAGTTAATAAGTTAGGTTAATATAGGTAAATATTTTGAATGTATAAGTTATGACTGTGAAGTGTTCTCTCTCTGACATCATCTGGCCTTTTTATGCTGTCCACCAGTCTTCAGCTGATCATGGAGGCAGAAGCTGAGGCCGAATCCATCAAAGTAAGTGATCCGCCATCTCTAATAAACATTATCTGTGTCTCTAAACTTCACATAGCAGATATTGTGTTTGTAAATGAAGATATGTTAGCTCACACACTTGCTCTGATCAGGTGAGAGGAGAGGCCGAAGCGTACGCTGTGGAGGCTAAAGGTCGTGCCGAGGCCGAGCAGATGGCCAAGAAGGCGGAGGCCTTCCAGCAATACAAAGAAGGAGCTATGGTGGACATGCTGCTGGAGAAACTGCCACTGGTGAGAGGCTGTCGTAGAGTCAATTTCATTTTTAGTGTGTATGCAATACAGAAAAAAAGTACTGCAAAAAAGGGAATCATCCTGGGTTACACTTTATTTTGATGGTCCACTTTAGATATTCTACTAACTATAAGTAACTTTGCATTGACATTATGCAAAGTTAACTCTCATTAGACTGTTAGGGTTAGATGTTCGGGTTAGTAGATTTAGTTGGCATGTAGTTGCAAAGTTAGGGTGTGTTCAGTTTTTAACACTGAACCTAAAGATGCCAAAACTAAAGGCATTGGGATCCGTTTACAACCTGATTGGTTTACGTAACTGATTATTACGTATATTTTGTGACGGAACTTACCGAACATCCAAAACAATGCTGTGTTCTGGGCTAAATGCAATCGCTGTATGCGTATAGCCTACATATGATGGTGTTTTGACCAGCTGAGAACTTGTGTATGAGCTTATAAAGTGTGTAAAGCAGTCAAAACAGTGTCAGGAATCCCTCCGTCACACACACAAATGTAGATCTGCTGCGAGGAGACGCGGTTCTGACGTCACATCTTGTAACATCATGTCCTGTTTTTGGTTCATTTGCATGTCTTTGGTCCTTGATGCATTAGTATTTCAGGAAATGGATCGATAACCCATATTATCGGCGGTCTCGGTCCGCTTGCACACCAGGGTTTGTATGGCAGCGTTCACACTCAAATGAAGCCGCACTAACAGAGCAATCGCACCAGGGTTCGTTTTAATCGAACCAAACATGCCAAGTGTGAACACACCGTAAGTTATAGCTAGTAGAATGTCTAAAGTGGACCATTGAAATAAAGTGTTATCTTGCAAGGACTACAAATCCACATCGAGCAGAAAGCAGTTTGAGCTAATGTGTATTAATGGTGAATTGTGTTTTTTCTATCCATTAGATGGCCGAGGAAATCAGTAAGCCTCTGTCATCTGCCAATAAAGTCACCATGGTTTCCAGCGGAGGTGGAGAGATCGGCGCAGCCAAGCTGACAGGGGAAGTGCTCGACATCATGACCAAACTGCCTGAAACCATCGAGAAACTGACCGGCATCAGTATTTCCCAGGTGAAAATAGCTTTTCTGATAATGCAAATACAAAAGTCGTTTTCATGACTTTATTTTGTTAATTTTGTGTCATTTATGCATATTTTTGCAAGTATAATTGACACATAATTTTCTCTTCTTCTTTAGGTGGCCCGAACCGGCTGAACCCATTCTCCAACGTGACATTACTGTATGCATGCTTTATGGATCTTTCCTTTTATAATTCTCTCACTTTTCTCTGTTTCTTTCTTAAACTCTCTCCTCTTTCTGTAACAATATATTGCTTCGTTTTATCTTTCTTGTCTTCTACTCTGCATCTCCTTTGTTTACTCTTTCCCATGTTTCTCTCTCTCTCTCGAGTCTCGACTTACACTTCCTGTCTGTCTTGCTGCCAAAACCCAAAGTGCATTTTAATCTAAAACTCCAGGGAAGAATGCTATTCTTTGTATTTTTAATGTAATCATCATAAGAAGAACGTGAAGTCCAGGGATCTGTTGAACAGCATTAGATACTGCAGCTTTTGACATTTTGAAATGTTACATTCACATTTAGTTTTTCGTATAGACACGCTGGATGTGCACTAAGAGCATTACGTTATACTTGAGCTTTCCATTAGTTAACCTTTTGGAAGCCAACGGAACATGAAGGGAAACAGATTTATTATGACTGATGCTGTTGTCATTTGTTTCTGTGGGTTATATAGGATACACTCTCACTTTACCTCAACGATGTGTTTTAGTTATCTTAGATGGACATATTGTGTAGGAATTCTAGCAGTTATTCTGCTTCAAATGGTACTGTGCTTTTGAAATCTGAAAATACTGCCAATAATCTCAGATCATAATGTTTAAGTGTTTATTCAAATGAACAATCAAATGTGTTTATATGTAATGCTGAAGTGTAGGCCAGTAACATATTCGGTTTGTAACTTATTTATTTCACAAATATTATTTGTAGGATTTTGTATAGTTTGAAGTGTTTTCATTGCATGAATCAAGGGTACGATTAGATATAATGAATTTGTTTCATCTTAAAGCAGACCATATTGTGTTCATCAAAATCAATACCCCTTTTATCTTGTTTCATTAAAAAAGGGATTTTAAGGAGTTTAGTAAAAACTCCAAAATGTTTAGTTTGTGATTATACAGTATTTAATTTACAAACATTACTGTGATGAATGTTATTTTTTCAAATGTTTAAATGTCAGTACAATGTTGACACTTGACTTTTCATTAGATAAGCCTTCATAATTCATAAACAGTAATGACATCATTTGTCCCTTACATTTAATAATTACTAACATTATGACTGATGTGTAAACACTGTTATGGTACTAAAGATGTTGTATGTAATGCAGACTGAACTAACCACACATTATGACACTTTTGTATTTGTTTCTACAATCTTCATGACTAATATTTTTGAAGTAGAGTGCATTACTTAAAGGCTTTAGCATTGGTGGGCAGATATTAGTTCGGCCATACAGTGATATTTGGATTGATGTAGTATGCAGGGCATTAGGTAGGTCTACTGTTATGCTGTGTAGGCTAGGGCTGCAATGTTAGTGTGCTGAAAGTTGTTGTTTTTGTCAGTAGAAACTTTTTCTATTCAATACAAAGTATCTATACAATTATTAAACAAATCTCCAATTTCATCTGTTTCAGCATGCATACAAAGACTAACTAACCAAAACCATTGTGTTGTCTGTTTGTGCTTATGATGCCTTAAAGTAACATGCCTACTAAAATAAACATTTAACTATTCTTCAGTCTAAATCAATTAATTTCAACACACGTTCCCTGCAGGAGAATGCCAACCCCTAGTAAACGTGAACAAGGTAAAGTGATTGATGGCCTAAGCTTGCAGCCCAATGTTTACGAAAACCTTTGCAACCAAATTTAATCTAGTTTATTGAATCCCACCATATTAAACTAGCCATATTGAGGTCTCATTGCTTGACAAACTAGAACTCCACCTGTGCATATATAGGCTGCGGTTGCCCACATCCACCAGACACTGCATGGACAACAAAATTTACAGATTCTCAGACACTTGTATTTGAAATGCATTACTGATAATACACTAAGCTTACTAGTCGTATTGTATAAATAGTTCCAAACAAAGTCAAAGCAGAAACAACCGTAGATTCTCTAAAACATGCAATTGTTAGTTCGCTCGTTCAGTGTTTTGAACGAATCAGCTGAGTGAATGATTCAACCCCTCATTTGTTTATGAATGAATCGGATCCTCTAATGCACAGACTGACCGCCTTTCTGGAACATGCGACGACACGATTAAACCTTTTCATTAACAAAAAAAAAGACTTTAAAGGAGTAGTTCACTTTAAAAAAAACTTTTGCTGAAAATTTACTCACCCCCATGTCATCCAAGATGTCAATGTCTTTCTTTCTTCAGTCAAAAAGAAATTAAGGTTTTTGATGAAACATTCCTGGATTTTCTCCATATAATGGACCTCATTGGGAGCCAAACGGTTCAAGGTCCAAATGACAGTTTCAGTGCAGCTTCAAAGGGCTTTAAACGATACCAGACGATGAATAAGGGTCTTATCTAGCGAAACGATCGGTCATTTAAAAAATAAATAAAAAGGTTTAAGTTTTATAAGCACAAACGCTCGCCTTGCTGTTCTGTGATGAGCGTTCGTGACTCTCCTGTTCAAACTCGTTCATCAAAATTAAATCTTTTTTCGAGTTATGACTCGAAGGGTCCTAGATAAGACCTTATTCTCGTCTGGAGTCGTTTAAAGCCCTTTGAAGCTGCACTGAAACTGTCATTTGGAACCTTGAACCGTTTGGCTCCCAATGAGTCCATTATATGGAGAAAATCCAGGAATGTTTCATCAAAAACCTTAATTTCTTTTTGACTGAAGAAAGAAAGACATTGACATCTTGGATGACATGGGGGTGAGTAAATTATCAGCAAAAGATTTTTTTAAAAGTGAACTACTCCTTTAAGATAATTTTAATGCGAATATGTTCTTATTACAAACACATATAGATAAAAACAAGCACTTTTCTTTAAAAAAAGTGTATGTTCTGAATACAGCACTATAAATATTATATCCCAAATGCTACTAAAATGCTTTGTAAATACCCACACAAGTTCTAACCTAAACGCTGTATGAAATATGTAAAAAAAAATTATCTGAGAACTGTAATTACAACAAAGGGGAGCAAAACGAGTATGGCAATATAAAAATATGTGCATGCAAAAATAAATTTTTCAAGCTCTTGAAAAATCTAAAAGAAAAGTCAAACGGCAAATTGTAGTTTGTATCCAAATTGCACTGGACAATAACTATTCCAAATAAAATGTGTTTATCTTTTTTATTGTTCATATTAGGAGAAACAGTTACGTCAGATGAATGAGTGTTGATCTATACAGCAAAGTCATCTTAAAGAGTAGTTAATAATAAGTATTAGGAGTGACAGAAGTAACATTAATAATAATATTGAGAACCGTGTTATTTTCCAAAGACATATATGGATACAACGAGGATTATACGTGGAGGACTAGCCAATCACCTGGCTGCTTACTGGACACAGATGGCATCATGTAGGTCAGTGATCGGATGGTTTAGCAATATGTTAACATCCCGTACTCTGATCTCTAATGTTGCCTTTAATACATTTTTTAAAAATCATATTTCAGCTGGACCAGAAAGACAATCCTTCCCTTTTAGAATGAACACCTCATCTCTATATATATATATATACACACACAGAGAGTAACTCCCAATGGATAATGATGATGATAGTAATAATTGCATAAAAAATAACAGTTAATATAATAATAACTAGTATTAAAGGTTTTTTAAAAAACACTACTAAATAGTACCTGGTAACCAAATTGTTGTCTGCACAATATTTTTTCCCATTCCTTCCTTTCTGAAAAACAAAAAACAAAAACTCTTTGTAAGGAAGGTCAAGAAAATATAAAATGACTAAACTTAAGTTTAAAAAAAAAAGATCTGACAACTTTATAGATGTTTTCACACATTCATCTCCTTCTTAAAATGTTCTCTTACATGCTTTCAACCAATCCTTCACACACTCGACACATACAAACATACATACACAAGGACAATAGAAAAATACATATGATAAATGGCTAAAATGTAACAACGAAAACAGAAACAATGAATAAAAAAAGTTCATTTAAGTGCCATCTCCCATAAACCATTAGCTTCTGTCCCTTTAGTGCAGTCTTGGCCTCCTCTTTCCAACAGGTCTCGGCTGGTATTGACAAACCAGGTGCACGTTTACTTGACATGTCAATCAGCAGGCCTGCAAAGCAGTGTCATAAAAGCCATTAACACTCCATAAGTGCTTACAAAGTCATACGCATTTGGAGCAACATAAAGGACAATAAATTAACTGTAATTATTGGGTGAATTATTCGAATTGACCTGTTTAAATGCTGCAGGTATGTGTGCATCTTCCTGCAAAATATTTAATGTAAACTAGATACAATTCTGTACAATTCATTTATCATTTACTTTGGTTTTTGTCCATTTTGTTTACCAGCATTTATAAATTAGAAAAAAGTAAACTTGCTGGTTTTCACAGCTTGATAAAAGCATACGGTAGTCTTTGAAGTTGCGATCATGATGTATATCGGAGTGTTTTTATTCATACTCGCACAATCCCTGAAGCAAATTCATTTTTGTTTTAGGTTTGTGTGTTCATCTAGGTAGTGACGGAAAAATTTGATCAAGGTCAAATTTTATCACCAACATAAAATAAATTTGCTCAATTATGCCTTTTCCACTAACACAGCGCTTTATTTTCTAAAAATGGAATAGTTTGAAAACATGTACGAACTGTTCATTTTATTTATGTAGACCATTAAATCAAACTAGCTTGTGGTGGTATAAAGAAGGTAAACGAAATTACTTGTTAAAATATGTCCTCAAAATTAGGTGCAAGACCATGATGTGTTTTTAGGGAGGTTTTGAAGTCAGTTATGTCAATCTTTGGCTCTCATATCATTGGAAATTGAGAGGTTCACAGATCCCCATTTCAGAATGACACATTTACAGTAACACTTCTTTTGATAACCCATGGTTCTTGCGGAGTAACTTTTTCAGTGGCCTTGGTGTTCTGAAGTATTTTTCCCATAGGGATTTAAAAAATATATATTTTCATTAAAGTTATAAACCCTGACCCAAACCAACTAGCTATAGGGTGAATCATCATTACAAACTTTGATTTTGAAAATAAAAAAAAAGTATTTGAAAGTCGGACAAAAACACAAAGGTCCTAGTACTTGGTGCAATTAGCATGTTGTGATTAGCTTATTGGAGATTCTTTTGCAGAATCATGGATAATGTAGTTTTTCATCAGGAATTCCACTATTATAAACATGCTTATTTAATTCAATAAAAAGTGGAAATAATGTGGATTGATGGCTTCAATAGAAGCATATACCATTGATTAACAACTACCAAGTAGATCTGTTTTGAATGTCTGATAAGGGTGTGTTCACACTTGTAGTTCAGTTTGCTTGGATGGTTTGGTCCAGACCAAGAAAAAAAGAAAAGTAGTCCTGGTCTTAGCGTTCACATTGGCATTTTTATCACCAAACTAAAGATGCCAAACCTAAAGGCATAGGGATACGTTCACAACCTGATTGGTCAGTTTTTAAGATGTATATTTTGAGAAGACGGAACTTACCGAACATTCAAAACAATTCTGTGTTTTCGGCTAAATGCGTTTCGACTGTATGTGCGTGCCAAAATATGATGTGTTTTGACCAGCTGAGAACTCGTGTAAGAGCTTATAAAATGTGTAAAGGAGCCAAAACAGCGGCAGGAATCCCTCCGTCACACACACAAATGAAGATCTGCTGTGAGGAGACCGTTCGGACCCTGTCAACCAAATGAAGATGCTGCAACACGCGGATTGACGCATGTAGGCTTGAGCAATCTGTCCTTTTTAGGGTAACATCTTGTGACATTATGTCCTTTTTTGGTTCGTTTACATGTCTTTGGTCCGTGCTGCATTCGTATTTCATTCAAACCACACCAGAGTTTGTTTGGAAGCGTAATCGAGATGCACACTTATTAAGTGAACAGCACTAACAAAGCATCGCACCAGAGGGTTCCTTTAAATCAAACCAAACATGCCAAGTGTGAACACACCCTAAGATACTTAAAAAAATCAATTACCCTAAGGAGAAAATGAATGGGTTTTTACTTCCAGAAGCCGGAAGTACTTTATAGTGGCAAAAGGGGTTGAGTATTGAATATATTTAAATAGTTGCTAACTGAAAAGTCATAATGACAGCTTAAGGCCTTTTTTGTGACACTGCAAAGCAAGTCTAAAGAAAGACAACTCAAAGAGTTTAATTTGCTCCTCCTTCATCTCTTCGTTTCTCCTCCATCGGCCATCCTTCCTCCCCTCGTCCTATCAGTCTGAATTTGGAAATCCTCCTGTGTCCCAAGGCAGTGTTTTTATTTCCTTCCCAATTCATGGTCCATTTGTCCTCGCCCCACCTCCTCGAGTTGCTCTACGAGTTCATGTGCTCCACCTGGATGGCAGAGGTGGAGACGGTGAGGCAGAGGTCTTTGTGGGCCGTCAGGTCGGCCACGCTGACAGGCTTGTACTGGATCTCTCCAGCCGACACGGTCTTGTACTGATGCAGGTCGAAAGGGCAGGGTATTCCCTCCGTAACGTAACTGGTTGGGGGGTGGGATTGGGCTGGTTCTGGGATTGCGCTGCTGGTCCCGCTCTGGCTCCCGCAGCTCCGCCGCCCCTTCCTCGCCCGCGACCCCTGCCGTTTCCTCCACCCGAGGGCTGAGCCGGGTTCTGGCCCTGCTGGGCTTGCTGGGCAGCCACTGCAGCCGCCACTGTCAGAGGGTCTGGGTTGTGTTTTCGCATGTGTTTCATCAGATACGTCTCCTAGAAAAGTAGAAAAATGCGTCAAAACTCAAAAATCTCGGACTAACTCCTATCTATAATTGTAGATAGGCATTGTGGGAGGGATCTTACAGATGTGTATGCGACGGTTGCAGAGGCCACAGGAGTAGAGTTTGGCGTGTTTCACCGTATGTGTAGACAAGTGAACCTCCAAGCTGGTCGCATCTGTATAACCGCGGTTACAGTTGTGACATTTGTATGGCTTGTCCTTGTTGTGCTGTCTTCGATGAGACTGAAAAGTACAGTCTGAATTAATACAAATATTTGGAAATGATTTATTAGTTAGTTTTAGGTGGCCACCCTGTAATGCATTTACTGCCCTCTGTTGCCAAATTATGAGAATCTCAGATTTGACAAATAAAACAAAATTAAATCCAATTCTTGCAAAAGGCACATTTACAAACCTTTTAATGACATAAATGCAATTCAATATTTAGACCCAACTACATTACGGTTCAAAGGTTTTGGGTCATTAAGTTGTTTTTTTTTAAAGAAATTAATTATTTTATTCAGCAAGGACACATTAAATTGATCAAAGGTGACAGTAAAGTCTAATTAATGTCATTAATGCTACAAAAGAGTTCTATTTCAAATAAAAGCTGTTCTTTTGAACTTTTAATTGTTTAATAATCCTGAAAGAGATGCATCACAGTTTCCAGCACTACTGTTTTCAACTGATAATATAAAATATATTTCTTGAGCACCAAATCAGCATATTAGAAGGATCACGTGACACTGAGGACTGGAGTAATGATGCTGAAAATTCAGCTTTGCATCACACAGAAAGAAAAATGTGTATTTACACAGATCATATGAACAACCAGTTACTAAACTGATTTAGGTCTCCAAGTGACAAATAGTTGATTTACGGTTCAGTAAATGAGTCAGATAATGCAGCAACCACTCATTCTGATTTATAAGAGTTTTTATTCTAAAACAAACCGAAGAGTCAAATCATTTTGGAACTGAAGGGGAGCTTTCATTTGCATATGGCCTTCTTGAATAGTAATTTTCAGTGTACTTTAATACAGTGTTCAGTCCGTAGTGGAACCAAAGCTCATTAAAAATTATTTGGAACAGTATTTTATTAAAAACAAACTCTGTTGACAACCCTAGTCAGTTTATGCTGATCAGATACGAGATTTCTTGAAACCACAGGAATTCAGTAACTTCTGCAGAAAGCTGAAATGTGTGAAAGCATCTATAAATCAACTGAATATGGTAACCTGGAGGTTGGATAGTTGGGTGAAAGCTTTCTCACAGCCGGGATGGACACACTTGTACGGCCGATCACCAGTGTGAATCCTTTCAAACAAAACAGAAGCATTTAATTAGAAATCTAGGATCTAAATTTCAAAATCACATGAATACATTCTGCAGCGTCTAGACTACACAATCCTCACAACTACAGCATGACAGATGACAGACAACAGAGGAGGAAGGAAAGAGGAAAAGGATGCGAAGGATCTGTATATGGTCCAGTAGTGATTTCTCTCTCTCCCTGTCTGTTACCTGTTATGCTGCTGTAAGTGACTGAGCTGTCTGAAGGTTTTCTGGCAGTAGGAGCAGGTGTAGGGTTTGGCCCCGCTGTGGATGCGGATGTGCTGGGACAGGTAGCTGGAGTTGGCAAACGATTTGGAGCAGTGAGGACACTTGTGCGGTTTGCCCTCTGTGTGGTTTCTAACAAGGGATGAAGGGAAGGGAATGAAAAGAGAGAAAAAAACAGAGAGAGATTCACCAATAAATCAATAAATGACCGCTACGTGGATCAAATGATGACTGTATCATAAAATTTGCTGTAGGTTTCATGCTTTTAGCAATGTGACGGTGCTCTTTGTGGTGTCTGGGTTACGAAACGCAGCACACAAAAACACAAGGCACTTCATCTTAACCTCTCTCTCTCTCATTCTCTCTCTCGCCAGCATCCTTTCCCCCTCCCTAACTATAGGTTTTTATGAAACCACCCCAGAGCCTTTAAACCACAGCAGAATGAAGCAGATGAAACGATATGATGAAGATAAAGTGAGATGAAAGACTCATTCATAGTAAAAATGACAAGGGAATGAGAGGAAAGGGACATGTCAAGCTAAATAATGTAAAGAAGAAACTCAAGTAATACAGAAGCAAAACAAAGACTAAATGACGCTTTACCTTCTTCAGGCCAGCTAGGCACACATTTAGGTGTATTTACTTCAATATGGTTCCAATTAGTTTTTACACACTAAAGTCAAACATATTAAGGCTGCCCCCAATAGTCGACTAAACGTTAGTCGGTGAGAGGAGGGTTGGTCTATTAAATTTATTAATCAGTCAGTAAGTTAAGGAAAAAAAAACTCCACAAGAACTGCGTAGTCACGTAGTGACATATCATAAACACGGCTGGTCCATGCCGTAATATGGTAAAGAATGACCACAAAAAGGTGATGTGCGACATCAAACATGACTTCATCATTCAAAACATGTAACATTAGCCACTTCACTGCCACTCGCTCTAACGTTAAATGGATAGTTCGCCAATGAAATGTCATCATTTACTCACCCTCAAGTTGTTCCAAACCTGTATTTATTTCTTTGTTCTGCTGAACACAAAAGAAGATATTTTAAAGAGGAACACAAGTTTGTTTAAGTTATTGGGCACCATAGACTTCAATAGTAAAATATCAATTCTTTGTGTTCAGCAGATAAAAAAATGTATAGAGGTTTGGAACAACTTGAGGGTGAGTAAGTGATGACAGAATTTTCATTTTTGGGTCAACTATGCATTTAACATTAACCTGGATAAATGTGCACTAATATTAGGCTAATTTCTAAGTGTAAATGTGGAGTGTGGAAGCTAAATAAGTACAGCGCTTACTGCACAGCATGTTTTAACTTCTACGTCCATGCCATCAGAGTGAGTCCTCTCAAAGGCCGGCTTCATTAGCTATGTTTACATCCAAAGTTGTGAATTTAACTTTTGGCAAAATTGGAATATTGCATAAAACATTTGCGAATAAATCACAGTTTCCATCCCATGTGTTCAAGAGAAAAAAAATTCAAAATTTCTGGTAAATTGGCACAAAGTATCTGTAAAAATGGAAGTTGCTGCAATTGGGTAGGCCACTGTTTTCTCCATCATAAATTACTTGCGTCTCAGAGCGCACATACAAAATGCAAAAAACGCTGTCATGTTATCTTGCGTTTAGATGCTGGTGTTGGCAGCACAATAGAGTAAGATGCTTCTGGGTGGGACTTCAACCAAATCATTCTGATGAACGCATTTCAAAACAACTAAAACAACATTTGAGATGCTGTGCAATGAAACTGACTGCTATAGTCCAGATATCCAATCACAGCCTCTGTTGAGGCAGTCACATGTGTTTTTTTATACATGACGTGAATTTATATATGAATGAACTTTGTGAAAATGCATAACGAAGAATACAATGTCAGTATAAATGCCCACAGGACATTGACAAACTTTAAGTGTACCAAATAAAGAAAATGAAACAAAAGAAAGTTGTGGTGTAAAATAAAACAAGCAGATGAGCGATGAGATTAGCATGAGACCTGTTTCAGTCTTCAGAGAATATATTGTCCTGTTTAAATTAGAAGTGTGTGTCAGCTCAAATGTCACAGCATCAGGGTAGGAAAGGGCAGGGAGGTATAAAGAGAAAGAGAGAATGGAAAAAGAGAAAGATAAACATGCTTTTCCTAATCAAAAGCATAACTAGGCCAACTAAACAATGCCCTGGCAAGACGTGGGTCCATCCTGTAGGAGGTGTAGTAGTACATACTTTAGCTAGGTACACACACACACACACACACACAACACTCACACATACCGTGTATGCTGCTGTAAGTGACTGAGCTGTCTGAAGGTTTTCTGGCAGTAGGAGCAGGTGTAGGGTTTGGCGCCGCTGTGGATGCGGATGTGCTGCGCCAGATAGCTGGAGTTGGCAAAGGATTTAGAGCAGTGAGGACACTTGTGCGGCTTCGCCTCTGTGTGGGACTTGGCATGAATCTGCATGTCTGACTTGCTGAAGAACGTCACCGCACACATCCGGCACCTAAGAGAAAAATCAGCAGTGCATTTACATTACAAATCCAAATTGCATTAGAAAGTGATAGTAGCTTCTTAATGGGACACTATCACCATACTTCGGGAGGGGAATTACCTCAAAGTATTGTATTGTATGTATTTGGGAAGGGAATTACCCTGAAATACTATAGTATTATATTGTATTATGTTGGGCATGGGAATTACCCAGAGTACTGTATTATTGTATTAGATATTATATTGACAACTGATGCATTGTATTGAGAATTTTCACGACAACACTTTCCAGACCTTTAGTGAATTTTTTAAAAATACTGATTCAGTGACAAAAATGTATCACAATACATTTAATAAATTCTAAATAATGCATTTCATTTAGATAGAAAAATGCTTTATTACTGAAAATAACAATTTTCTTGGACAAAATGTCATGAAATTAAACTTCAAATAAAAGTACTAATAGACATGCAAACAGTGTTGGTGTGACCGTGTAGACCAAAGAAACTTACTGTTAAACAATTACGCTTTTATTTTACGCAATTTTAACGCTTTTTATAGTCTTCTAAATACACACTAAAATCAATCCAATTAAATAATAGAGTATTAAATTAAAACCACAAAATAATTAGTTTTTACATTTTCCAAGATAATAGCTATTATTGAATAAAAATGGCTATATTTTTCAATAATTCCCTGATTAAATTAAGATATTCCTTAACCAATAATAGGTACCTGTAAGACTTGTTCCCATCTTTGCTTTGATGATCATCCTCATCGTTGGAGAGGTCATACGGGTCACTTGTGTTGTGCTGTAAAAGAGAAAAATACAACTTTTACTTACTGATCCATACTTTTAGTAGGGAAGCATGATTTGAGAGTCTTTTAAACAAACACCACAATAATAAACTTGTCTATTTCTCACAATTTTAATGTTTTTAAAGTAAGATTTCGACCCCTTTTCATAGTTGACTGACTTATTATCAACAAGAACTTCTTTATATGAAGGTAAAATTATGACACCTCAGCAACATCTCACCTGTCCCCCAGCGGCCAGGTGGGCAAGAATCAGCGCATCATTTCCTGTGGCGAGTGTGTGGGCTGAAATGGGACCTGCCCTTTGCATCATGGACTTCTTCTTTCTCCCCCGCTTCGCAGGAACTGGCATGACTACAGCAGGTGGGATACTGCCATCCTCTTTCTTGTCTGTTCATGTCAGGAGGGCAAAAAAACAAGAGTAATGTAATATTGATTATAAAAGATAATGTGCATAATTTCTTATTGCAACTGCATTCAGAAGATAAGGAGTTTTAAACTTGTGAACAGAAGCTTTTTATTGCACTTTTTAAAAACAAATCTGAAATTTCAATGGTCTGACATGACCTACAAACTGACATTAATTTCGATAAACTGACCTAATGTGTGCTAAAAAACCTTATGCAACATTGTAATACCCAAACTTTTAAAGGTCTACCTTGGCAAAACATTGTGGTTTCCAAACCAATGATCTTATTATGCCTGTGCACAACGATTTCTGATCCAATTTTAAAGCTAAATTACATGTGTTCTTATACGAATTTATTAATATAACTGAAATCTTCTGAAAGCAAAAAGTGGTTGCTGACAGGTTATGTAGGAAATACTATTCTAAGTCAATAGCCATCACATTGCTAATCCATGTATTAAAGGGATAGTTCACCCAAAAATTAAAATTCTGTCATCATTTACTCACCCTCAAGTTGTTCCAAACCTGTATGAGTTTCTTTCTTATGTTGAACACAAAAGAAGATATTTTAAAGAATGTGGGTAACCAGACAGTTCATGGGCCTCATTGACTTCTATAGTAGGAAAAAAACACTATGGAAGTCAATTGCTACCGTCAAATATCTGGTTACCCACATCCTTAAAAATATCTATTTTTTTGTGATCAACATAAGAAAGAAATTCATACAGGTCTGAAACAACTTTCAGGTGAGTAAATGATTAAAACCACTAAATGAATACATGGGGTAAATAAACTGTCATTGCAATAACTGCTTTACTGATGTGAGTGTCATTGCAGGTTTCTCATAGAGATGTACATGTGCTATTATACTTACAGTGGCTGTGGAGATAGAGGGAAGGGGACCGGACAGCCTCTGACAGGAAAAAGCAGAACATACTCAACATATAGAGCTCCCTGTCCCTCCCTCTCTCCATCCATCATCCATCCCTTCTCACTACCTCCCACAGTCACTATCACTTTAACTTTCTACAGCTTCTTTGGCTCTGAGATGGCTGTGTAAGCAAGCGCGCGCGCGTGTGTGTGTCTGCTGTTCTAGACAGTGAAAGTGAAATACACAAAATTATAGGGTATCTGCAGGTATCAGCACTTCCAATTTAAATGTGCAGTAGGTGATCTGGGAAATGCTAACGTTAGCCAGCTAGCATTGAAAGCATACCTCCCTCGCCACACCTGCTCCAAAACACATGAACGCACACAGCTCTCAACAAAGAGTCACAAGAGATGGCGTTAAACTACCAGGGTTTTTCCTGCATAGACAATTATGAGGCGGCCGCCTCCGTCAAATTTCGTGCCGCCTCCGCCTCTCGACAAAATTAGGACAGACAGTCACGTGCTCATATACACTTTATCCACCGTGACAGTTCTGTCGCGATTCCCTCTTGTGTCCATTCTCTAACCGTGTAGTTTGCCGATAGTGCTGCACGGATCATAATCCGCGGGTCGAGCGGGCCGAGTAATAAAAACATTCCATTCAATCGAGGGTGGATGACAGCTAAATGAGTGTAATAAAGACACGGAACTCCCATCATGGTACCTAATGTACGGGCGGTAACAAAGTTGCGCTGTTGAGTCACGCGCAGTTATTTATAACATTAATTATAGTTAAGAAACAATATATAGGCTATACGACCAGAGTGCTGTTTTCCTGAATGTCATCACGATTGAAACCGAGATATTAATTTCATAACAGTTCAATAAAAAAATAGTTAAAATTAAGTTACTTACATTTTTAGACTGTTTTTGTTCTGTTTTAGCAGCGAAAATAGTTCCAAACAACAGAACCATATCGCGTCTCACAGCAACACTCATCCATGATTCATTACTGAATCATTCAGCGTTTTGAACTAATCGCTTGAGTCAAAGATTCAATTGCCCATTATTAAACCGCCTCATTCTGAATCAATCAGCCGTTTGAAGGAATCGTTTACATTAACGACTCAATAACTCGCTCATTAAGACGGCCGCCTGCCCCCTCCTACTGGCAGTTTAGTTTCAAAGTATCATTCTTTTCAACATTACTTGTATATTCAAAAAAATCTCATTTAATACAGTTATAATTTTTCAATGTAAATTATTTAATTTGATTGGTAACAGCCTAGTGTCTTATTATTTTAATTGAATGTATTGATAAAATGTAAGAATTTTAAATGAAATTTAGAGCATACTTTAAATAAAATTAGGGGGGAAATGCCCTTTATAAAAGGTACAAAAAATTATTCCGATAAGAGTGTTTTCAAAAATGAAACATTGACAATAAGTTTAAAGGGAGTAAAGCCTCTGTTTATTCTATAAAAAAAATGTAATTTTGCCAAAAGAAGAACTTTTAATTTAAATAAATGTTAATTGTGTGATATGTTACCATATTATCATGCTTAATTGAATAATTGTAATGTGATGATCAGATGCAGATATCTAAATCAAAGAATATGGGTGGTTGGCGGGTGGATTATTATTTATTTTTAACAACAGATTCGAGTGACTCAAAGTGCACCAGATTAATGAATTTATCTTTAAAATGTACAAAATTTTCTCCCGGGGGGGCATGCCCCAGGACCACCCTAGTGTTACAATTTTACCACCTCCGCCTCATTTTGAGCCAGGAAAAACCCTGACTACCTTATGTCTCAAAGCACATAACATTAAAATAATAATGAACGTAAACAACTTAGAGAGCTTGCACCTGACTGCTGCTAATTAATTTCAGTGTTGATACTGTTGACATGGATACGCATAACGGCTCCGGTTGGAACGTCAGGGGTTGCCCTGAATCTCTTAATTACAGTAGTTCTGGCGTGAACGCAGCATAAGCTCGTTGTTTTGATTCGGTAGAAACTGTAAAACTCAGCTGCTGTTTGTTTGCGTTGAAGTTTGTCTGTATAAACTCTGCATAGCATGAACAGCGCTGATGATGTATGATGTCTACGCGAACAGAATGCACAAGGGAGTGTAAAAACATATATTGACAGGCAGTTAGGACAGAATATAATAATTGGTTGAACATTTTATTGTCATAAGCCTTCCACAGACAAATATAATACATGATTTAGATTGTGTAACAAAGTGATTGCCGTCAGGATACGAGGAGACTTTTTACGAATATAACAAAAAATGTCTATAGAGAAGTCACCTATTGCACCTTTAACACTTTTTAATACCCTTTTTAAAATCTTAATTCATTTAAGAGCTGCACACTAATTCCATCGACTTTGCAAACATACGAAATCAGTATACAGTATATCTACAATAAACATTCATTATGTTACACTGAATAAATGCAAGTTTAATGCTTCTGTATTGAAGTTCTATACAAAATTCATATTCTATACATAATAACATTCTTATTTCTAACATTTACTTTTGGTTTTACCACTATGAATTTTTTATTTAGAGGTGGATATGATGGAAGGGTCTGAACGGTCAGTTAAATAGTTTACCTGTGTTTGTTGGGTGCAGAGCCGACACAATCATGGTCGTTGTTTGTGGTCCAGAAACAAAAGACTGAGAGGAAGTAGGAGGAGTGACCAGTGCGCCCTGAGGAGTCGTGATCACTAACCCCGCTGAGAGACAGAAGGGGAACACATGATTTTGACCTCATTAACATTTGTTATCTGTAATTTTTAGTTAATATCTCTTCACTTTGAGATAACTTTGAACCCCCACCTGCAGTCATGATGCCAGTAGTTGGTACGGGCACTACTGTGATGTTCTGGGACGTGTGAGGTGGGTGCAGGTGTGCTCCAACGGCAGTCATTTGCGCCCCTGCTGTCCCGGCTCCTCCACCACCCTCCTGTTTCGGCACCCTCCCGATGGCTCCCGTGTCCATGGCGACCGAGCCCGGCACCGTCAGCACCGCCGTAGGGTAGTGCGCCGCGGACGAGTGCGGAAAAGAAGCACCCTTGTCCGGTCCCAGCTGTTCTTTCATCTTGTTCAGAAACATGGCGTTCTCAATCTAAAATCGACGGGGGGAATGAATGGGAAAAAAACAAGGGAAAAAAGGAAAGGAGGAAAGAGAAAAGGGCGATGGATTGAGAGATAACACAGATGAAGGATGAGGGGGGGAAAAGGAGAGACCAGCGAGGGAAGGGTTACTTTTTCTCAATGCTTGTGCTTGGCTTCCAGTGTGTAACTTTCACATGGATCAGTGTGAGGCTGGTGTTAGCCATCCTGGACTGGTATGCTTGTTTTGTTTTTTTGATTTACTAAATTGTGCTCAATAAGCATGGTGTGTCTGTTAAAGACACAACGATGTACTGTACAAGAGAGTCCAATAATAAGGTGTCTACCTGTCCTTGTACTGTTGGTACGGGAGACCAAAAGTATGATGAGTTGAAATGGGAATCTTCCATTATTTCTGCAATTGAAAAGCAACATAACTTGTAAAACACCCACTCTGCCTTTGGCAACAGTTGTGAAATGACACCTCGACCTTATGTTTCTCGTGTGGCCTGAAGATTTATTCACTCACTTGGACTAGACTTATTCACTTTGGCACCCAAGTACCTTGCATTACATTTCTTTTCTTTGAAATATCTGTCAAATGTCATGCATTTTACTCTCTTGACTTTATTTATCTTTAGGCAAAGGATAAAGAAGCATCTTTCCGGTGGATGGCAAAGAGGCGTGTTGGGTTAGGAATCACAATACATGCACAACCCAATGTGTAAAACATGACTGACACAAATGAATAACATAAAAATTGCATGCATGCCCACTCAGCCTGCATATTACCTCCCTGCCGGAAAAAACAGCTTGAACCAGGCAACCAGCCTAAGATGTTTAGTTGGTCTCTCAGGCTGGCTGGTTTAAAGTTGGCATGAAACGGAATTTGCACTAGTTTTTTCTTCTCTATTGTGACGTATATCAGAGTGAAACGTCTTCTCAAACAAGAAAAAAAAATGTAGGACGAGACTTGATTTAATCCATGGGGAATTGATTTGATGTTTGGATGGTTGTGGTTTGCTGTTGCTGTGATGTCATGTGAGTGACAGGTTGTCCCGGCCCTACACCAAACACCGTCATCAGAGAAGAGGACTGCATCCGAAATCGCATACTCTCTTCTTCAATAGGTACTTATTTTTAATAAGTAATTACTGCTAAAAAAGTGTGTTCTATATAGTATGAATGTAACCTTGACATACTACATACAGTCAAGTTGGGTTACTTAACTGCCATTCAAAAATCCTCTCCCATGGCCTTTTGGGATAGTAAAGCATCCATCATAGGCATACTTCAGAATATCAGAAGTAGTAGGTCATCTGGGTACTTTTTGTCTACTCCTTTATGAGTACCCTGATTTCAGACATACTTCTTTTGACACATACAGTTGTTTTGCCTACTATAGTAGGGAAGTATGTGATTTCGTAAGTAGCGGAGATGTCGCTGCAATAGAGGGTATCCGTTTTATGTTATGTAGTATTGACAACTCATCAATTAAATAATTACCTTTGTATATTCTGCATATTTGGACGTTTTTAAATAAACACTGACAAAAAAACTATACAAGTTTAAAGGCTGAACGATATGACGATATATAACATTGATATAAGTGATCACATGGATTTAGACCTACCTACATTGTATTTATATAAAGCGTTCACAGGCTAATTTGCTTTCTGTATTTCCCCGGCGTGGAAATCAGGCAAATATAAATGTCGGGAAACACGATTCCTGGCTGCATGTCAATATCCATGATCACTGGATCTTTGGTAATTTGTAAGGGACACTATATTGTCGAGTCCAACCTTTAATTTAAACTGATTATTGTTTGTTTTACTTGCGTTTTGGCAGTTTCCCCTATTAACTCCAGTCATGCAGCAGCTCTTTATAATAAATACAGCAATATTTTATTAAAAAAAAATCTTTTTTTTTTTAATGACTTCATGGTTTAAAGTTTTGGCAAACTAGTCTACAAGCTAAAACCAGTCAAGTCCATACTGTGACTTTTGTCTGAGTGTAACGAATTATTGAAAATTGCATTTAAAAGAGGAGGCAGATTAACATGAGCCTTCAGGGGCGGAGTTTAAGCAAACTAATTGATTGGAGGAGTCTTGCATACATCACCAAAGAGAAGCCTGTCGTTTTCAGTGAAAAATCTAGTTATGACATTTTCATTAAACATTACAAGGTCAAATAAATGGAGCAATTCCCACAACATTGGTGCTCGGGCCCTAAACATTAATGACATGCACAGATGAATTGTTCACAATAAAATCATCACATACATTTAGAAAATATGGTGAATTTTTATTTCATACTGACTTTAAACCAACAAACTACAATGACCAAGCTGGGAGACCAGCGAACTAGCTTCGGCTGGTTAAAAAAATAAAAAAATCAGCAGGGATAGTAAAAAAAAAAAATTAAGTTGTAAAACAAAGAGGCAAAATAAAAGTATAACACTTCGACTAGTTTATATTTGATGTTCTTTAAAACACACACACAATTTGTTGTTGTCTGTAACACTGCATCGCACATGGTTTAATTGCACGAGAGATACAGAACTTGCATTGAGAATCGCGCGCGCTATAAATAGGCATCAAAACAAAAGCAGCGATCCTGCGCCAAATCTGTGTGCGACCGATGATCGTAAGGAAAACCAGATCAAATGTGCAAGTCAACCTCCAAGTCAACGTTTGTGCATATCTGACCGTCTTTAATTCCATATGCATGCCAAAATAAAAACCAAGGGAGGTGAACAATGACGCGTTTTATTCGTTTTGTAAGGGTTGCATCCGTGTTTTGCTGCAATGACAGCTCATTTTGCATGTTTCTATCTAGTGGGACAAGGTTAATGACATATGCATGACCAATCTAAAGGAAAGGTAGCTGGAAAGGCACAAAACCACCTATTAATGATATCAGGGCTTCCTCAACCAGCCTCCATTAAAATGTCAGCTTTTGTTATGCACGGAAAGAAAGCAGCACTATCCAAAAGCTATGCAACATGTAAACTTCCGCTTGCAAACAATAATGTCCCTATGCCTCCATCCCTCTCTCGGTTAGTCTCACTGAGAAAATAAAAAAGAAAAAAAACTCGAGCATAAAAAAAAAACGAAGAGAGGAAAAAAAAAAACGTCGACGCCAATGCGAGAGAGACGCAGCTTCATGCAGACTTCCGGCTGGCGAGACAGGGGGAGAAGCGCCCGCGTGAGTTGCTCAAATTTGGAGAAATAATTCACAATTGACTCATAACTCTGTGTTAATTACCGGTGCTGGCGATTCCCTTTCAACCCCCAGGGCTCCTCCGGGCCGGGACAGTTCGGAAACTTCGTCCAAATCCGCCCGAACCCCTTGGATTCACCGATTTTTTTCCCTTAAATTTTTTTCTATTTTTTCTCTCTCGAAGGGCTGTCCGACTCCGCTCGACTACACTTCCTGTGAATGAGGTCAAAATGACAAAAAGCTTACCGCCAAATTCACTTCCGCCATGTGAGGTCGTTGTTGCAAAAATGTTAAAAATGATGTTCGAAAATCACCACGTATTTGCTTACCATGCATATTAATAAGAATGATTATGTGAAGAAATGTGAACGCTGCAACCAGGTTAATATGTATGGAAATATGAATGCTTATACATGTATGGTGCATTAACATTTGTAAATGTATTTTTTAGCTTTATATTTGTAATACAGCCTGTTCTTTTACGTATTCATTGTATGATAAGATGTTTACTCACATTTAATTGTCAACAAGTACTATATTTTTACACATTTGACAAATAAACTATATTTAACTGAACAACAAAAAAAACATATATGTGCTCTGTTATTCACAAAAATAATTTGTGTCCATGAAAAGGTCGAAGTTTGGTGCCGAAGGACTGTTTTGCACATAGACATAATAAATAAATAAATACGATTTTCCTAGATAAAAGCACACGAAGCAGGCATTTTACGGGAAAGATATCTTTGATATGACCAGATATGATGTGGGGCGGGGTTATTGTATGCTTTGTATTGATTGGTTCTGATTCGACCAATGACCGCTCAGCGGGAAAAGCGATCACACACACACACACACATTTTCAATTTGAAATCCAAACGGCTACGAAGGATTATTGCGCTGGGGTGTGTTTTCATTCACTGTAATTACTAGATCCGTTTATAAAAGGGTAGTGTTTTTTAAATATATATACCTTCACTGTAAGTATGATCATTTATATAGCTGCTATTCGTTTTCATGTGGATTTGAAGATGTATAGAAATTAATTGTATAAATATGCGGTGTTTTGTAAAGTTACGCGAATGACGTCGGCTAGGTTGCGATGTTTTTAGCCACTGTTTGTTTTCGTTAATTCACATTTTTATAAATACCTTGTTTCCTGATTTCAGCTCTTAATGTATAAGTTTACCTTGCTGACTAAAGTTAACTAACCTTTGTAATGTTTTGGGCTTTGTATTACTTTGTGCTTGACTTCAAGAAGAGCAGAACAAGGTCCATGAGCAAAGAGGTGAGATTATAAACATTAAAATACATGCTTAACGAGTTCAAAACAACTGGCATGCATACAGATCCCAACCTACTTGTCATTTCTGTTTAGTTTAAAAGAAATTATGTATGCACTAATATATCAATATGAAATATTAAGCACTAAATTACATTAGAAATTTATTTTTGAAAGCATTATTCTTAAACTACAACTCCTTTGTTTTGATTTGCATAGCTCTGCTGTCATGTGTACCTCTGAAAGTCTGTTCATGTCATTCTCTTGTTTCTTTTGCAGACTGCAATATCCCGTCTCCCTGTTATGTCTGGGAAACGGGCTCACACCAGCAGCATGGAGGTGGAGTACCAACAGCCTGCACAAGTGAGTTAATGGTTCATTCAGATTTCGCATGCTTCAACACAAATTTTTACTTTTGGATAAGAATCCATATTCGAATATATTTAATGAAAAACATTGTTTGTTGCAGAAAAAGATGCGTAAGGTGGACATTGAGCCGCCTCAAAGGTTCAGACCTGCAGCTAGTGTGGCGCCCCCGAGGCGGCCTCTGCCAGTCAAAGCTCCTGGTAAGTTATATATTCAAATTTAAAAAATTACTTTTAGCTTTTAGGTTCTATTTGGCTAAAATAGCATGTTGTCTCTTCTTTCAGCCAAACCTATTCGTCCGACTGGAGCCGCAACAGTGGCTGTTGGCCCCTCAAGAGGTATTGCAAAACATGTAGCTTTTGGGGGCATCCTTTAAAGTCAGCATGAAATCAAAATGACTTTTTTATGGAATATAGCAGTATTTATTTTAAATGATTTCATTCTTTTTAAATTCATATGCCCTTCTAATCTTTAATCAAAATGACTTCCCCTTTCTCTTGCAATGCCATCTTTTCTGACAGGGTTTCCGCGGGGCATTAAAAAGCATTAAAAGTCATTAAATGGATTTTGCGAAAATTAAGGCCTTAAAAGGCATTAAAAAGCATTAAATTTGATTCTTAAAGGCATTAATTTTTTTATAGTTTTGAAGAGAATTTTATATACATTTATTTGAATATAGCCTTCATAATTAATAATTTGTATTTGCTGTCGCAAAATATGTACGTTCGTGTGATAAATACGCGGAACCAGTTTGGTAATTGCTTCCGGCCGGAGCAAAAGTGCCGTGATGCGGAGGTGACGCACGTCTGTTGTACAGCGGTGGACGGGTCTGAACCTTGTAAATAGTACATTGTGTTTAATTTGTCGTTTAATGAGATCTAATATATGTTGCTAGTAGTGAGAATAGACCCGACTGTTACACGCATGCACTTCAATGGTCCAGTAGCAGAACTTTTGCCAAGCATAAGGTTTTGGGTTCTAATCCGCAGTAAGAAGTAGGCTATATATTTTTTCCTCATCAAAACCGATTGTTTATTAGTGGTTGTATATTAAGCACTGACATGTTTTTGTGCATTGTTTTGTGATTTCACAGTAACAAAAAGAGAGTCCGCAACGGATTGAAGCACGTGTCCGATAGAAGAAGTGTTGTGCACGAGCTGCAACAGAACGCAGGCAAAAAACGTATATTGTTCTTCTATACTCTTTGACGCAGGGCTCTCAAGTAGACGCAGGGCTCTCAAGTGTCACGCATTGAGCGTGACAGTCACTAATTTCGGTGTTTTGTCACGCTCACATTGTATTTCTCACGCTGAAAAACTATTTATAATGTATTGAATATGCTGCAGCGCCCCAAATGTCTCTGGCCGCGCCGCTCTCACTATGAAACCGACAGGAATCAAGCGCGTCTCCCCTGCAGTTCTTACTATTCAAGCCTGCCACTTATCAGCCAATCAAAAAAAAAGAAAGGGTCTACACATTAGCCAATTAGAAAATAGCACTATTGTATCTGGGTAAGATTCAAGATAAGTCATGATCTCCTGTTTTAATGTTACAAAAAATTAACAACTTGTTTGACACAAACAATGGCAACTTGACTGCTGTTAGAGAAACGTTTCCCAGATAATTAGCATCAGGTTTTTATGAGTGTCTGTAATTTAGACAACAGTTCTACAGCCTGTTCACTGACAACACCTGCTCAGGACAAGTAGTCTAGGCCTAGTCATATTTTCGTTATCACACGATGACTGACATATTGTCACATTATAAACATCTCTCTCTCCAAATAGGCTTAATATGGGTCACTTTTAAAATCATGTCATATTTTATAATTATATCCGGGCGATGGATGCATTAATCATTGTATCTGTCTTTCAAAGATGTCAGGTAAAAAGCAAATAAGCATCCTCTCATCCGCCCAGAGAGGAAAGCCCCCTAAAGGCCAGGTTAGAGGATGCTGGCCCAGAGAGAGGTGGAGAACAGGGCCCATTAGAGGAGGAGATGGTGCCGGTAGAAGAAGAATAGAATAAATACTTTGTATTTGGTTGAATTGTCAGTGCCATGTGTCAAATCTTCTCTTTTGCAAGTGTGAGCAATTATTAATAATAACAACAAAAACACTAATAATAATATTACTAATGAAACACCACTTTTCCTGCGACCCGTCCTATAGTCATGGGTCGTATATGGCATTAAAACATTTTAAAATGGCATTAAAAAGGCATTAAAAAGGCATTAAATTTCATGTGAAGATACCTGTAGAAACCCTGTCTGAAGATGTGTTTACTGGCATGAGGGCGGGGCAACCTGTCACTCACATGAGGTCACAGCATTAGCCATTTCACTTAAATCTACAGCACAATAGGGAAGAAAAGACTGCTTGTTCCATTTCATTCCGACTTTAACTTTACACACACACACACCTTGTATAACTACTAAAACCAGGTAATTAGTTAAAAAAAAATGGGTCAAACTTTTGTCTACCTTTCCATTTGTATATCAATGAACTTGGATATTATAGTTGCAAAGAAATATTTGAACAGAAGTTGCAATATGTCAACCTAACATCAATTTTGTCTTGCCATCAAGGTGACCAGAGAAGACCAATTGCAGCAGTTGCTAAAGGTAATATAACGTGTGTATGTGTAGAAATATTTTATTAGGTTTCCTATGTTTGAATTTACAAAACTTTAACATAATACAATAGACCACTATTGGTTAATTTTATACACTTTCAGCTACTGCAGGTTCAAATCCGTCACGAAGGCAAGGATGGGACCTTAAGGGCAAAGTCAGTGATATGGAGACTAAAGTCCAGAGCTACCAGAGCAAAGTAAAATCTGTAAATCAGGAAAACGAGTGTCTCAAAGAGTCAATAAACAAAGTCCAAAAGTGTAAGGCTGAAATTGAAGAGGAGAATATTGGTCTCAAAAAGAGTCTCCGGTAAGTGTGTTAAAAATAACTCAGAACCTAGTGGTCCTTCATTTATTTGTCTGCTAATATTCCTGATTCTGTTAAAGGGATTGTGAAGAGAAGCTGGTAAAGCTAGCTACTGTGAAAGATGACCTGGCGCAAGCCTCTAAAGAGAGAGATGGACTTAAGAAAGACCTCAGCAAGCTATCCGAGGAGCATACGGTTTTGGAAGGACTCCGGGATCATTTGGAGTCTGAGCTGCGCAATGTACAGGTATACATCTGCATGCATGGCCCCTTTTAACCATGGTGTACATATCTGTCTCAAGGGATCTGATACTACTGTAACATCCTTGTGTTTTTCTCAGACTCAGCTCTCCATTCAGACCTCTGCACTGGGCCGGTGTCAAGATAGTTTGAAGGAGAGCCAAGAACTGGTCAGGAACCTTGAGGAAACAGTTACTCGTCAACGAGAAGAGCTCCACTTTGGAGAAATGGAGCGAAGGAAACTTCACAATACCATTCAAGAGCTCAAGGTAAGCTGTGATGAAGACCTATGTTACCCCTTTTCCACCAACAAGAACCGGGTGCTGGTTCAGAGCCAGAGTTGGTTCGGAGTTGGTTCGACTGACAAGCTTACTAAGAACCGCTTTGCCTTTCCACCGGCTAGAGAGCCACAACAGAGCCAGATCTTACGTCACTGCATACGTCTCATGTTGCCCAGCAACGCTAGTGCGGTAGCGCCAAACACAAACACGCCAGGCTTGTTCGAGATGCATCGGCTTCTCGCAGGTCGATCGCCGTATGAGTCTGACATCAAAGCACGGCGAAAGCGATCCAAAAGCACAAGGAGTCGTATGATCTCCAAACACTCCCGCAGCTCCGATCGGTCCGCGCCGCTCCGATGCATCTCGAACAAGCCATCAACAATAACGGACGTTGCGTTACTATGGATGTTCATGGGTTTGCAAAAATACATCGGAATCCAACGCGTTTGTGCAGCTCGCCGTAACTTACATAGATGGATATTATAATCAAGCTGCTATTAGCTCGACTAGCTGCTATTTAAAAATGGCAGTCACAAGTTTCTATTCGTCTTGTTGGTCACGGTAACCCCGCCCCCAGCCCCTGACGCAAGCGGTTCTTACTTGGCTCTGTTCTAGACCAGCAATGATTTGGTGCTACTAAAGAACCACTTTTCCTGGTTCGGAGCTGGTGCTTTGCGTGTGGAAAAACAAAGAACCGAATTGAAACTAGGCTCTGGCTCCGAACCAGCACCAGCTCTGCCTTGGTGGAAAAGGGGTAAGTGTGTTTTTTGGAGCACAATATAGAACTGTATTGTTGGGGGGGGCTTTTATTTTATTTTTTTATGACATTAAGTGATAGATCCAATCCATACATGACCGAAATGCATTCTGTTGTTCGCTTGGTTTTAATTTGTCACAATTTGTCTATGTGTCTGAAATCACATACTCTCTGAGAGGGTACTTCTTTTGAATAAGTTATTACCTCACCATGTGACCTATCAGTGTCAGTTGTCACTTCTCTGCCATGCACAAATCCCCTCCCGTGGCCTCTTGGGATAGTAAAGTGTCCATCTCACCAGAAGTAATAGTTCTGTAGTTTTGCCTGCTTCTTATGAGTACTGTGAATTCTGACAAACTGCTCATCACACTGTTTTTTTGTGTACTGTATCATAGGGAAGTATGTGGGTTTTTTTTTGGATGCAGCTTTGTACTAAGTCAGATGTCATTGGTCCAAAATCCCACTAATATTTTCAAGTATTTAGTCATGTATGTGCTAATATGCTTATATATATATATATATATATATATATATATATATATATATATATATATATATATATATATATAATTTTTTTTTTTTAGGGTAACATCCGAGTGTTTTGTAGAGTCCGTCCACTGCTGACTAGCAATCAGTCTGATATTCTGCACATCCAGCTGCCGGCTCACGACAACAAGACAGTCACACTTGCCAAAATGGAAGAGGTAAATTCTTCTCATCATGCCTTTGGTTTTATGGATGTTTCTTCTTGGTATACTATAACCTAAAGCAGAGGTTCTCAATACTGGCCATCGAGGTCCACTTTCCTGCAGAGTTTAGCTCCGTCCAAACATACCTGAACAAGTCAATCAAGGTCTTCAGGATTAATCTAAAGTTATGGACGGGTGAGTAAGGTCAAGGCTGGAGCAAAACTCTGCAGGAAAGTGGACCTAAGGGATCAGAGTTGAGAAACCCTGAGTCAGAAGTATGTGAAAAAGAACCCCTCCGATTTTCCACTTCTCTTTCTCAGTCGCACACAGGTCGCACGGCTGACACACAGAAGAGCTACAACTTCAGCTTCGACCGCGTGTTTGGGCCACGTTCCTCACAGTTTGAGGTTTTCGAAGAGATTTCCCTTCTGGTGCAGTCTGCTCTGGATGGGTACAACGTTTGCTGCTTTGCTTATGGCCAAACTGGCAGCGGGAAGACCTTTACTATGGAAGGGGGCGATCTGGAGGATTTGTCAGGGGGTCATCCCACGTGCTGTCCAGCAAATCTTTAAGTCTGCCAAAGCACTCCAAGAGCAAGGGTGGCAGGTAAGGGCTACCTAGGATTTCATTTGTTGTCCAAAAGAGGTTAAATATGTTGTGATATATATTTTCAGGGCATCCACTGAGTGTTATTGCTTTTGCACTCATCATGGTTTGTTTATTAATGGAGTGTTCTTGGGTTGGTATTTTTAGTACACCTTCACCGCGAGCTTTGTGGAGATCTACAATGAGACACTTCGAGATCTTCTCTTCAAGGGAAAACCAAACAAGAGACCTGAACATGAGATCAGGAAGATCTCCAACAATGAGATCACGTTACCAACCTAACCTACCAAAAAGTTAACAATGAGGATGAGGTACTGCTCTTTTAAAGCACATTTGTTTATTATAAACTAGTTATAATTGATTTGTTTCATGCATGCTTGTTGCAGTTTATTAATGTGCCTCTTTCTTTCCTCCTGTCTCAGGTGCAGAACTTGATCATGTTGGCAAACCAGAACCGGTCCACTGCCCGAACAGGCATGAACGATCACTCGTCACGTTCTCACTCTGTGTTCCAGCTAGACATAGAGGGGGAGAACTCTGCTCGAGACTCCAAGTGCAAGTGTAAGAATCACATACTACCTGCGTCTACAATAACTTTAGATAATAGATCAACTTCTCCTCTTAAAGGGGTGTAGATGTCCAATTTAGAGTAGTTTTCATGTGCAATATTGAATTTGTCTACACTTTTAAAGTCAGATATGATATTTCACATTAATGCCTGATTTTAACTGTGTATTGATTTGTGTTTCAGCCACGCTGTGTCTAGTGGATTTGGCCGGCAGTGAGAGAGTGCAGAAGAGTCAGTCTCAAGGTGAGCGCTTCAAGGAAATGACCGCCATAAACTCTTCACTCACCAACCTGGGAATTGTGATCGCTGCTTTGGCCAACAAGGTAATTTTTTTAGCTAAATATATGGAACCTAATGCTTAGCAATAGGGGAATTTAACACTATTATATCTCACTTAAGGCCCGTTCACACTAGTGTTGCACGGTGTACCGATACTTCAAAAGTATCGCGATACTCGGAAATTAAAAACGTCACGATACCTAAATTTATTAGTATCGATACTTTTTTCTCCGCACGCACGCAGCAAAAGCTGCAGCTCTCATGTGACAAACACTACAGCGAATTTTTGTCCCGCCAAAGTCTTATTTGATCGGTGAGTAATGTAACTTAGATGCGCGTGTGACAGGGCGCATGTTTGAGAGAGAGAGAGAGAGAGAGAGACCTGCATGGTCGCGCGCGCACGCACTCTATCTGCGGAGCCAGGCGAAAGTAAACAAGGCTTCCGTCTCAAAACTAAGCGCTGTCTTGCTCTCTCCCACATATTAATCAAAATAAATCGACACGATGGTATGGTCTGAAAACTAAATTTTCATGTGGAGCATTCTGAGAGTGTTTTCCTGAAATACCGCTGGTGTGAATTGTGCTAAAATATGTTGCCTTAATTATCTTCTCTGAAAAGCGTTCCGCACATTCAGCTGATATAAACGAAAACAAACCTATCCAGTGATGATGTTTTCTGTGATGACACAAATCTTGTGGGATGTCCAAATGCTGGGGGATAATCACACAACGCGCACACGTCCGATAATGACACGTCCAATTCGCGAACTAATGACTCATTTGAACCGATTCGTTTTAATGAATGGTTTAAACAACTGATCTGTCCAACACTGAACTCACCAGACATCTGAATCGGTTTATAACTAATTGGTAACACTTTACAATAAGGTTTCATTTATTACATAAAAATACAGTTTGCTTACTCAAGTGTAAGCTTTAAAACAAATAAAAACCACTTGTTAGCATGAGACTACTTTTTTCCACACACTGCTATCAGGAATCGATAAGAGAATCGTTAAAGAATCGGATCGATTAGCAGAATCTTCAGTGGCATGGATATTGATAAAATCTTATCAGTTCCTGTTAACTCTTATGTTGCTTATGATAACTGAGATAATGGTGCTACATTAATTTTTTTTTTTACCTTGAATGTCATTGCTCTAATTTATTTTTTATATTTTGTTCAAATGTTTAACATATCTGCTGTTCATATGTTCATTTATTAGTGTGGTGTATGATTAGAATGTTGTCCCGGTTTTAAAATAAAGCACAGCAATGATATTTGAGTGTTTTCTCCCTTTTCAGGAAAAGTATCGAAAAAGTATCGAAATCGCAATACTTGACTTGGTATCGGTATCGAAACAATAATTTTGGTATCGTGACAACACTAGTTCACACGAAGAACAATCGTGATGAAGATAACCATATTAGATTCCACTCCAGCGGCGATATTGTTCTGCTTCTAAGCACGTACTTTTCTGTCACTTTAAATGCTCAAACTTGTTACTGCAGGATGGATTCTGATTGGCTGTCAATGTTTTTATCGTTCATCAGCTGGATAAAATCATTCTGAAAGTGATTCCAACAATATTATTTTTCTGCCGTTATAGCTGTGATGTGAACTGTTCATTTTTTATATATATATCTCATCCTTTGTGTGAACAGGCCTTTAGTATATAAAACTTATTTTCAGAACTGTAGTCTTCTGAAATTCGTGGTGCATTATTAGATGTAGAAAATGTCTTCAGTTAAAAAAAATAATGATTTCACACACTCAATTTCTTTCTCTTCTTTTCAGGACAGCTTTGTTCCCTACCGTAACTCGAAGCTCACGTACCTCCTCCAGAACTGCCTCGGAGGCAACAGCAAAACGTAAGCAAAATGCTCGCGTATGATTTATAGCCTGTGATGTAGTTTTCTTTGAGTTTTGCTGAATATAATTCTTTCATTGTTGTTTTAAGGAACATGTGACTTAGTTCTTTACCTCTGTACAGATTGATGTTTGTGAATATATCTCCTGAGGAAGAGAGTTTCAGTGAATCGCTAAATTCTCTGCGCTTTGCCAGCAAGGTGAATGATCTCATGTAAATGTTTTATTTTATGAGAATATAGAACACAGTCTATAACTCATGCTTTCTGTGTTGCAGGTGAACGACTGCGTCATCGGAACAGCCTCAGCCAATCGGAAGTAGTTTAGCTGTCATTTCTGAACATCCAATGTGGTCATTTTTAAATGTTTTTAACTTCAGTTATGTTATGTTTATCTTAATCTCTCCTGTCTTTGGCATCTTTTATATTTCTGTGATGCATTTTTTAATGTACAATCTTACTGGCAAACAATTATTTTTATTATTGTTTTACAACCATTTAATGCATATTGTGCTTCAGAGAGATCAATAAATTTTCCATTTTGGCCAAATGGAAGTGCAGTTGTGAGCCTAAATATGATGCCAATTGAACAAAGTTTGGACAATTTTATTCTTGGGAAAGCTTAATTTGCTTGCTGTGAAAATACAAAGGAGTTGTTTCTCTTACAAACTAATTACCATAGTAAACATGGTTTGTCAAAATACTTGTTACTATAATAAAATGGGTAATTTAGACACATCGTTAGAAATAAAATTTCACAGACTGTCAATGTTTGAAAGATATTCTGTGTTAATCAGTTTTACCCTAAGGGTGACGTTGATAAAACAACCATAATATTAAGAGCCGGTGATAATGATTTTTGAAGTGTCACGTGACATCGAAGATTAGAGTAATGGCAGCTAGCTTATTATAAAAATGTTTTTACGAATTTAGCCCATTTTTGCAGTTAAAAAGTACACAATTTACTAGCATGAGACAATTATATAAAGTCTTTAGATAAAATAGTTTTATATTAAGTATTAGCTAGCTACTGTGACGTGTCATATAAACTGCTCGAATGTTGCTGCTAAAGGCAAATATGGTTACCATGGCAAACATGTTGTATGTGGAAGATAGTTATAAATAAATCAAGATGGATAAATTCATAAACCGATTTGAAACAGCAGCACTTGTTGCCATGACAATAGAGAATGGGATCCAGTGTTTGTTTGGTTCCTTTTTTGTCGGCCGAGTCTAGAGCAGCCTGTCTGGGATTTCTTAAAGGGAACACCAGACTCCAAACCAGATGTCAGTCCACCATTACGCTCGGCATTCCCGAACGGTGGGAAACATCGACTTATCATAATGAAAACCCCCCTTTTGAGTGCCTGACGGAGATATTTAAATCGGTAAGATATCTTGCTCGATAAAAAGTGACTGATTTATGAGACGATCCTCTTCCGTGCTTTTTAAGGCCACGCGGATTCGTTCGTCAGCGGCTGGCTAACGTAAATAAGAGCAGTCCGCGAACCCCTTTGATTTCTGACGCGATCAGTTCTAAACGGATGTGCGAATTTATACGTGGCGAATTTCATTTTAATAGATACACGCTTACAGCGAGCGTGCAAAAGCACGGAGTGTTTGTTGATCATCAAACACCAACCTATTTTATAGCAACATATCCACGTCATCTGAGGCATTAAAACCGGGTCCTAGAAAACTATATTTATGTAAATTGTCATTGTTAGAAAACGGAAAGGCTTCTTGACAAGCCAATAAAGTGAATAAATAAAGTGTTCATGCAGTGCCTGGTCAATGCCCCTTGTTCTTTGGACCTACATTATCATTTGCTGGGTCCAAAGAGAATAAAAGCATTCTTGATCTAAATGAATGCTGTATTTTGTCTGTGGGAAATCAAAACTTCAAATTTTCAACAGCTGTTCTTTTATATATAAACTTATTAACTTGCTTTAGTCCTATATATACATATGATATAAAATAAGAATAACATATGTATTATATACATAGCATAGAATTATTATATACACTGGGTTTCCATGTCAAAGTGACTGGAAGTCATTCATTTTCAATGTAAATTTAAATTTTATGCAGATGAACTACACATTCAGTGATGTTTAAGGGAATCCGTTTGATTATGTAATGCTGTTGTCACTCTGGTTTACAACTAAATTGTGAATGCAAATATTCAGCACTTTAAAACCGGACTGACAACCATATTCAGCTTCTGTGTAGCCTGTGTGATGTAAGTTTTGCATTTACAAATTATTATGTGATTGTTATTTTGTGATCCTCATTGTCTTGCAGGAATGCAGTCGGCCACAGCGGACCAAGGCTATGGTGACTCTGTGGGTTCAGCCACTGGTTCAGTGGTGCAGGTGTGCTTCCCCAGCGTGCAGACGTCAGTGCTGGACAGCCTTAATCGGCAGCGTGAAGAAGGCCATCTCTGCGACCTCTCCATCCATGTTCAGGGCCAGGTGTTTAAGGCCCACCGGTGTGTGCTGGCTGCATCGTCACCATACTTTCATGACCAGGTATGTCTTTATCTAAATGCTGTAAAAAAGTTATGTCCTGTTTGCTGACATATTTGAAGTTCTTTGAAATTGTAAATGGCCCACCCCCTTGGTTACTGTTGGGTGGTGTTTTAAAATGAGAGATAAAGACATATATTAGCTCCATTAATGCCATCATTATCTTCATTAAGGCCGAATCGAGAACTCGCACGAAAACAAGAGGCGGGATTTATCACACGAACCAATCATATCCAGTCATAACCGATTACCGTCTCACGTGACTTTCCACCATTCATTCTCAATTACCTGCACGCTTTAGGGGATCTTTTCAAACATTATGGACTCAGAGGAGGCAAGAGAGACACGTTGAGACCCGCTATAACTCTACCCGAGGGTGTCGCTGTTGGACAGTGTTACTTTATAAAAACAAATTTACTTGTGAGAGACTTTTACACTTTTTAATGTCACATTTGCATCAGTTTATTTTTGTAATATAGATTTTCTTATCCAGTTTTTTTGAAGAGACATCGCCTCACTTGCCTCAAACGCCCCAATGTGCATTTTAAAACATCTCGGTTTGTTCTTGTCTCATTTTTTTCATTGAGTCAACGTATAAGAGAAAAATAAACATATTTATTAAATATAAAATAGTGCCAGAAAGTAGTACATCAAGCATGTCACTATTATAACTGTCATCAGCAACATTTTATCATATTTTAGGTCATTTCTAAAATGCATTCAAAACTATTCAGCCATTACACACATGCTTCAATAGACATTAAATAAGAGCAAAAACTTGTCAGACAATATGATGACAGCAGCAGTTTCCAAGGTGGGATTGGCCTGAATGGTTTTCAAGGCACAAATGAACAATTAGCCAATTTCAGAATAATCTCTGCAATCTTTATTAGCAATATCAGAATTCTTCATATCTTGTTTGCCAGGTGCTGCTGAAGAACATGTCCTCTGTCTCCATCCCGGCCGTCATGGACCCCCTGGCCTTCGAGAGCGTCCTCAGTTGTGCGTACACTGGCCAGCTGCGAATGCTTCGCGAAGACATTGTGAACTACCTCACCGTTGGCAGTGTGCTTCAAATGTGGCACATTGTGGACAAATGCACTGAGCTTCTCAAAGAGGGCAGGGGAGGTTCCAGTGGACCTCAGGGATCCGGAGACAAGGAGAATACAGGACACAGCGGCGGAGGGAACAAGGTCGTCCAAGCTGACGGAGGAGACGCACCTTCTACTCCTCAACCTCCCAGTCGACCTTCCTTCAGCGAGAGCCAGTCTCCGAGCAGCACCAATTACTTCAGTCCTAGAGACGCAAACTTTGGCGGGCCATGGTGACAACCGGAGCTGTAGGAGAGGGTGCCGTACACTCCACCCCGACCTACTGCATGCCCTCCGGTGGAGAAGAAGGTTTCATGATTGAAGATGAAGAAGACGACGACGATGAGCTCTTGTTTCCCAGGAAAAGTGATCGTGGAGGCAAGCGTAAGGGCTCGACCTCAGTCTCCGATCAAGAGGTCGGGGTTAGCGACAGCTTTGGAGTCTCATCGTATCAAGACGGAGATTCCTCACCGACGCAGAAGCGGCCGTCGTACAGTCAGCCGAGCATCATGCCCAGAAAACAGTGGGTGGTGGTGAAGACGGAGCACTCGAGAGACGACGACCTGATAGTGGTGTCGGGAGGAGAGGAAGGAGGCGACGATGAAGAGGAAACGAGAGATGGAGATGGTCAGAGAGAGGGACAGGCCATTTAACATATCGAACGTTAGGACCCTCTCTGGATTTAGAGAAAATGCTGAAATGGAGCCACAGGTGAGTCAGTAGTTTTCCAATAATTGCACATGGTTTGCAAACTAGGGCTGAACAATATATTGAATATTATTTATACATTCTATATGAATTTGCCTTCAATATAAAATAGTGAAAGCATTGAGATGGCGGGAGGTGCTATGCTAAATTGCATACTAAAGCAACATATGTGTGGAAAAGAAAATGCACAATAATTGGAAATGGTTGGTTTAGTGCAAATTATGATTTACCTGACAGAAATTTACCCTAAAGAGACGTATAGAATATTGTCAAAAGGATTATTTTGGCTATATACCGCCCAGGCCTACAGACTTCTTTCTCCTCCACATTTTTGTTGCATTATATACCAAAAACATTTATCAAACAAGTAACAAGCACATTTTCAATTAAAGCATTTCACAAAATTAAGTTTGTTTTTAAAATATTTGGTTTCAAAATTTGAAGCAGTAGATATATTGTTAAAATAAAAACAAAAACGTATTGAGCATGTTCATTTATTGATGTGATAAACTACACTGGTGGTTATTCTGTTAGGAGACTCATAGGCCTACATAAAAAAAAAAGACCTGAGACCAACTGGAATATTTTTCTTTCTTTTTTTTAAAAGTGGCTCAGAATAGTGAAGTTACTTCTGAGAAAGGATCAAGCATAATTTGTTTACAGATGCAATTTGGTTTGATATTTTGTATGTAATGCAATGACATTAAGACATTTAAAAAAAAAAAAATTTGCCAAAATATTTTTATTAAGATTTTCTTCTTGTAAATACAATCACAATCTTGTTAATACAAATTTGTCCATGCGAACATAATGACTGCATTACATGAATTTAAACCCATTAAAAGGCCAGAATTAAGCAGGAAAAAACTAATACAGTGAACAACGCTTCTCTCTTCAACATAGGTCATTAAGCATAAAAATAAAAACATAGTATAACATATAATCTTATCTCAAAGTATACATTCTTCCACTTTTATTTAAAGTGAAATTTAAACTTAGGCTTAAATTGTGGAACTACAGGTTTCCTTGTCTCAAAAGTCCAAAGAATCATCTATCAAATCTAAGTCCTTAATAAAGTCTATGAAAGGTCCCCAAATCCTATCCTATGTTTAGATTTCCTAATGTATGTTATCCTCTCTAGAGGAAGTCTAATAAGACATTTTAAGTGTGACTTAATTGTCTAAATACATTTTGGGACCACTATATGAGTGTATTGGTCTTGTTGCAATTAGTGTTATTTGCCACATACAACAATAAAAATCTAATACAGACATATATACAGACAAACACAAAAAAAACATAGACAACTGACAGATTATCATCAAATCAGTGATTGAGATTGTAGTACACCCATAGATATAACTGGGTTAAAATAAGAGATGCAAAGATAATAAAAGACCAAGTGGACAGCTTATTCGGTACACCATCAACAACTGAACTTTCTCTATTACTCAAATGTCTCTTCTCCCTGTAGGTTGACTATTGCCAGTCCTCGGAAGACTACCTCAAGTTTGAGAGGGGTTTGATTGACCAGACATCCTCTCAACACCCTCCTGAGAATCCTGGTCAATGCCCCAACAGGGCCGTATCTGCCCTGCTCAGCTCGGCTCAGTCGACGGCCGCCAGAGCTCAGCTCTTCCCCCTGGATATGCAAGGAAACCAGATTCTTCTCTACAATCAAGCCGCCATGGAGTCTACATCTCCATTAGGGCTTGCAGGAGGTATGTCTGGGGTGTCTCTAAAAGGAAGCCTCGAACACGGAGCGGTCCACTTACCCAGCCAAGGTGCGTTGGGTAGCGGGATGGAAGGATTAGACGGTGGCATGGCTGGCAATTCAGGAAAGGTCTTCATGTGTCATTGCGGGAAGACCTTCACACACAAAAGCATGCGGGACCGCCACATCAACATGCACTTGGACTTGCGGCCCTTCCACTGCCCCGTCTGCGCAAAGAAGTTCAAGATGAAGCATCACCTCACAGAGCACATGAAGACCCACACCGGTCTCAAACCCTACGACTGCCACGGCTGCGGGAAGAAGTTCATGTGGCGCGACAGCTTCATGAGGCATCGCTCACATTGCGAGAGACGCAGCAAAGCCGACGGAAGAGCAGGATCTGAAAGATCGGTCATCTCTCCGCCTCATCACCTGAAGTACCCATCGGCCAGCGAGCACAGTCAAGGTAGCGTTGGCAACAGAAGTGCGATTCCTGTTTTGTCTCCGCAACATTCCATTAGCAGCAACGGCGTCTCGTGTCTCAGCATGGCAGCACCTGGGTCTCTTCTAGGAATCAGTTCTCAAAGTGGACCGCACAGCCTTGGGTCTGGCGTTCTGGGCATGGGTGGTAATCGTAGTGGGGGTGTGGAGGAAGTCTGTGAGGGTAACGTTGATGAAAGCAGCGTTACATAGGCTCTTTCCTCCCAAGTCCACCGTCCCGCAAAACCTGAACACTTGTCTTTGGTTACAAAGGGACCACGTGCACAATTGTCTGATTCTTTACCTCATGTCGGTGAGTGCGCCATACAAGATGTCCCATGTGTGCAACGACCAAGTGCCCATTGCTAGCTCACGTATGTATCTACTTTAAGACCAGGCTGCTATAGTGACTGTCAAAAACGTATTCCGGCCAGGAATATGGTTCAGTCGCGATCACGTTCAAGCTGCCTCACTAGTACAGAACATTTGTTCACGGTTGCTCTGAAGTGCCATTCTGTTATGTTGTACGATACTATGTTGTACTGAGTTGTAACTCATTTGGTCCGTCTTGATGTGAAGTTTTATTGTACTCACTCAACTATATACAGTATATTCATTTTCAAAGGTTGGTAGCACTTTATTTTAGTGTCATTGTTACATGTTACATGTAGTTACTATAGTAATAACTATAATTTATGCATAATTACATGCAACTTACCCCCAAACCAATCCCAAATCCTAACCCTATAGTAAGTACATGTAGTTACTTAATATTTCTCACTACTTAAATGTATAATAACATTGTAACAAAGACACCTTAAAATAAAGTGTAACCCAAAGGTTTAATGTTTTGATTTCTAAAATAAGAGACAAGAATATACCTTCCTGCGCACTTTGGTGTCTTACGGCCCCTTCACACCAAGGACTATAACTATAAAGACCTGTTCATGCCAAAGATAACTATAACAATCACTCCCTATAAAGTTTTAATATTTGCTTTAAGAGAATAGCGAAGTTCACACCACAATTATAATGATAACGAAACAAGAAACAATATAATTTTAATCACTTTAAGAATACCTTTTTACAGCTGATGAACTAGAAAAAACATTGACAGCCAATTGGAATCCAACCAATTTTAAAGAGTGTTTCACGAGTTCACACTTACAAATAATCAGATGTATGCGTATTTGGCATGCTGTCCAATGAGAGGCTCCAAGCTTGTAATTTAGCCAGAACCCAGAGTACTCCCTCAGTACCCCTGGTTAGGATAGTACCCAGTCGAGGAGTCAGGGTGGCGGAGGGATGCAGAAAACTGTCGAGGAACGTAGTTGAGTCTGCTATGTATATTTATAGGCCTCCTCTCCTGCTGATTGGATAGCTAATTTGAACGTGTTCCTCCCAAACTTTGTTAATAAAACACCATTTAAAGTGGCAGATGATTAAACTGCAACACACTTATATTACACAACATATATTGTTATCATTATAGTTAGCGTTTTTGATGTGAACTGGCCTTGAAGCCTGAAGTCCACACCATAACGGCAAAGAGGAACGATACCTTTGGAATCACTTTCAGAATTTTTTTCCCAGTTGATAAATAAAAAAAAGGCTGACAGCCAATCAGAATCCACCCGACATTGAAGAGTCGAACATTTTAAGTAGGTGACATGACTGTAGCGCATGCTTATAATAAAATTATTGTGCGTTGGACACTAATATATTTATTGTCCTTGGTGTGATTGGGCCTTTACTGCTTGTAGGGCAGGGATGTGCAGGATTTTGTAGGTAGTTGGATCACAAAATGAATCAACTCACAGGGCAGTTTAGCTTTACTGTATGTCCTTTTACCCATAAAACCTCCATAAACATTGAGGGGGACACGTCCTCCCCATATTCAGATTATTGGTCAACACGACATAAGCACCTAGCATCCAACTACTGAACTCCTGCGGTGTTTTTGATGTAGCCTATAGTGTGCTGGTAGTGATTGTTTATACGTTTGCCTTCCATGAAGGCTGAGACCTGATTTACAGTGTTTTGAATATAGAAATGAGATGAAAAGCTTGAATGATGTATGCAAATGACATGCCAAATTAGCATGAATGTCTGCAACTTTCAAGACCGTTTAAGACATGAAGGTGATTCAATGGATCCTGATTTGGATACGTAAATGCAGTGATCAGTAGTTGCCTTGTACCACAGATGAATATGTTGACCATGAAAACCGCATACCTCAAATGTTTGTGCAACTATTCAATATATTACAATAAATAAACCGGGATCTTGTGAGCTGGAAGGAATCACATATCTGTTGCTTATTCACACATTCATATTACTTTTATCAAAACCTGTGTGCATTTCAGATTAGTGAGAACAATGAAGTAGAGAACATTCGAAATTTAATTTAAAAATAACCAGTAGGTATAAGCATGATTCAGTGCTCACTTGAGTAATCTGGTTAGAAATCTGTATTTTGTACTGATAAATAAAAAATATTTGTTCTGTCAACATCTGTTGTGGTGAATCTGAACTAAATATGCGATGGGCGGAAGCAAACTACACAGTTCCCTGATGTGGACAGAGTACGTCAATGGTTTCACAAGATTCAAAATCTAAAAATGAAAGAAATAAAGTACCTTGTGCACAAATTACGACTCATACATTTCTTATTACTGTTGCGATTTCAGATTGAGGTGTCAGTCAGTTTTAGAATGTTTTACTTGTGTCCTTTATGAATATTTCAGTTTACCCGAATGTTTAAAAGTGATAGTTCACTCAAAAATGTATATATAGTCAAAAATATTTTACTTTTATTGGAAAACAATCTTCAAATTATCTTCTTTTGTGTTGTGCAGAATATCTGGGTGAAATATACCTTTAAGTACGTGTGGTGGAATAAATAATTAATGTCTTAGAATGATACGAACAAACTGTGTTATTAATATAAAAAGTAGAACTTTCTACAACAGATTTAATATGTTCTCTTGATGTACCTTGTCTTTTCTCATGCCAGTTAAATTCTCAATTAGTTAAGCAGCGCAATTAAAACATTTTTTAATATTACAATATTGATCAATTTAATAGATCAATCATCAGCAGTTTACAGAAATCATTTCAATATCAAACGTCAAGTGTAGGAAGACACTTAACTTTTGTGCTTTGTCACCTGAGGCCAATTAAAGGATAGTTCACCCAAAAAGAAAAATTCACTCACTCAAGTGATTCCAAATCATATACAGTTTTATTCTGTATTCCACAGAAGAAGAAAAAAAAAAACATAAGGGGAAATTATGATGTCTGAAATTTTATTTTTTGGGTAAACTATTCATTTAAGACAATCTAAAAACAAACATTCCTATGCTTGCGAGTTGGAGCATATAAAGTAGCTTATTACTTAATGTGGAAAATTATTTCTACAGCTGCTTAAAAAATCCACAGTGCACCTGATCCAAAGTAATCAACATGTAAGTCAAACACTACACAAAATGAGAGCATTTATTGACTTTCGGAGGGAAAGCTCACTTCCCCTAATGACTCTTGGCACAAATGAGGATTACATCTAAACCCTCAAACTAAAACCATAAATACAATACAAGATAAACCCTCGGGGTAAGAATATTTAGAGGCAATACCCATTTACATTATACCAAAATACCTCTAAAAAGCCAGAATGAATAACGGCATGCCATTTTCCCTTGTATAAAAAGTAAACAGTGGCAAGTGGCGGTGATTCAAAAGCTGATTGAACCAGTCCAAAATAAAAGAATAGTTTTGTTGTAAGTTCACATTAGCAGGCACTATTGGAACAGGAAGCTGTCTGAGATGCCAGTTGAGTACCCTGTGACGGCAGTTCACTCTGAATCTGAGAGAACGATCACTTCCTCTGGGTCGCACTGAGTCGCCACGTTCACCTGTCAACACATAAACCACAGAAGTTAGTTATTTGAGGAATGGGCCTGTAATGCTGTGTTATTATTGTAAATTAAAACTAAACAACATTTATGGTAATTGAAACAAATTTTGATTGAAATTAAACTTTAAAAAAAAAAACTTTCAGGTGTACTTCCATAAAGATTTCAGTTAGTTGCCAAAGCAACATTTGTATTTTTTTCGTTTGGTTTAAGTTGAAGTACTAATAACTAAAATAAATATAAAAATTAACTAATAACTACCAACAAAAACCTATTACTAAAATTTCAACTAAAAATTTAAAATATAAAAACTAATTATATTAATCATACTAAAATAAGAGTGCAGTGACTATTCAGACGGCTGAGAAATTTGAAATGCAATAGACCATTTTAAAATCTTGATGGGAATGAAAACGAGCCTGTGAGAGACAGTATTGTGTTCAATAGATTGTACTGCAGTTTAACCACATACCAAATTTTCAGTTGACAAAACGACTTTGCGAAGAGTTTTAGTAGCTAAAACTTTTTTTTTTTTTTTTTAGTTGAGAGTTAAGGAAATTATGTGATCTAGAACCTTTATACACACAGCCCTAGTTTTCAACTGCGTTAAATTTAATATGGCATCTAAACTAACTAAGGGTGTCTAAACTCGGTCCAGGAGGGTCACTGTGTTTAGCTTTGTGGAAGTTTCTAGTATGCCTAGTTAGACCTTGATTAGCTGCTTTAGGTGTGTTCAATTGGAAGTTGGAGCTAAACCAAAGTCCCTTTTGAAAAAAGATTTGAAAGTCCCTTTTGAAAAAAGTTTGCGTTTTCAAGCACCCAAAACGCGGTTGTCATGTAAACGAACGGCCAAAATGCATGAAAAGTTTTATGTTTTTGGTAGAAAACGGTGTCGTGTAAGACAGCCCCTCGGACAAGTAATTTCACTCCACTCGGCGGCCATCTTTGAAACGCCTCTCGGGCATGCAAGTGCAGCTCCAATCTTTTTGAATGGGGAAACATCAAATTCTCCAAAACAATACGAGTGACGCATCTTGTGTAATTCTATAGTCTTTAGCTTCAGGACAGTGTCCCTCCAGGAGCAGGATTTGACCCTTTTGGCTGCTGGAATAGTGTAATAACATACAAATGCAATTCAACAGATTCAAATGGATTTACTGAAGTTTTTCAATGCAAGCTAAAACCAAACACACAGTCACCTTATTTCTCTTCGGCGGTGGTGTGACTCTTGAGTTCCTGACCATGTCCTTTGTCGGAGTCCTTGTCCTCTTCCTGGTTAAGTCTTCCTGCTCAGAGCCGATCACACCCGTATCCAGAGGAATATCACTGAGATAAACATGAGAAAAACAGCACTGCATAAACAAGTAATCGTTCACCTAAAACTGCCATGTTGTTCCAAACCCGTATGGCTTTCTTTCTTCTGAGGAACAAAAGGAGAAAAATCTGACATCCACAGATCAGCATTTTGACATCCGTTCTCGAGGCATTTTTGGCATTCTCAATGCCAAAAACATCGACAAGTCATTCTTTTCAGAGAAATCACATGATCTGCTTTGCAAAAACAGTCTGAATGATTTGGTTCTCAAGTTCAACTCATTTGCACAATGATCCAGTTCAATGGCTCGCTGAATGTGACTGGTTCGAATGGTTTCAAATGCCTCCATATAAATTAATATAATGCATGAGTTGTGTGGACCTTAATGACATTTATGGTGCTTTTGATTTGATTTTTTTATTGTATGAAGAGAAAAACTCTTCTATTGTGTTCCTCAAAATATTTTGTACAAAAATAATAATCATATTTTATATACAAAATGTAGATAAATATTCCAGTTTATTACTAATATGGTTATATTGTGCATGTAAATAAAAACAATAAAATTTGTAGGAGAAAAAAAACATGGCAAACCTGCCTTTATTTATTTATTTAATTTAAATGTATTGCACTTGGCAACATAGGCCAGGTTTGGTCAAAAAAGACTATTCTGATAAAAAAAAGTATATATATATATATCATTGCAAATAATAAATATGAATGGTGATAAAAATATTAATGGTAAAAAACACTTTAATTTCCAAGACTAAAAAAAGATTTTCTTTAAGCTTAATTAAAATGTTAGTAGCTTAAATAGTCATTTAAATGGGACATTTTTCAAAGTCTTGGTTTTGTTTTTGGGCTCTACAAGAATAGGTTTTCATGCTTGAATGTTCAATCCATTATTTTCCCCATATTTTACCTTGTTGCAGCACCTCTCTTCCCAGTCTGTCAGTAACACTCCGTTTAGTTCCTGTCTTTATGAAGCCCCTCCTTCTGAAAAGCGCAATGTGCTCTGATTGGTCGGCTGGACCAGTGTGTTTTTGATTGGTCAACCGCTTTGAGTGTGTTGTAGAAATGTCATGCACCTTACCATAACTGTGAGTTTCCACTAACGCAACTCAAAGCTTCGCCCCTTTTTTTGACTATACCTTGGTCAGGAATTATTTAAATGAGGAACATTGTGACGTATGTTCCCGGAAGAAAACTCACGACTACAATCGAGGCGTTTCAGAGAGTTCAGAAACAGTGCGCACAGATACAGAGAATAAGTCCCTTTGGAGTGACTTTGTGCTTTGTAACTTTGCAGACCTTTTTCATGCTCAAACAGCAACACTACACACTACAATAATAAGCTTTAATAGTAAGTGATTAAACAAACAAATTCTCATCGTAAGTTTGTACATTTCCTTCAGTTTTACCTGTCCCGTGTGCATTTCCCATTGTAGGCTGCCGTTTGTTTTTCAGTCGAGGTGCGCTTTCTTTTCCTGTAGTTGCCTGTCTCGTCGATCAGTAAAGGGCTTGTTGGAGGTAGTGGACTGCAGTTGGCTGATCTCATGGGGGTTGGCGATGAGCCCCGATTGGTGGAGACGGTCTCAGTGCAGATACTGGTGCTTTTAGAAACAGGTTTAATGTGATTAGTGGAAACTGTTTCTGCCTTGACGGTAGGCAAAGAGTCCATTGTCTCTGACTGACTGATGTCCTCTATGGACACAGGGCTTTGTTTATCAAGTCTGCCGTTAGTGTGTGTTTCCACAGATCCTGCCTCATGTGTGCTGCTGGCTGGAGACTGCTGGTCCTCGTCGCCCGGATCTTCCTCGGTGTCCTGTATGGATGATTTGATTGACAGAGGAGAGTTCTCATTGATTGGCTGCTCATTGTCACTGATGTTCAACTGCTCCTCTTCGATGTCCTCTTCGTCATCATCTGAAACACGTCAGCAAAGGGGAAATTAGTTTTCTCACCATGAAGTGGACACATTGAATATAAGCATTGGTTTTAGATGACGGAGATGAATATTTATTCACTTCATACCTGGGCCAACTTGTTCTTGACTGGCTTGGATCTCCTCTTCAATATCAGGATCAGAGGAATCGTCTGTTTCTTCATCTTCTTCTTCCTCCTCTTCTTCCTCTTTTACTTCCTGTTCCTTTTTTTCTTCCGTTTCCTCTTTTTCTTTTTCTTTGCTGTCACCCTGCTGCCCATTAAGTGCCTGCAAACGTGAAGGAAGGAGAAACAGATTTAAAATTGCTTATAGTTTTTGTTTTTTGGCCGAAAGAGAAAAACGGCTGTTACTTTCAATCAAATTGTGGTTATTTTATTGGCTTGTTTTTTAAATTCAGTATCATGAAAAGAATTGAATTTAATTAAAAAGTCCAATATTAAAGGGTACCTATTATGGCATTTAAAATGTTCCTAATATTGTTCTGGGAGTCCCCAACAACAGTTTTACAAGCATGCAATGACAAAAAACACTTTTGTTGTCTTATAATATGCATTTATTTTTACCTGATTTGCTCACCGACTCCCATATGAATCGTTTAGCGAGTCATTTTTCCAAACCCCGCCTTTGCGTGACGCTAATCTGTGGTGATATGTTAGACACCCAGCCGACGGGGTGTCATTGGTTGTTGCGCTAGATCTTACCCAGATACAACAGTGCTATTTTCTGATTGGCTAACAACACCAGACGAACAACACCAGAGGAGACCAGGGTTGCCAGGTCTGCACAACAAAACCAGCCCAATTGCTCATCAAAACTAACCCAATCACGGCCAAAAATATTCAAATAGCGTTCCCGGGTGTTTCCTCAATAACAATCATGTTCCAGTGGATAAAACAATCGCGTCAACCAGCGTGCACTACACAAACAACCCGCGGAAACAGTGCAGGCATACGGACCTGGCAACACTGGAGGAGACGCGCTTGAATCCTGCCGGTTCCACAGTGAGTGAGTTTTGGGCACTGCGGCATATTAAATATATTACAAATAGTTTTTCAGCGTGAGAAATACAATGTGTGGCCGGAGAGCGTGACAAAAGACCGAAATGAGTGACTGTCACGCTCAATGCGTGATGCGTGACACTCGAGAGCCCTGTGACAACTCCATTAACAACGACAAACACTTCACATATTTCAATACAATTGACATTGAAGACCTAAGTTAGCTGCTAGAAGCTGCGCTGTGCCTGTGCGTACACAACACACAAAATAATTATAGAACATGATACAAACATAAAAGCAACAGCCTACTTACAGATTGTGATTCGGAGAAGGAAGCTGATCCAAATAAACTCGGTACTGAACCTCCCTCCTTCAGTATCAGCCATACTACATGCAAATCCATACTTTATAGCATTTAGGTTTGTGAAGCAATCATCTTCAAAATGACGCGAACACAGAACAAGTTCGGGCTATAATACTTCTGTGGTATAGTTATGAACTGTCTTCAAATGCTCCTCACTGGGCAGATGAAAAAAGTTTGCTTTTGCGTCGCACTTCAAAACACGCAGCGTCTCGTCGACATGATGTTTTCCCTGGTGTCTCCTAATGCAATGAGTGGGCGTATCTTATTCAAATAACTTGTACAAGTGACGTACGAAAGTGCATCGTTCGTCTATCGATTCATATCAACGACTCAGAGTCGACTCTTACTTTTGAGAGATAATAACTTTGTATACGGTGAACTTTCATATTTAAAACTTTGCAGGATGTTTTCGTTCACTTAGATCTATGTTACACACTACATGAAAGGTAATTTTCAAAATTCCATGATAGGTACCCTTTAATACAATTATACAAGAAAAAGCTAATTTAAAACAATAAATAATTTTTAAAAAGCATTTTTGGTTTAGGTTTTCGGCCAAATGCGTATAACTCATATCACTTGGAGCAAAAAAAGGTAAATAGATTTATATCAATCTTAAAAATAGAAATATTAATGGTGAAATATTACTAATATTTCTGATATACTAATATTACTAAAATGAATGATTTTAATTACATTAAATATTTAAAATCATTAATTTATTAATTAAAAAAAGAATTGAATACATTTTAATGAATCTTTTTCACTTTTCAGAAGTTATTTAATTAATATCTTATTTATAAAATTAAACAATATCTTTGCATCAAGAAAGAACTTTATAACAATTTGATATTTTTAAATATTTCGAATCATATTTAATTACAATGTATTTCATTACATTTTAAGCATAATATTTCAGTTTGGTTTTACTGAATCAGTAATATTCCTCTAGTTCTCTGTAGATTTTAAAACAAAACAAACAATAAGAATGTACTTTGTTCTTTTACCTCTTTTTTCTGTCTCTCTCGCTCTTGTCTTTTCTTAGTTTCCTCGACCTCCAAGTCTTCCTGTTTATTAGCAAATTTGTTGATCACCTCCTCCAGGCTGCTGAGGGCCGTGTCTCTATTGGAGCGTAGTCTACGATGCAGTGTTGGGTCAACGAGTGCAGGATCTAACGCTGGAAAAACACAGGGAAAATCAACTGAGCTTGCATTATTAACTTAACGATCACTAAATATGACTGGGGACCATCCGTTATCACATCAATCTAGAAATATACATAAAACACTGATGAGTTTGAAGCATCAAAGAAGCAGGGCATCCGACAAATACAATATGACTTCCGTATCTTCTCTAGCTGAACTGGATAGTAATTAAATTGAATTACTAGGTTTGTATGAATCCGTAAGGTGGGAGCCAAAGTTGTAGACCATGTCAAGGTGTCGTCTCTCCTGCAGTTTGTTGCCCGTCTCTCGGAAGGCTTCTTGAGCGATCTGGGTCATCTGTTTGCGGGCGAGTTGGAGACTGTAGCGTTCGTTGGCGCGCTGCACCACCTTCAGGATATCTGTGTAGTCCGGAGGATTGTGAAAAGCTTCAGTACTGTTAATGTAGCGTTCGATCTACAAACCAAAGAGAAAAGAACACAGTAATTTATGAAAACAATGGAAAAATATAGATAAATATTCATTATTTTACGAATATATCCACTGGGTTTTCATTCCAGTGCATAAGCAATTTATTATGAGGGTGTCTTTCATCAAGCCATATAAAACCACACTTCGAGATAAATACAAAAATATCTAAATAAATGTAGGAAAATATTACAACAAAAAGATACTTTTATATACTTATTTTATAAGTGTAGTAATTACATTTTTATTAATAAACACATTTTTGTCACTTTCTTTGGCATTTTTGCCTCAAGTTTGTCCGTTAATCTTTAAGGCCACGTTCACCCAGCAACAGAATGCGGTTGTCAGTTCTGTATTTAAATCCATAACACAGTTACGTTCACACAAATTATGGTTATTTACCGCATTCTAGAACCAAACTCACACCTGTACATTTTCAGGACAACTGTATTCTCGGAAAACCCGCGCTGTGAGAACGGACCCGAAAAACTAGTTGTCTGTCCCGTCATACAGTGTGAGAGACCCCACAACTGTGTTGTGTTCATGTGTGGTTTCGGTAACTTACAGAGATGGAGATATGAACTGTGTGTCATCTGAAGGTTTTAAATACAGTCACTATTCTCCATCCGGAGTGGGTTCCGTCAGTTTTGTGTTCTACGCGAGAGTGGTGTGACTCAAATGCTCGCTCTCCACACAGATGTACAGTAAAAGCTGCTGTCGGTTAATGAAGATTTGACGAATGAACTATTACTTTGGTCTCTGTTGTGGTTACTGGTTAGAGAATACGGGCTTGTTGCTGTGTGAACAGGACATTTCAAGACTCACACCTGTAAGTAAATGCGGTTGTCAATCCCAAAAACTAACAGTGTGAACGTAGCCTTAGTGCTCAATCCTGTTCTGTACATACACAGTTCAGTAATTTACAGGAGTGACAACCCCATTCTACAACCGAATTAACTATGCAGTGTGTACAGAACCGAACTGAACAACTACTTATATATGACGTAGTTTAAAGTGCATCAGAAATGTTACTCTCTTCTGTATGTGCGGTGCAAGAAATCACAGGGAAAGTGATGGGAACCTCGACTAAATCGTGTTGCCAGACTTTGCAAGAAAAACAACGAACAAGAATAAGCTCACAATAAACCAAAGTAAATCCAAATGCTGAAAATAAGACCAAAATATCACGACACATGTGTTCACTTTAGTCACTCCGTAAACTCGATAGCTTTATGAGCCAAGCTTAAACAACAAGCACAAAAATGCTTATAAGTGCACATGGCGCTCTGTGAAGAAGACTTTCCAAGCAAAACACGATACCACTGTCGACTGTGCTTTAGTTAAAATTGCTGAACATAAAGAGTCTTTTGTCACTGTAATTTTTCTTTGGTTAGAACAGGGGATATCAAACACGCAAGACCACAGAACATTGCTATGGTTACCACCACAGTCAATCATCACAGTTTCGGGAGCGACTCATGTTCCATACACACATGGAACGATACTTTAGGGGACTCACTCCCGCTTTAGATACGGTTTTCACTTTTGAAACTTTTCAGTGTGTATGTGGCCTATGAGAACTGATCTTGAGGGACGTGAATTCACAAGCAAAAGAAGAACCTTTTTGTTGATTTCTGGGTAGCGTGTTCCACTGTAGGCAATCTTCTGCTCGATCACTCGACCCGTCAGCGTGTTGCAGCCCTTCAGCTCGCACAGTTTTTCATAGATCTTCATCATCTGAGACCACAAAAAGAGCATTAAAGATAAAGTTCAGAACAAGACCATATAAAACCCAATAAAATCTCATTACTTCAATGTAATTTGACTGCATTAAAACATATCATGAGGAATCATGAAACAGACTCACCTTGCGTTTGAGCTTGTGCTCCTGAATATAACTCGAGTCTTCCTTCTCCAGATCGTCCACACTCAACTCTCTCTCCTGAAGCCGTCGGATCTCCTCATTATACACCTTTAACAGGTTTTCCAGGTAAGCTAACTGAAACAGAACATAAGAATCACACAAATTACATGTACTAAATCCCTCAAATAATTTCAATGGGCACAAGTTTTGTTTCCAGAAGTAAATCACATTCATTTTATATTATTTGTTATTTTTATTAATAACAAGTAAACTTTTCAACAAGCCTAACATGAACAGATATTTTTAAGTATTGATATATGATAGTATAGCATACTTATGTATTTGCATAAATGGAATATTTTTTATATTGTACTGTCATTTTTTATTTAGTTACATGCTTAATTAGACGAATAGTACATTCCCTTATAAAATACAGTGTTGTACATTTGTTCTTTACACTTTTCAAATGCTTTTTTTGCTTTAAATCTAAGTTTGAATGATTGGTGTGTTTCATGACTTATTCTGCATTCAATTTACCTTCTTTTTTCTACTTTGAAAAATGTGTTAAAAGATACAAGTCACACATCTTAATTCATGCAATAAAACACTTTCACAGTCAGAGGTTGTTGCTTTCAAATAGGAATATCTCATATCCCACTTTAACTGGAACACAGCATGCAAACTCTTTACTGAAGACTTTTTTTAAAATGGAGAAAATTAAAATTCCCTATGAAGAAAATTAACAGAAAAATAGTTCCAGAACCAAGGCCAGCTGAAAACCAACAGTGTCAGTATAAAATCCAAGACCACTTTCATATCGACCTTCACACCATCTAAAACATATAAAATGTATCTGTGTTATGATGGATTGCTACAGTACCTGTCTCCTTGAAGCCCTTTTCATTTTCTTCGAATCCTCATCCTCCTCTTGCTTTTCCTCTTCTCCTTTAGCCTGTACCTGCTCCTCTACATTTGTCCCATTGGTCTTCTCCTCAGGTTTGGCCTGAGAAGGGAGAGACTGTATGGAGCTCCGCTTCCGAGCTGTGTGCTGTTTAAGAACGGTGCAGAGTTCATTAATGTAGACGAAGGTTTTGCCCGTGTTGGCTTGGGCCCGTGTGAGGCAGCGGCCCAGAGTGTTTCGAAACTCCACCGACGACAAAAAGGTCGGTAAGGCCTTAGAGTGTCTGGTCTGTAGATAAGTCACGACTTCTGGATGATCTTGCGAGTGTTTGGAGCAATGTTCCACAAACTGGACCATGGGACCATTCGGTTGGATTAGAAGTGGGACAAGAAAGAAATAGGATTATAGGACGAAACTCTCCAGAATGTTAAGTACATAATAAAGTTTCTAAACTGGTGTCCTGTTAGACATTTTTGCAATATGTAGTTAGTATATTATGCACAATATGCTCATTTTCTGCATGAAATATGTATTAACTCTCAGTAAATATTCATAAGAAAAACATACCTCTGCAAACAGTTTTTCATTCTCCACTTGCAGGACATGAACTTCCTTCTTTGCTGATGCAAACGGAGACTGTGTGATGTGTGTTGGTCGTGGCAGCTGATTCTTCAGAGACGTTTTCGACTGGCAGGCCGTAGTATATGAACAGGACGCAGATGTGGAAGCTTCTTCATCATCATCATCCAGGATCACAATGCTGTCCATCACTGCTCCGGTCATCCGGAAGGGAGGAGAACGGATTTGCTGGGGAGTAACGAATGTGGAGGTGTCAAGCCTGCATTTCAACTACACCAATACCTGGAAACACACCAGTTACTCTTTAGGATTTCACTCTGTGTGCAAGTGTCTCAGTAAACAGAGTTACATTTACTCTAGGTGATTCAGTCTTTCTGTAACTGTGCCACGCATATCCAAAGTGCATTTTTAACATCTCAAAATCTACTTCAGTGTATTTCATATTTACTTGTTCAGCTTTTTTGTACATACTTGAGCCTTGAGCATTGAACTGGCCAAGAGTGTCAAAGACCAAACTGAGATCCCAAAATCTGTATGTACCTGTAGAACAACATATTCATCAGAGCAATATTAGGCTACTACATGTATGTGACAATTGTGTGTAATTAAATGTAATACCATGGCCAAATAATTTAAATATTCTCAAAGACACGGGGAAGCCATAAACTAAAAAGAAAAATGCTCTTTAAATTTGTTTTGGATGGATAGGATGTAAATGATGCTGGACATGACAACATTCAAATGACTGACACTGTCAATCGACTTGATTTAACATACATTTTCCATCAAAATCATATTAAAAACTAAAATAAGTATTAATCACCACTGTAATAAAAAATAAACGAAACTACATACGACAACGATAAGAGCAGTAACTATGGTATTTTGGCGGTAACCATGCCTACCATGGTACCATTTTGCAACGGACTTTAAGGGGTTAATTCCCTAGGAACCATACTACTTGACTGAGTCAATGGGATCTGGACACTGTAATAATTTAATATTATGTGGATGTAAATATAATAATTTAGGTTATACTGCCTGCTGATCTGGAGACTGTAACTGTTAGCTCTTTAATTCGGTCATTCAGTACAGCTCACTTCCGTTTATTTGTTAAAAGCCTTCAAACATCGATCATAAAGAGTAACTTTCCAACATGTCAAGTTCCTCACAGTATTCACAAACCCATCATAAAAATACTTTCAATAAAAGCTCGTTATTGATCAATCAATAAGAGGACAATTAGAAACAACTTACGCGCTCGGATCCTGAAACTCAGGGTGTATGTACAGCTCAACATGAGACGCGCTGGTTCGCTGAAAGCCAGTAATCTCATCGCTGATTGGCTGAGTGCGTCGTGTTTCTTCGGCGATTTGTTTTAAACGTTTGTTCATTCGATGCTTATCAGCGCCGCTCAGGGAGCAGGAGATCATAACATACACTCAGTTTATGGTAATATGGTGTGGCATCACACAAAATTGTATTGACCAGAGGCGTAGTCAAATGTACGTTTACATTTTACATTTTAAAATGTAAAATGTAAACGTACATTTTGACTACGCCTCTGGACAATACAATTTTGTTCATATTTATAATTTTTATTATATTTAATATTTGTTATTTATATAACACTTTCTCTTCTCTTCTAATTATTTAAATTGCGTTAGATTAAAACTGAGAAGCTTCATATCACTTCCATTTTGTTGTCCTACTGTTAGTTTAACTGCTTCTATTCTTCTCATTTGTAAGTCGCTTTGGATAAAAGCGTCTGCTAAATGAATAAATGTAAATGTAAATTTACATCTTGTGTTTTGTTTCTCCAAAAACAAAACTGATACAGGTGCACACTAGCCTCTGTATTGGTACATAGCTGTGTTATATGCATATATATATATATATATATATATATATATATATATATATATATATATATATATATATATATATATATATATATATATATATATATATAATATATATATGGCTTCAAGCTTTCCTTAGAAATAAACATTTTGTCTGGTATTAACTTTTTTCTTCAAAAACAATTGTGATTTTTTTGGGGCATTGCTTTTCATTTGAGGTGTGACTTTTTGGTCATCAACCCCAAAGTGTATATTTTCTTCTTTTCATAGTCAGGTATTGGAAACTGATATACAAACACAATTTTCACCACATATTTGTTCTTTGTGGAATAATAAGTGTATTCTTAATTAATATGAAACCGGTGTTCTTTCAGGACTGGATGGATAAAGGTGGCTGGTCCGTTGTACACATTATGGATGGGGAACGAAATTTCCTTGGTTATGACGATTTTTGTGAAAAATACAATTTTATTTGTACTCAGAAATGGTGTCTTTGTTAAGCGGTTCCTGATGGTTTTGTTTGGTTGGTTTTGCCAGAATTGTGAGATATAAAGTCAGAATTACTTTATAACACGCAATTCTGACTTTATATCTCGAAATTCTGACTTTATAACACACAGTTGCAGGTTTATCTCTCAATTCTGACTTTATTGCATGCAATTGCGACTTTATATCTCGCAATTCTGACTTTATAACACAGAGTTGCGTGATATAAAGTTGCAATTGTGAGAGAAAAAGTCAGAATTGTGAGATAAAAGTTGCAATTGCCGGTTTTATTTTTTATTCTGTGGCAGAAACAAGCTTCCATACTTCAAGACAGCACGTGACACCTCTTAACAATGGCATTATTCTTTTCACCATCACCTGGGTTGTTTACTGGAAAGCAGACTAAACAAAATTTTAGTTTTTTCTAAAACTAAAACTACTCTGCAATTTCTGTTCAAGCCCTGTGATGTTTCCTCTATTATAAATAATTGTTTGATCTTTCTGACATCATACATGTTTATATACAGTGTTTATTATGCTTGACAACATTGCTGAAACAGAAGTTTGCACAACAAAGCAACTCAAATTCTAGGCAATATTTGACCTAGACAATTTGACCATAAGATAATTTGTTTAGTTGTTTTTGTTTGAGTTAGCAACAGAAAATTCAATTCAAATATTACAAATAATACAGCGAATAGGGTCTTTAGTTTGAGATGTTTTTTTTTTTTTTACTTTGTCAGATACAGTAATAAAACAGTGCATTTGGCATGAATGTGAGATCAGATGTGTGATGATCAGAACTTTCACTTCACACGTATCAGGTGACTTATATTCTCTGTATTTTAACTGTTAATAACACAAATAACAAAACTTTTCAATTGTTTTAAATTGAATCCATCTGCTGCCTGATCCTCTCAGTGACTTCATGATTTGAGAGAGAAAGACAAGTAACTAATGATTCTCAACACACAGGTCATTACTTATTTGAAGCACTACACAGAGTCTTAAAACTATATGCAATATTTAAAATAAAATAATTCACTTTTTTTTCAGAATCTGTACAACTATCATTAAAATCTTTTAATATAAAAATACCTGCAGAGAGTAACCAACCCAAACACAAATACAGCCGTCTGAAATTCTGAAGCAAAGACTGAAACACAACATAAAAACTATTCTGAAAGGATTATTTACAAGAGCAGTTTCTCTTCACACTATTCAGGCTTTAAAATCCCCTCCAGGTCCAGATTTACTTCTCCTTCTACACAAGAGACAGATATAAAATAAGCAGACAGACGGTTATACAGGAGAACTAAAGACAGCATCGGAGAAATTTAAAAATGAAATTTAAGAGTGTGATTTAGGAAAAAAATATGTTATTTACCTTATTCTCTAATTCAGTGTCACTGGAGTCTAAATGAAAACAAAAATTGACATGCTTGGATATTTAAATCAAGTCATCTCGTATAGATCGTATTTACGAGTTTAACACAAATGAACACAACCAGTGTCGTAAATACCAGTGGGAGCTCGGGATTTTCTTTAAGCCCTGATCTTTACGAGTTGGGGGCGTGTCAGTGAGAAACAGGGCTGAATACCACAATACTTCAAGGTATTTAGCTGTGATGTTGTCAGGCTTTTCTATTTACAGCAGTAAGATAATTGCCTGCACATAGTATGATAGCATTATAAAATAACAATGTAATGATAAAGTTTGCAGTGGCTCAATAAATTAACTAAAAAAAGCCGTCGTAAACACGACTTCCCACCTTGTAAGTACGAACTTCCCAGGAGGACTTGAACGCTCCATATATACTGCAATATGGTCATTATTTTTTACAATGGAACAGGTCATTTTATCGTCAGTTCACTTGTAAATAGCTCTTCTGTGTAGCAGTGATGTTAGAAAACCGACTTACCAGAAGAGCTGAATGTCCAGTAGAGAAACTTTATCATGCCGTAAAGCACCAGAGCAACAGCGACCATCGCCATAGAGTCCTCAATAGAAGGAGCACTGACACCTGTATGAACAAAATATCACATCAAGAGTTGCAGAACATTCTGTCTGACATAAATATTATTTTGGAAATTAAAATATGAATCAGACTGTCATAAAGACTGTCACTTGTCGCCACCTACTAGAATAACATGCAGAAAGAATCACTGAAAATCCCCACCATTGAAATATAGACAATTGAAGTGGAGGTAAAATTATTCAGGTTTAATGATTGATCATAAATACTGTCTGAAAAAGACGTGTCAGTCTATGACAGTGTCACTCACCAATCACATTGAGTGTCGCAGTAGCTCGCCGTGTTCCTCCGCCGTGTTTGGCTACACAGGTGATGTCACCACCGCGACCGAGCCTCATCTTACCCGAGTCCAGCTCCAGACGACTGCTCTGACTGAAGGTGCCATCAGACGCCTGTCTGTGACCCGTTACACCACCCTGACCCAGAGAGCGCGACTTCCCATCAGCCCCGGTGAACTCCCAGCCCAGATCCAGAGTGTGAGGAGCAAAACCAGACGCTTCACACTGGACCAGCAGCAGCTGCCCAGGAACCAGCAGAGGAAGAGGAGAAGGGTAGATGGAGAGAGAGGGAGGCTCTGGAAACAAAAGAGGCAGTGATGATTACTATTACATATATTATATATATATAAAAAAAAAAACATGATATCCATATTAATTTATGCAAATCTGACTTGGCTATGGCAGGTTCAGAGTATACAATCATCTCACCAACTATCTCCAGGTCCACGGCTACCTGAGCCAGCAGATGTGGAAGATACACTGTGCAGATGTAAGTTCCTGAGTGTCTCACTTGAGATTCTTCCAGAATCAGAGACGCATTTCCTGATTCATAGAGACCTTTGATGTCAATATCGGCTCCGGTCTCTGATGTCTCTGCAAACCGATCGTTCTTGCCATCGTAAGCGAGAACCAGCCGTCCTTCACCCCGAAACTGATAACGCCACTCGACAGAGAATCCAGAGCCGTGAACTGGAGAAGACGGGTCGGCCCAGAACCCACAGTCTAACAGAACCGGTTCTCCCAGTCTAGAGCGGACCACAGGAGTTTTACTGGAGACACTGAGAATGACTTTAAGAAAGAGAGGAAAATAGGAAGCATAGTGAGCAAAGAAAGTGTTTAACCATCAGACTTTAGGTCTTATTTTAACTAATTAAAATATAAGATACATGAACTGCAAAAATCTAATTGGAACGCAAATAATTGTGAAAATGAAAATAAAATTTAAAATGGCATACTCATACTATGTATAACTAAGCTAAATTTGTATTCTTAATATTATTATGCAAATATATGTGTATATTAGACTTGTAGTCAAGACCGCATAAACCGAGACCAAGACACTACCAAGACCAGAGGGTATCGAGACCAAGACAAGACCAAGACCAAGTACAGACCGGAGGGGAAAAAAAACAGACTAGTGTTAAAGCTAAGCAATAGGCCTAACTTGTTTTGCATTGCCTGCCTATCTCTAGTCTCCAAATGAATCCATTCTGCAACTTTTAAATACATACTTATATTTTTAAAAACGAAATTTTAGGCTTAAAGGGTCACTTCACCCATTTGCATTAAGGTTTGTATTGTTAGAAACCCAGTCATATATTATAATGATGGTGGAATTTTGCTTGTTTTTTTCTGAGATGGGAGAAAAAAGGATTTAAGTGTTTTACTTCCGTCCTATCGTGACGTAAATATCGTCATTTTGCGTCACGATAGGACGGAAGATAAATTTCATTGCATATTAAGAAAACTACAGCCTTTAGCTCATTATTATTCAAGGGCGTGGGACCCACTCACCCCACCGGCCTATTACAGATCAGTGGGTGGGACTAAACCTGAAGAAACTAAACTATTAATCCGCCATCTTGCTTGGAAGACAGCAAGCTAAGCTAACAAGCGATCAAGGAGTTAGATTTACCATAATGGCTGAATTTACGACACACGATATAGAAGACGAGGATTTTGAAAATCTTTTGCTCGAAACTGATGTTCGTGGCTATTTATACGAGCCACAATATAGCGAAGAGCAGCTGAGGCTGATGGAGGAACAAGAGGCGGCGGCCGGCGGCGGCGGGTCGGCTGCGGCCGCCGCAGGAGGCCAGCCCGGCGCAGACGAGAAGCCCGGGCTTGCTCGCGCTGTAGCGAATTGGTGGTGCTCGTGCTGTAAAACTGTGCGCCTATGGACACCGAGCTAGAGTCTGTCTGAGACAGACACGGACATGGAGTGTTGTGTTGTGAACCATCCGAGTTTCGCACCGCATATGGACCTAGATATAGCTATATTTCCGCATCCCGAAAATTAACCGGAAACGACAGCCGAAGCCAGCAGGGAGAAATGGACGCCTGACTGTAAAGTAAGTCTTTTACATGTATATATGATTAATCTTGTCAAATATAAACAATATCTTAAAGCATTGTCACGTTATGATTCCCGTTTAAAACGTAACGTCAACAGTGAACTGTTTGTGCAGTAATGCCGCGTTCTGGATTAGTGGGAGTGGCTTCTGGAGCTGTTCAAACGCGTTGCATTGTGGGAAATGTGGTTTACCAAACTAATGCGCTATAAAGTTACTTTCTGTCATAACTCGGTCAAAAAGGCACCAAATTTGAAAATTTTGACAGATTTCGAATACATATATGACCCACTTTCAATGAAGCTCAAGGTTCCCAGGGGTGAAATGCTCCTTTAAGTGCAGGATCCGAAAGGTGGTTGTTTTGTCGCTATGCTCACACACACACACACACACACACACACACACACACACACACACACACACACACACACATGCACTCAAAGTCATCTGTCAGTTGTGCAGTTACCCAAAATCTCCTGAATGAAGTTAAAACCCATCATGTCACTGATATGTGTTTTACTAAATTTTAATACATCAAAAACTGTACATGATGTGTTTTTTAAATCAAGTGATCAAAGTGCTCGTTGCCGCTGCGATCAGTGGTGCGGATACAGTGTTTTCTCGTGTGGCTCGTGCACACCGTCTTCATTCGGACGCGCGCTTCAATCCGTTGCGGATATCATCGTGGATATTGTAGTATTGTATTGCTAAATCCCCCGACCACTATGTCGGTCTGAGACAGCGAGACCTAGACAAGACCGAGAGGTCCGAGACCAAGACAAGACCAAGACCAAGACCAAGACCAAGACCAAGAACGTCAAGGCCGTGATAAGACTGAGACCACGTAAAAGACCGGTCTCGAGACATACATAACTAGTGTATATTACTATGTTACTGTATGTAATATTATTTTTTTCTGCCAATACATGAGAAGTTCAGGTTCTTTACCGTTTGGCTCTTTAGAAGCTGAAGGCGCTCGCATAATATTGGATAATGTAAGCTGATCATCAAGCCCTTGCGCTGCCACTGAGAACCAATCAGCTTGCAGGTAGACTGGACTTTGGGCGGAGTCAGTGAGAGCTGATGCCCATCTGACCATAGAGGCGTGAGGCATGAAAGGGTTAATCTCACACTTTGGTTTGTTCACAGAGCCTTTGGGAGGGTTCAGAGCGGCACTACAGAACGTGCCAGCTGGATCTGGAGGAGAACAGTGCATTAAAGTTTAGTTATCATCAAATATCTGTTTTGTACTCTAGAACAGGTGTTATACAGTGTCGTCTGTGTGTTGGATCTGGTTGGTGTTTTAAAAACAGTATTTTTATTTTTAAGGCATTATCATACTATATATGCTATATGACACATAACAGTAGATACAGACAACCAAGTGAGCACAACATTAACAAAAATATTATTTGACTTGAAAATGGACTTTTGTGAGTTATTATAGAGATTATATAGTCCACAAATCTCTTTAAAAGCACATGTATTGACACTAACCAGTCACATAGTAAACTCTGGATGGGCTGATGTCTGCAGGAGGATGAAGATCAGACAAGGTCTCTTCACTGTAAGCTTCAGTTCTGATGAACATTAGAGATTTCTCTTGACTCATTGGTACTGAGAAACCTCCTCCATGACCGGGCTTCTCCTGGACAAACCAGCACTCCAGAACCGGACACCCAGAACCAGAAGCTGCAAGAGAGGAGAGATAGGAATGCAAGATTAGAAATATTATGAGAACTGAGTCCGAAATTTTCGCATGCGTTTTTTCGTATTCGTGATTCGGTGGCTCTGAACTGTCAAAACACCATTTAAACACCATTCAAACTGCTTGCTATGCGAAAAACGCAGAAAATCGAACCTGATCCTGATTTTATTAAAAATAAAAACCTGAATAAAAACCTGATTTTTTTTAACGTGCGAAAATTTCGGATGCGAGTTTCGGACTGAGTATGTAATGGCCTTAATAATGTTCATTGGTCACAAACACCATTTAATGTATTAACGTCTGTAGTCTTGATTACAGACAGGCAGCAAAAACTTACCACGAAAACACAATGTAAATGCGATGATAGATAACTTGTATATGGTCGAAATCTCAGACATCGTCGCTTTAAAAGTTTAAATTATATCTCTGTGCGGCTGTATTTTTTGGCGTGTTAAAGATCATTCGTCGGATTTTCCCAAAATCTTTCGTGCAGCTTCCAGCGTTTCACTTTCAGTTTACTGCGTGTTTACGCGCATGCGCAGTTCTGTGACAATTTTTTCAATTTTTGTGACATTTGAAAATACTTCAATGTCGTGTAACATATTTTTCATGTATCATCATGTAAACATCTTTTAACCTCTCAAAATAGGAAAAAAGCACTGAATAGTACATTTCTCTAATACGTGTATTTTAGCTTTTCTAGTCTCCACTAGATGGCGCTCTGAGCCAACAATAACCTAGCAGCCTATTCCAAACTCACCAGTCACCATATGATGGTTTTGGTTTTTGCCATGATATCACGTGGTTTCTCGGAACTGAGTGCAGTTAAGGACACAGGGAAATACCATATTATTGTATCTAGTGTTGTGTTGACAACAAATAGCCGGACCTGTAGGACGGTGTAGTTTTATGCATTGCGTAGGCTATTTGAACATCATAACATCAATACTATACAACGCTCAAAATTTGGTTAATGATTTGTACAAAAAAGTTAGTGTGCAAATGTTCGCCACATTGGAGTTGCAGCAGTCATACTGGGAATGTGGGGAACATTAAAAGTGCTGTAGCCTAGTAGATGTTCCAAGCACCATACTACATTTAAATTTGTTTTAAACATTTTTTGCCTGTATTTATTATTAGGGTTAGTTAATGGTTTGTGAACATAATATTATGGTAACACTTTACAACAAGGTCTCATTTGTTAACATTAGTTAATATTAACAAACATTAACAAACACATGAGTTATACATTTGTTACAGTATTTATCAATCTTGGTTAACATTAGATAAAAATAAAAATACAACTGGTCATTGTTTGTTCACGTTAGTTCACAGTGCATTAACTAATGTAAACAATTACAACTTTTGATTTTAAAAATGTTTTAGTATACTAAATGTTGAAATTAACATGAACTAAGATGAATAAATGCTGAAGAAGTAGCTAGTGTTCATTCCTACTCCATATTAACAAATGATAAGAAATGAAACCTTGTTGTAAAGTGTTCCGAATATGACTAAATAACAAACAAGGTACAATACACCCATGAAGTGAGTCTAATGAAGTGAATTGTAACTTGTAACACTGTTAAAAAAGATGGACATCGGTTTATATTTTGTACATGCATTTATTTCTTTAATCAAATTAATTGTTCAAAATAATTTGTATACAAACTCCAATTAAACCCTTTCCTCAACCCCACCCCCTTTCATTTAGTGCATTTTGATTCAGAGTGGTATTTGCTCAGTCTTTGTGGGTCCAGTAGAAGTAAATAGGGTTAGGCTAAAACCCTCTCCTGCTCAGACATAGGCTAATATTTAGTTTTAGGTGAAATTTTGAGTAAATGTTAAATATATTAAACTAAAAGAAAATCTGTTTATAAAGATGAAACCAGCATGCTTAAACCTGTTCAGAAAATCAGATAATAATAACCCTGCGGTGAAATGATGACTTTTTATTAAAGCTATGAATTGTTTGTTTGTCCTATTATGTATGTTTATGTACTTTTAAGACTTACAACTTATCCTACAGCGAGAATATTAGGCCTATTATTATTATTATTATTACTACTACTGTAAACTTCCACAATGGTGTCCTCAGAAGAATGCATTTATCAACAAATACAGTGGAAACAATCAACAAATGGATACCCTCTGGACAGATGGCCAGTCCTTTTTTCTTTCTTTTTTAAACTTTTATTGAAGAAATATCCAAACAAACAATACAAGTACAATACAATACATTTCAAATGCTTGGGGGAGGTATAAACAGTATTATAGGAATACTTTAAATAGTGTACATGCTTGTACAATTCTATAGCTTTTTGTTTCTTCGAGGGCAATATTGACTCAATGCTTTACCTAATTTTTAAATGCAATAAAACATGGGTTTCCCCCTGAAAATGTGCATTTATGAATGTGAAATTTAGCTATCAAAACTAATAAAATAAGTGCGGGGTTGTTTATCTTTGGAGTTTACAATAATACAGATGGCCAGTTCATTCAAGGCTTACACACATTGTGACACAGACACATTCTCTCTTTCATTCGGACAATTTAGCATCTCCACGTTACCTATGCTATGCTGCATTTTGTGGAGGAAAACCTGAGCCCTATTATAGCTACATATTCACTTAATTAATATTTTACTTTCACTTCCATGATCAACCCAGTTAAGGAAGTAGCTCGTAGTAACTTGTGACGTTGAAGGAATCTGGAATATCTATTGGCTGGAATTTCAGAGACTATTTAGCCGTTTGCTCAGAGACAGATCCTCACACACATTTCGCCAGTCTACAGGAGACAACCGAGACGTCCAGAACAAATATTCCCAGTCATTTTTCTAGAACGATTCTTACCAACTTAAACTGTTTCTCGGACACAGCAAGGATGAGATCTGTTGTGCTTTTGCTGCTCGGAGTTCAGCTCGCCTATGCGGGTGAGTCAATTATTTTAATATGACAGTAGCCTAAGCTGCATTTATTTGTAGATTGAAGTTTGACGAATTATTTATACTACACTAAAAATACCTCCATGAACAGCCCTTGTTGTGTCAAAGTTTCGTGTCTTTGACACTTTCCAAAAATTGGTATTTACGCATGTTGCGTATGTTAATGATTTTCAAAAGTAGTCTATATTAACTCTGAACTTTGTATGACATTTACATTTTTATAAATATGTAGGCCTATCCTTTACTGTAAAATATTCTTAGCTGAAAAAAAACAATTATACTTATAGGGGGAAAAAGGGGTGGGGGTGGAATTGTTGAGTATTCTTGTAAATTTAAGGAAAGGGTAACTTAACATAATTGTTATAGCCCACCAAATTATTTATTTGTTGGTTTGAGGGGTGTTTTTTTTAACTAAAAATTTTTATTTTTTAAATAAAAAACACAGCATTATATAGACTTATAGCATACTGTAGTTTGTTGTATCAGATGGAAGAGTTTCATTTCTGACCTGAGATTCGTTTTTCTACCCAGAGGCCGATGACGAATTGCTAAACCAACTAAACGGTGGTCTACTTTTAATTAAAAACAACCCGTGTAATATATATAGTATCATTTGTATCATGTATTGAAATAAAGCCCATTAACAGAGACAGTTAAAAAAAAAGGAAATATTGCCGTTTAAAAAGAACCAATTAACAACTGTGAAAAAAATCGCCTGGGTGAAATTGACTTTTGCCTATTTGTCCACTAGATGGCGATATAAGGCCACGAATCAACATTTCCTTCCGTCCAGTAATAATCATTTTTCTGTGAAATAGACTAATTGAAAATTAAAAATCATTATTGTTACATTTTTGCTTTTTTCATTCCATTATTGCAGCTTTCAAATAATACATTAAGTAATACATTTGTCTTTTTTACACTCATCTTTGCTTGCAGTGATGTATTGAAATGTGTTTGTCTGTATATAACTAACCACTGTTTACTGTAGAGATGCGTGTCTTATTATCTGTATTCTTGTGTTATATATTGGAGTCAGAGCTCCTTGGCCAATAAAGCTGTTTCTGGGTCAATATTTTTCTAATTAAAAGCACATCTAGCTATATTTTTAGTATAATAATAACTGACAAGGTCTCATTAAATGTAACTGAGAAAACCTTGGGTTACATTTTATTTTAGTATCTGAGTTACAGTGTAATTCTACATTTACGTACTGATTAGTAATAATTAAGTTAATGTAATTACTATAGGGTTAGGATTAGGGTTGTTTAGGGTTAGTTACAAGTAATTATGCGAAATGTATAGTAATTATTATAGTAACTACATGTAACATGTATACTAAAATAAAGTGTTACCAAACTTTGAATATGAACATAATTACATATGAAGGGGAAATAGTTTGTATCAAATGAAATATTTCAATATAGATAATTGTTTTCAACTAGATATAGTTGTATTATAGCAATATAGATAATTATTATGGAATTCATTTTTTTTTTATGAAGGCTAATGATAAATCTCAGTATTCATGTAACTCTGATTTGTGTTAATTTTGAACAATCTGTATGCAAGGATGTCTAATGTGAGATGATTACTAAAATTACAATCTCCTGTTTGTGTCTCCGTCCGCAGGAAAACACTCTCTTGAAATACTTCCTCACTGGTGTATCTGGCATTGACTTCCCAGAGTTCACTTCGGTTGGTCTGGTGGATGAAGTGCCGTTTGATTACTTTGATAGCAATACAATGAAAGATGTGCCAAAGACAGAGTGGATGAGACAGAGTGTGGGAGCAGATTACTGGGATAGAGAGACTCAGATCAGGATTGGCACCCATCAGCTCTTCAAAAACAACATCCAGGTCGCAATGCAACGGTTTAACCAGTCAGAGGGTGAGTTAATAACAAAACTAACAGACAAAGCCAATATGATCAAATACAGATTTTAGTATTATTATTTGCAAGTAAAATATGTTTTTCCATTCTCATGTAAACGGTTAACTAGTGCATAATATAATGAATAATCACTTATAGATGTAAGTACAGCATTCCTTTATTCTGTTATTGTCTGCACAGAATAATTACTGTTAGCCCAAAATAATGTGAAGCTTCAATCATTCTTTTGCTCTAAATCTGGAACTCCAACTTACCTACACCGATAAATAATGCAGCAGTGTTGCTGATAGAAGGAAATGTCTGTTTGATTCTTTTATTATTTTCAGTATTGATGGTGTGTTTATCAGTCAAACACTAATATCCATAATCCATTTAAAATAAGCTACACATTCATTTGTTTATTTGGGTTTCAGTTTAACATGTTTAGTGTGAGACAGAAGGAGAAGAGTTAATTTACACCGTTAATCTATCTTTCTTCTTCTTTCTTTCTTTCTTTCTTTTCTTTTCTTTCTTTCTTTCTTTCTTTCTTTCTTTCTTACTAATATTTTTTTTCTTTCTAAATAATCTTTTTCTTTCTGTCTAATCTGTTCTTCTTTCTTTCTTTCTTTCTTTTTTCTTTCTTTCTTTCTTTCTAAATAATCTTTTTCTTTCTGTCTAATCTGTTCTTTCTTTCTTTCTTTCTTTCTTTCTTTCTTTCTTTCTTTCTTTCTTTCTTTCTTTCTTACTAACTAATATTTTTTTTCTTTCTAAATAATCTTTTTCTTTCTGTCTAATCTGTTCTTTCTTTCTTTCTTTCTTTTTTTTCTTTCTTTCTTTCTTTCTTTCTAAATAATCTTTTTCTTTCTGTCTAATCTTTTCTTTCTTTCTTTCTTTCTTTCTTTCTTTCTTTCTTTCTTTCTTACTAACTAATATATTTTTTCTTTCTAAATAATCTTTTTCTTTCTGTCTAATCTGTTCTTTCTTTCTTTCTTTTTTTCTTTCTTTCTTTCTTTCTAAATAATCTTTTTCTTTCTGTCTAATCTTTTCTTTCTTTCTTTCTTTCTTTCTAAATAATCTTTTTCTTTCTGTCTAATCTTTTCTTCTTCTTTCTTTTCTTTCTTTCTTTCTTTCTTTTCTTTTCTTTCTTTCTTTCTTTCTAAATAATCTTTTTCTTTCTGTCTAATCTTTTCTTTCTTTCTTTCTTTCTTTCTAAATAATCTTTTTCTTTCTGTCTAATCTTTTCTTTCTTTCTTTCTTTCTTTTTCTTTCTTTCTTCTTTCTTTCTTTCTTTCTTTCTTTCTAAATAATCTTTTTCTTTCTGTCTAATCTTTTCTTTCTTTCTTTCTTTCTTTCTTTCTAAATAATCTTTTTCTTTCTGTCTAATCTTTTCTTTCTTTCTTTCTTTCTTTCTTTCTTTCTTTCATTATAATCTTTATTTCTTTCTAACTAATCTTTATTTATTTATTTATAACTATTATTCCTTTTTTTCTTTCTTTCTAAATAATCTTTTTCTTTCTGTCTAATCTTTTCTTTCTTTCTTTCTTTCTTTCTTTCTTTCTTTCTTCTTTCTTTCTTTTTCTTTCTTTCTTTCTTTCTTTCTTTCTTTCTTTCTTTCTTTCTTTAACTAATCTTTATTTATTTCTAACTAATATTTTTCTTTATTTCTAATCTTTTTCTTTCTGTCTAATCTTTTCTTTCTTTCTTTCTAACTAATCTTTATTTATTTATTTCTAACTATTTTTTCTTTCTTACTAACTAATATCTTTCTTTCTTTTTTACTAACCAATATCTTCTTCTTTTCTTTTCTTTCTTTCTTCTTTCTTTCTTTCTTCTTTCTTTCTTTCTTTCTTTCTTTCTTTCTTTTCTTTCTTTCTTTCTTTTCTTTCTTTCTTTCTTCTTTTCTTTCTTCTAATTTTCTTTCTTTCTTAACTAATCTTTTTTCTTTCTAACTAATTTATTTACTAATTTTCTTTCTTTCTTTCTAACTAATCTTTAATTTTTTTTATTTATACTAATATTTCTTTCTTTCTTTTTTACTAACTAATATTTTTCTTTCTTTCTAAATAATCTTTTTCTTTCTGTCTAATCTTTTCTTTTCTTTCTTCTTTCTTTCTTTTCTTTTTTTCTTTCTTTCTTTCTAAATAATCTTTTTCTTTCTGTCTAATCTTTTCTTTCTTTCTTTTTTCTTTTCTTTCTTCTTCTTCTTTCTTTCTTCTTTCTTTCTTTCTTTTCTTCTTTCTTTCTAATAATCTTTTCTTTCTTTCTTCTTTCTTCTTTCTTTCTTTCTTTCTTTCTTTCTTTTTCTTTTTTCTTTCTTTCTTTCTTTCTTTCTTTCTTTCTTTTCTATCTTTCTTTCTTTCTTTCTTTCATTATAATCTTTATTTATTTCTAACTATATTTCTTTCTAACTAATCTTTATTTATTTATTTATAACTAATATTTCTTTTTTCTTTCTTTCTAGTCTTTTTCTTTCTGTCTAATCTTTCTTTTCTTTCTTTCTTTTCTTTCTTTCTTTTTTCTTTCTTTTCTTTCTTTCTCTTTTCTTTCTTTCTTTCTTCTCTTTCTTTCCAACTAATCTTTTTTATTTCTAACTAATATTTTTCTTTATTTCTAATCTTTTTCTTTCTGTCTAATCTTTTCTTTCTGTCTAATCTTTTCTTTTTGTCTAATCTTTTCTTTCTTTCTTTCTAACTAATCTTTATTTATTTATTTCTAACTATTTCTTTCTTTCTTACTAACTAATATCTTTTCTTTCTTTCTTACTAACCAATTTCTTTCTTTCTTTTCTTTTCTTTCTCTTCTTTTCTTTCTTTCTTTCTTTCTTTCTTTTCTTTCTTTCTTTTCTTTCTTTCTTCTTTCTTTCTTTCTTTCTAATCTTTCTTTCTTTCTTTCTAATCTTTCTTTCTTTCTAATCTTTCTTTTTCTGTCTTTCTTCTTCTTTCTTTTCTTTTTTCTTTCTTTCTTTCTTTTCTTTCTTTCTTCTTTCTTTCTTTCTTTCTTTCTTTCTTTAATCTTTCTTTCTTTCTTTCTTTCTAATCTTTCTTTCTTTCTAAGTAATTTTTATTTATTTCTAACTAATATTTCTTTCTTTCTTTCTTACTAACTAACTAATATTTATCTTTGTCTAGAAAAATTATTTTATTATTATACATGAATTTTCTGTTAATTATTTTTCTGTCATCTGAAATAATCTAGTTGAACATCCATTTATTTATTTTCTGATTTTTATTTTAATTTAATCCCGTGCGAATAGTGCTTTATAGTCTGCAAGTGTTTAATGCATAGTTTCAGTCAGGATAGGTGACTACAGAAGCGCACGACCAAGGAGATATATTTAAGGAGACTTTAAATATAGTAATCAAAACAATAAACAGAAGAATCAATGAGGAGGAACATAACCATAATCACATTGACGTTGAACAAAGCTAGACAATGAACAGACAGAAACACACCTGAACTGAACGAACACAATCAATTACAAACCATAGTGACAAACAAGGAGAAAACTGAACTAATAACAGAGGCTGAACACAAGATGAACAGAGAAACAGAGGCAAAAACAAACTCAAAACCGGACAGTTTTAACATCTGTTCAGATTTAAATACCGTATGTTATCCTATTTAAGATTATTAATTTTACTGACTATCTTTTCCAATCAGACTAACAGTTTCCCCACAGCAGATGATAAAAACTCTCAAAAATCCCATAATACTGACAGAATGTTACAGTCTGTTAAAAAAAAAAATCAAATGTATCCAGACACACACACATCTCTCGTTGGTCTTTCTGTTAGCAGACGCTCTGCTGTGTTTGATAAACCTACAACAACTCACTCATTTATTTCACAGAAATCTGCAGTGACTATAGAGACACGCCACTATGTGCATTACGTTTTTGTCCATCACAGTGTCGACTTTCTATTGGATTCTGTTGTTTTTATACTGAGCTAATGATATTTTCTATAGGTAGTGTTGTAGTCAAGACCACCTAACCCGAGACCAAGACAAGACCAAGACCAGAGTGTATCGAGACCGAGACAAGACCAAGACTTTTAGGGGCCGAGACCAAGTCGAGACCAAGACCGAGGGAGGGCGAGACCGAGACCAAGACCAAGACCAGCGCCCCACACTACAAAAAATTGTGAAACATGATCAAAAGAGCTTCTCAAATTGATCTGAAAGATCCACATTCCCATAAAAATACATAGCTTAGATATTAAACACTCAAAGTTTAAATAAACGTAACCATCTTTATTCACTTCCATCATTTAGTCCAGTATTCAAAACAATTATTGTTCATCACTAAAGTCTTCACTTTTCTCCAGCTTTTATAAACAATACATAAAGTTATGTTGTTTTTAAACCTACAACAATCCTTTTTTAAACGTATTTTAGCACAATTCACAATCAGCGGTAATTCAGGAAAAAATATCCGAATGCTCCACATGAAACTATGGTCTTGCGATCTTTTACCATCGTGTCGATTTATTTTTATTAATATGTGCCATGCAAGCGCTTAGGAGACGGTGAACCCTTGTTTATACTTTCGCCTGGCTCAGAAGAGAAAGAGTGCGCGCGCGACCGGGGCGCTCTCGCTCTCGCTCTCTCTCTCTCTGTCACACGCGCAGCAGTTCGTCTACATTACTCATCGATCGTTTTACATCTAATAAAAGCAAGGATGTTAACAAAAAAATGAGACAATATACTGGCAATTTAGTGATATTTTCACAGTTATGGTCTTGACTGGTCTTGAAAAAAAATCGCGAATCCTCAGTGTCCGAGACCGAGACAAGACCGAGACCATCAAAGACCGGTCTCGAGAACTACAACACTATCTATAGGCTACCTTTAAAACCTAAACTTAAAGTGTTAGTTCACCCAAAAATTTACGTTTTGTCATTTACTCGCTCTCATGTCGTTCCAGAAGAATATTTATGCTGTCTTATAAGATAACCATCGTTTGGCCAAATTCGAAGGCAGAATAACATGCGTCTTTCACAGAGAACACAATCCCATAATGCATTGCAAAATCCTCAGTGAAACAATCCATATAGTTCTGAAAATGATAAAACAAAATAGTTTCATAGAATTAAAAACGGATTATTTGACACAACATTTGTGTATGCATATTTACGTTTATTAGAGTATCACATTTGTCAATATGCTAACGCCAAACTGAATCAATAGTGAGTTTGCACAGTTGAGCAGTGCTATATTAATGATGCGTGTGCTCGCTGTCTATGTGTAGCGCATCCGAACCGCTCGCTTATGAGTGTCCGTTTCATTCAGGACACTGTCTATGTAGACTGAGATTCAGCTCGCTGTGTTTCAGATCAGAGCCAGCGGAGCGTACAGTGAATCAGAGCTGCTCTCGACAGGGCTTCACTGTATCTGAGTGCAGGAGAATGAGATGCAGGACCTCAGAAGACAGACAGAACTCAGAGTAGCGAGACGGCACCCGAAAGAGAGACACGCCCGATTCACAGGAGATCACTAAATGCCATTCAAACATCATGACAGTTTGTCATTAATTACGACAAGCCGTCAATGACGGCTTGTCGTAATTAATGACAAACTGTCATGATGTTTGGATGGCATTTAGTTCAGATGTCACGTGAGACTCCACGGGTCCCCATTGTGTGTGTGAGGTTCAGACCCCACTGTTCCCACGGCGATAAGGGCCGAAACAAAAGACTGACGCCGAAGACTAGATATATAAAGACGGTGCACTCGTATTACTATGATTGGGAGAAAGTGCAAAGCGCAATATGGCAGAATAAGTCCCGCCTTCTAAGTAAAAGAGCCAATCGCCAGTTGGTGAAGTCATGATGTCACTGCGGCTGCTGTTAGAAGCTCCGGTCGCTATAGAAACGGTCAGTGTTCTGAGACGAGCGCTTATGACTGCGCATGCGCATCGGCTGATCCAGCCTGAAAAAGGCCGGTTTTGTCATGATTTGAGCGTTTAGAAACAACATTTATGAGACAGTTGTTGTCAGATTTCATCGGTGATTTAAAATATGAAGTTTAATCGTAGGGTTGGTGAACAGTTTTGGAGAATTTGATGTTTCCCCAGTCTAAGAGAGAGGAGCTGCACTTGCGGGACTGAAACAGGCGTTTGAAAGATGGCCGTCAGTGAAATGACTCGCTGAAAGAGACTTTGCTGATGCAGAACACTGAACTGCTACAACAGCACAACATGTTTCCATAGTTACTGTGTGTTCGTCAGCTGACCCTCTGGAAAAGTGTAAAAGTGCCCGAAAAAATCCCATCCCCGAAAAACTTTGACGGGTCATTGCTCTGAGTGAGGATTTTGCAGAAATGTGTGGTTTATCACAGTTGAAGAGGCTGGCAGGCTCTGTAAGAACATACCTCACAATGGGGTAAAAGTTGTACCCCTGGGGCGCAAGAGCTGCCTAAAGTTGTCCCATAGACATACTATGGCGAAGCACGGCCCATGAAACGCATGCATGTTTTTCCTACTATGGTAAATTGCATTGGGATTTTGTATTGAACATGACTCTGGATCACAGTGTCATAGAGACAAGGGGGCTTATTTTACTCAGACGACCAATCAGTCTCTCAGGATTATTGTGAAGCTATCAAGCCACGCCCTAGCAACCGTTTAGAGCACCATAGCAACACATTCCATAGACTTCCATTGAAAGAGATCAGAGGGATATCTCTGGATAGAAGTGTCATAGAAACATGAGGGTGGTCTCGATTGACTCGGGCAGCAAACAGCCAATAATAAATCATCTCAACACCTCTTAGCCCCGCCATAGCAACCATTGTCAAGCATCTTAGCAACCAAAATCCAAAGAGGGATATCTTCCATTCTGAATGTCACAGAGGCATGGGAGTTAGTTTATATCATTCATACTGACAAGCAGCTTTTGGAGTTTCATCATTGGCAGCTCCCAAGAAACTCCATAGCAACCAAACAGAGTACCCTAGCAACCGTTTAGCAAGATCTATATCTCAGCATCAGAACATCATATAGAGATGGGGGTTGGCTCTTTTGACTAAATCATGCTAGAACGTGGTAAATTATTCTATAAACATGGTAAATCATACTACAATGTGGTAAATCATGGTAAATCATACTAGAACGTGGTATATCATAGTAAATCACTAGAACAGAGTAAATCACAGTAAATGTTGATGTTGATCTGATGTTGACTGTGCAGAAGAGTCTCCTGCAGAGTTCAGCTCCAGCTCTGCTCTCACACACACACTGTCATTGTTCAGTAATCCTGAGACTGAGATCGGCTGATTCGGTGATATTCAGTAAGACTGGAGCTCAACTCTGCAGGAGGATGATGGTCCTCCAGGAGTAGATTCAATACTGCTGATTTACACTGTTATTGTGGTAAAGTTGAGTCACTCGTCTTAAACCCTGCGAAGAGTCTTAATAAGTATGAGATCCTAAGATTATTGATTTTATTGACTATATGTTTCTTACTGATTAGACTAACGGTTTTCTAACAGCAGATTATAAAACTCTCAAAAATCCCATAGACAGAATTCAAACTCCAACCGTCAAAAAATTCAAATGTAACCAGATACAAATGAAAGATTTTGCAAGAAGGCAAAACGCACAAGTTATATACCTCAAATGCTCTGTAGATGGCGATATTGCTTCTTTATAGCAGCAATAAACTGCTGCAAAAAAAGTTAGGTGTCATGCAAAATGTAATGTGTAATTGCAACACTCTTCACAAATGTATTGGAGTAAAAAGTACATTTACTCATTCAAAAATGTAGTCAAGTAAAAAGAGTAAAAGTTGCTAATATACAACATTGTCTTTGTGTTATTTCACAGCACAGTCTTTCTCTCTCATCATAATAAATTCAGAAGATAAGCTCACGTCTCAGTTAAATAATAATTTCTGTTGCTGTGTTGCTGTAGATTCAGCGGTTAGAAAACACTGTCAGAGTATTTCAGTAGTGTCTGTCAGCATCAGTGGAAGAAGAACCGACTGAATCAAATGTCAGAAATCATTTAGTTAATCACCAGTTTTGTTTTAGAGACGGAGGAGAAAAAGTGAACATGTTTTCTGGATTCTATTATTTTTATACTGAGCTAATAGTCTTTTTTTAATAGCCTACCCTTAAAACCTAAATTTAAAGGAATAGTTCACCCAAATTTACATTTTGTCATCACTTACTCACATGTCGTTCTAAACCCTAAAGACTTTTGTTCATCTTTGAAACACAAATGAAGATATTTTTAATGAAATGTGAGAGATTTCTGTCCCTCCATTGAAAGTCTCTTGCACAAGAACTAATGAAGTTTGTTCTCGCATGTCAAGCAAGTTTGGTTGAGTTTCTGTTTACCATATTTGAGTGCTCTATGCATGTTCGCTGATGAATGTTTATATGTGAATAAAATACTTAAAGAATCAAATCTGTTCATCATATAAAGCGATCGTGTCTCTTCAGAAGACTTGGATTAAACGGCTCGATTCATATGGATTTTTTTACGATCTCTTTATGAACATTTTGAACCATCAGAGTTTTGGGTGAATAGAACAGGTGATGAACAAAAGTCTTTTGGGTTTGGAATGACATAAGTGTGAGAGTTTGATGACAGAATTCTTATTTTTGGGTGAACAAAACCCTTTAACCATCACACAAACCTTTCTGCATTTTTACATGTTCATTAAGACGTTTAACATTCAACATTTAGTATGTTTATTGAACCATTTTACGTGAGGACTGCCTTTATGAAAAGAAAATATATTTCCCTATATGAATGATCAATATATTAAATGGTTTAACAGTATATTTAAAAAGATACAGTATAATATATTGTGTTAATATATTACAATATAATATATTGAATAATACATAAGGAATTTCTGCTTTTCATCAACTGAAAATTTACTAATATACCATAATGTATGTAATTTTATATTCAGTAATACACTTCATAATATATAGATGTAGCCTACTGAATATGGGATCAGATATGGTACTGCATGTGTAATATATTGCAGATATATTTACTCATGCAGCATAAACACATATATAGAGAATTATATAATGTAATATACTTCATATATTTTTTTATTATTATTTATAAATGTTTCATATTTTCACAAAGTCACAAGCACACCAGCATGTATTAAAGTATTTAGCCAAGAGACTATCACTGTGCTGAAGTGTGCACGGCCATTACTTTTTAATATATAGTAAATATATGTTTGGCCAATCATCAATCTAATAATCAATCTGGATAGCAACACCCTAGCAACCATCCCAGGCACCCTATAACTGCATAGTAAGATCCTAGCAACCATTCTGAATATCCTAGCAACTGCATAACAGCACCCTAGCAACCACTCTGAATGTGCTAGCAATCGCATAGCAACACCATAGAAACCACCCAGAATACTCTAGCAACCGCATAGCAACACACTAGCAACTACTCAAAGTACCTTAGCAACCACATTACAACATCCTAGCAACCACCCAGAATGCCTTACCAAGACCATAGCAACCACCCATAATACCCCTGCAACCACATAGCAATGCCCTAGCAACCACATAGCAAACATCCTAGCAACTGCATAGCAGTGTCCTAGCATACACCTAGCAACCACAAAGAGTGCCCTAGCTAACGCATAGCAACACCCAGGCAAAAATCTAGCAACCATCCAGAACACCATAGCAACCACCCAGACTTCATAGCAACGGAGTAGCAACTAACATGAGATAGCTGGTCCCTATCTTTGGATCAGTTTATCACTGCCTATTAGATTAGCTCCCACTTTAGCCAATTTTAAATCTAACCTAAAAACCTATTTATTTTCTTCTTTTTTTGAATATACTATGTGATTTTATTGTATTACTTGGTTTACGTATCAATGTATTATGTGATGTCATGCGAGTTATGAATTTGAACTTTATTACTGTAAAGCACCTTGGACAACAATGTTATTTATATGGTGCTATAGAAATAAACTGACAGATGTTGATGCTGTGATTTCAAAACAGATACAAATTTCATGTTTATACTATATATCTATTCTATACTATGTACAATATTGTGTTTATATATATTCATCTATTCAGCTATTTTGAATAAACGAATCTGTTAGTATCTAAAGTACCAATCAGTTCAGTCCAATTGTCCCTGCATCAATACTCATCTTTATTGGGATGCTTCATTTTGTTTTCTTAAAAGAAGATGGGGGGGATTCTTTAAAACTCTTATGTGTGTATTAGAGGAAAGCAGGAATAGTAATTGTGATGTTTTCTGTGTTCAGGTGTTCACACGTTTCAGTTCATGGTTGGCTGTGAGCTGGATGATGATGGCAGAACTCAAGCACACTACCAGTATGGCTATGATGGAGAAGACTTCATCAGCTTTGATAAGGACACCCTCACTAGTATTGCTGCCAGTCCACAAGCTTTCATTACCAAGACCAAATGGGATGGCGATAAAGCTCAAAATGAATACAGGAAATCATATCTGGAGACTGAATGCATTGAGTGGCTGAAGAAGTATGTGGGTTATGGCAAGGACACTCTAGAGAGAAAAGGTAGAAATTTCAGTTTTTACTTATAGCAAGCACTGAAACAAATATACTTCTAAACATTTGATAATACATACATCTCATTCACTCACTGTTTAGAAATTAAAAAAAGAAGTTCACTTTTCTTGACTTTTGTAAAAATTGAAGGAGAACAGGATATGAAAATGCCATACATAGTCCTAACTTTATTACATTTTTTTACACTATGATAAAGCTATTTATCAGAAGGATTACAACATTGGGCAATGACAAAAAATTAATGAACTAACAGATTGTGCATGAAACATCATTCTAACTAGTGGTTTATAGTGTTCAGTTTTACACACATTTTTTTGTTTCACAGTTTTTATCTATTGACAAAAATATCACTAGTATATTTACTACTAAAACAACTACTGCAAGTACTGTTAAAGCAAAGTAAGTCACACTAAGATGTAATCAGAAGTGTTGTCCTCATTGTATCAGCCATGTACTCTGTAGTAAACAACTGTTTGATTGATAAAAACTTTACACGGTTTGGCTAGATTTCCTAAAATGTTTTATATCTGTAAGATTTTGTAACAATGCTCATTTGCAATTACAGACATTTATTTAATTTGTGTTTTACAAAATAATTAGAATGACCAATTATTTGTTTCATATCAATCTTCATATCTTTCCCACCCTCATTGTTGCCCTCACCCAAACCTTTTGTAGATGCCCCTGAGGTGTTTCTGCTGCAGAAGGACCCCTCCTCTCCAGTTTTATGTCAAGCTACAGGTTTTTACCCCAGCAACATAATGATGACCTGGCAGAAAAATGAAGAGGACCATTATGAGGATGTAGCGGTTGGTACAACTTTGCCAAACATAGATGGAACCTTCCAGAAGACCATCACCCTGAAGCCTGAGGACTGGAAGAAGGACAAAGAGGCCTACAGATGTGTGGTTCAGCATGTGGGAGCAGCGAAAGACATCGTTGTCACTGTGCGTGATATCCGGTCCAACCCAGGTATGTGTGTAAAAGAGGAATTTTTAAAAATTGTAGTATGAAAACAAGAATAGTGGAGTATTATTTGTATTTCAAGACTCATTTGTTTAATGTTTAACTTATTTGTCAAGTTTAACATATAGTTATACTATTTGATTGCAGGTTCTGACAATACCATTGCTATAATTGTGGGCTGTCTGGTGGTTGTTGCTGTCCTTGCTGCTGCTGTCATAGTTGGACTCGTTTTGTGGAAGAAATCCAATGGTAAGAATTATTTTTTCAAGGGAATCTAAATTGAAAATCTTTATGCCTGATAGCAAAGTGGTACCTGTTATCACAATATTAATCAAATTCTGTTTATCTGCAGGCTATGGGAGGACAAGCAGTAAGTATTGCATTTCTTCTTTTGAATTAACCTATAGGCCGCTTTTACACTTTATTAACATGCAAACAAGATGTGCCCTGATTATACAATCTGCTCAAACATAACATTGCATTTAGATGTGACCACATCCAGTGGCTTCTGTATCTCTGTATAGTGTTTTCCATGCAACATTTACTGTAAATCAAATGGAAAACTGGTGCCAGTAAAAAGTCAACTTTCCTGTGAAATGCTGGGGTTTCTCTTAAAACTCTCTACAGTCACAGGGATGAGCATTTCATGCCTCAGTAATTGAAAAAAATATGTTTGTTTTGTTTTTTTGGGAGAGAAGCATACTGATAGTGGGTGGGATTTTGTGTGACATCAACCTGTGGATATATATATATATATATATATATATATATATATATATATATATATATATATATATATATATATATATATATATATATATATATATATATATATATATATATATATATATATATATATGGAAAAACTCTAACTATCTCTGGTCAGTACACGCAGATCAGATAACATTCCAATCACAAGCACATTTACACATTTGTCTTCAATATATGTGGTCAAAATCTGGATGCACGTCACATGTTAATGCCAAAAGTAAACATGGCCATAGATTGTTTGCATTTTGATCTCTTGAGAAACTATTTGTTCAAAAGGAAGACATGTCTTATAATTGTATCACTTTTGTCTTTTAGCCAAAGATTCTGATTCTGAAAATTCAGACCAAAGACTGCAACAAGTAACTACTAAGTAGGGGATTTTGGGTAAGTGGATTTTACTCTTGCACACTTTTTCTATTTTTTTGGAAGAGATTGTATATCACTGTACTAACCTGTGTAATGTTTATTTTTGTAGGTATCTGTGTCTTATCACTGTATTTTCCCTCTGACAGATAATTAAATAAAAAATGACTGTTTTGGCACAAAGGAGTTCTAAAATGAGGATAAGGAATGTGGAATGTTTAAGTCTTCAGCATAATTATTCTTCCACAAATTCATTACAGATGTTCTGTTTTTGGTTTGTTTCTGATTATTTCTATTGTTTACCAGCCTATTGAACTCTGTTAAAATCATAACAAAACTTATAGTGAATAAATAATATGAGGAAATATAATATTACTGTCATTCATAATAGGAGCCATAATTAATTATAACAAAAATATTTAAAAGTACAACCTCAACCTTTAAATGTACATGTTGTAGGACAGCAGAATTGTTGGTTTCAATAATGAAATTAAATTATTTTAAAATGGTTTAACAGGTAATCTTTTAGTACTGCTGCATAAATCTGAAGCTTTAGCTATGAAAAAGCACCTTTCCACAGACCCTGTGGAATACCTTTTCACTCTGTATAGCCTATGCTTTTTTCTGCTTTAATAAATGTAATTGCTTTTCATTATCATTTAAATAAATTGATAAGTTAAGAGTAAGAGTTGGTGATGGGTTGTTACCAGTTTAGTTAATTTTTTGATGTATGTGTATGATCTTAAATATAAAAAAAGCCTTTATGCATCCATTTATTTTCATGTTAGCATTTTGCCTTTTTTTATTGCAAGTTATTTTAAGGGGTAAATGTAATAAGTTTCCTCAAGGGTTTCTTTATGTTGACATTGATTTTTTTTTTGTATGTAAATTCCAAATTGAATAAAATGTATAGTCTCAGTGTCTGTTCAATAAATGAATAGTGACAATCTCTTTCTTCTGTTGTGAAAATTTATGTTTGAGAAATTGTCTTCTCTTTCTTGCAAAAGAAGCTCAGGAGTCAGAGTTCCAAAAATCAGAAGTAGACTTTATTGAACAAAGCAACAAAGCCGAGATGTCTGCAGAATATCTGAATTTGTCTTTGGCCAAGGAGCAATTATTACCTTGTTCTTATCTGTTATTTAGCACTAACCAAGTGACATAACGTCTGGTAAGATTCACCCCTCTTGTTTTCCGATTTTTAAGTTCTACATATTTTGCCTTTCTCTAATTGTGGCATTCTGCCAATTGATGGTTAACTCTCTTATAGGCAAAATGTAACATTTTCCAAGGCCAATCAGCTCTTCCCAGAGGCAAGACACCTCCACGTGACTCTTAACAATGGTCTCATTCTTTCACATCGTCTGGTGCTTACCAGAAAATCCATGGTCTTAGAAACACATCTGGCTTTTATTGTATTCAAACTAATTCTACAATTGTTATTTATAGAATAGATAAAATATTTCAACAGTTCTTGTTTAGATGTATCTCTGGTTGATACCCTGTGATCACTTGAGTTGCAGGGAGGAGAGGTAAAGTAAAAGCAAATTATGTTTCCTTCCAATCCTTTGTACTGTACACTGAAAAAATTCAAGTACTTATGAGCATTTTGAAATTAGCTCAACACTGTTTTTCTTTAGTTTGCTTTCCGTTACATTCAGCCACAGCCTTTGAGAAAATTGCAACTGAAAAATGCATAAAATCTCCACTTTTTGCTAAACTCCACAAAAAGCATTACCACTTATTGCAAACCAGTTTGGCTTTGTTTCTTTCATACATATACAAAACTGATTATTTACATTTCAACATAAGTTTAACTCTGGCTGTTATAACTGTATTTAATAAGCACACCACTATATAATGTGAGAAAAATGTCACATCACCCATGTAATAAGTTGGATTAGAACACTGGATGATTTTAGTGAAATTGACCACATCACAATAATTGCCATCAATACAATACAATACAACAGCCCCACAACCCCACGGGGCCGGCATTGGCTGTGTTCGTGATAAGTCAGACTACACGCAAACACCTCACACAACCTGCTTAGCTCAATTCTACCAAGCAACCGTTGACCCAATATGGTTGGTCTGTTAAGCATTTCCAGGTCAAAAGGAAATATATTTAAATAGTGCTTTTTTATACAAACTTAATATATTTAATATTAATAATTATACTAAGTATATTAAATTTATTTTTTTAAACGACTTCAAGTAGCCTATATTAAGTGTATTTCAAGATATGCTTAAGGTCAATTTTAAGCTATTCACAATATATTTTAATATATTAAATTGTGCTAAAATGGAACCAAGTACATTTAGTGAAATTCAAGTGTATTTCTGTACAGTTCATTTAAAACATACTTTCATACTTTTTAAACTACAGTTACAATATATTTGAAGCATCATTTTAATGTGCTTCAAGAACATTTGAATAGCATTTCAGCTCATTAGAAATGCATTAGCATTACACTAATAGTTTATTAAAGCTATTTTTTCAGTATTTACAATGGTATATTAAAAGTGAAAAAGTTATTTAATATAAATGTTAAGACACACTTTGAAATCAAGGACACTAATACTATATTGTGTAGATTTCAAAATAAATAGCTATAGTACAAAAAAAGTACAGCAGCATATATAATCTCTTGAACAAAATACATACATTATAATACATGAAAGATCAGTGAAATGCTATGGCAGAGGCATTTTTATTCTTATTTTTTTTTTTGTAGAACATTTCTGTAAGCTGTATTACTGAAAAGTACACTATTAATATTACATCACTAAATAAATAAGCATCACACAAGTTAACGAATAAACAATGTGCCAAAGTGAATAATGCATTATTTACAAATTTAGGCCTACAAATACCTACCAAAGAAACATAAGAGTTTGAATGTCACATCTTCATCTTCAAGTAGAGTAGACGATCATTTCTTTGAGTATGATTCGCGTTGTCTGCAACTGAGGGTAGTATTTGAAGACTGCAGGATCTGTTAAAGGGAAGAAGAATTTATATAAAATGAACCAATGATTAAAATTGTTGTAACAATGTTTGAATGTGCACTGATAAAAATGATTTTGTGGTGAAGTAAATACTACAGAAAAAAACTATGTAATTTACATGAAAAAGTTAGTTCAGGCAAGAATTTTAAAAAATAAGTAAATTCTATAGTAGTACTCAATTCAATCGTGTAGAAATGAAAGCGTAAATATCAACATTATAAAATTAAGTATATTTACTCAATATTTCTGATACTGGTGTTCCCATCATGCACTGGGTCTTGAATAATTAATGAGGTTGATTTTTCACTGTTTTCTAGCTGTATTTACACTATTTAATCAATGCTTTTGTTGTTAGGTTTAGTAACTTGCCATTTTGTGACATTTGGTGTTCATTTTCTACCTAAAATTACACATTCAAACACAAAATGATCCATAAAATGTTACCATTGTAAGACTGAAAGAAACGACATACACTCCTTCCCCACATCCCCCACTCTTACAGAGATCGCCCACACTCACACAATAATTTATATGGGTTTAATGTGAATGATTATTGTTTAGTATCATTTTAAAGGTCTCAGGGTGACTGGTAATAATGTCTCATTTCCAAATAAGTAAAACAAAAGGAAATAAGGTTTTTAAGAGTTTAGGGATATCTGGCACACAAAGGAATGTGGTCTCTATGGTTCTACTCCCAAAAGGTGTAAATTCATGAATGCAAAGTACCACTGTTAACAAATGGTCAACTTCTGCCCCCAGTAAGTCTGGGCGGGGGGAAACACAGTAAATTTCCACTGTGAACTCTTGTTTACATATGAAATGAGGTCTGGGTATATAAGGAAATGCAGCTAGAAGATCGGGGCTGTTTTCTGTATTCAGATTAGCCCGTGAGCTTGGCTCACGTAGCCATACAATGTTGGGTAAAGGATTTTCCTCTTTGTTCTAGAACATTTGATGATTTGTATTGATTATCTTTCAATTGATTATGGAATTGTAATAATACATTTACCTGACATAATAAATTGTTATATTTGATTATTCTAACAGACTTTGACTTTATTTTCATTGGAGTTAAAAGGAATAGTCAAACATTAACGTATACTTAATGATACACAGACATCATTAAAACCTTTTCATTTTATGGAGTCAGATGAAACGAGTTAATACATAAGATAAAATTTATTGCATTTAATTAAAAATCTCTTTGCCATGAGAAAAGACGGAACATGCGTGAGACCTTCACCTCTAATCGAATACCGCAATTGGATCGAGTTAGAAGGCCTTACAAAATGGTGACCCCGGGACGTGATGTCGCAACAGATGGATTTCGCGAGCAACGTCTTTTCCAGCAAAGTATGGGGATCTTAAAATCAACACGAGGTTTGAACATCTTCTCTTTCTTCTGCCGCTGTGGTAAGTCAACTTTTTCTTCCCTTTTGAGAAGTGTTGAGAAAATGTTGTTTGCATTGTAACGGGTCGGAAAGCCCTTTGTTTAGTCCGGAACTGAAATACGTGAGGACGTGATAGCGGCAGTGCAGATGAAGAATGAAAACCCTTGTTAATAGATTTTAAAGATATCCTTGTTTGCCCACACAACAAGAAACAAAACCTAAAATTGGAATAAACATCTTCCAAATTATATTCTGGTACTCGATGAAGATCTGTAAAATTAGAGCCTAAAAGTTTTGGAATCAGCATGTTTTCTCCATTGTTGTATTGGCTTTGTTTGAACAAACTAGCACCACGTGGTGGTGGAAATGAGCAAACAACAGAAAAGAAATTTCTAAGTTTGTAAACAATCGGAAGACATGTGATTTTATAAACAAAAAGGCAAATTGATGCATTGTTTATAAAAAGCAAATTTTGGGAAAACAGGACGATATTATTTACAGGCTAAAACTAAAATATCAAGGATAACACTAAATGCTATGTCCATGCTGCATCCCAAATGCTCAAGGCTAATGCTAAATGCTAAGGCCATGCTGCATCCAAAACGCTTAACCCTTTGTGTCACCGGCCCACCGGTGGGCCAAAGCCACATTGAAAACATGATTATCTCTATATGGCATTTGAAAGCTTACACGTTAACACCGATGGGATTAAAAAACATGCAATAATTCTGTTGATTTTCTCAAATTTGGAATTGTGCTGAACACATTGTGATCATAGAACACACTTTAGTTGTTTGTGCTACAGCATGCACATAGGCTAAATTTAAGTTTATTCATGAAGCACAGGATTGCTTTACTGTAAGTGTGTTTGTATCACTTAGGTAAAGGCTGTAGATGTTGTATTCTAGGCCGTGTGTCCTGTTAACTGAATTAAACACGTGTGTGTGTCTATGCTAAATTTGGTGACTATAATGTGATTCACAATTTGAATTTGAAAATCAGAAACAGTGAACGCGCATCTGATTAATCCTGAAACAAAAACCCTTTTCATATCAAAGCTAAAGGGAACGAAATTCCCCCAAATATAAATTGGAATATGTGTGATAATCCTGTCCTGTTTACATTATGGGCCGAAAAGGTCAAGCCTACACTGGACAAACTCAGTAAAAAAGGTCTTAACATTGACGCTACTGATAATGAAATTTTCACTTGGTGGAAAACAGTGGGTAGTAAGCAGAAAAAATCAAAACATGATGAAGTAATTGAAGCTTTAAACTTCATAAGTTATAAACGGCTAGATAAGTCAACAAAATTTCTATCTTCGCTTATGGATGTTAAATGTGAAGAAGTGCATTCTAAAAATGCAGAGGCAAAAATGACTGAGACAAAGATTCAAGATCTGCGAACACAGCTAGATAAATTACTATCTGAGCAGTTAGCCCTATCTGAAAAGTGTAAAAATCACAAATACACCATTGCAGATCTTAAGGCTAAGCTAAATGCTAAAACGTCCAAGTCTCCCAAAAAGCTCAACAGTGATGGGACTAAAAATTTGCATTTCTTAGAGGAGGCAGCCTGCTCTAACAATCATGTATCTTTTCAGACAGATGAAGCATGTGAAAAATTTTTGAGAAGAGTGCCTGTTTCAGCCTTCAAGGTGATACGGCACCCAAACGGCACAGAGTCAAGTATTCGGCGTCCTTTAACGGTAACTGAATGTAACTTGTTTAAAGCAGAGATCGGACCATTCCCTTTAAAAGGGCCATTCGAACCATGGTGGCGACGCATTGTTAGTCTAAAACATGCATTTCAGCTCGAACCAAAAGACATTTGGCAAATTGTTATCAGCTCAATTCCAGATGTTCTGATCTATAAGGTACCACAGGCATTGATGACAGGCACCATTGTGCAATCAACGTATCAAAATGAGCCTGAGAGTGAAATCTTTAATAGACTAAAACAATGCCTTCGTGATCTGCGTGGTTGTAGTCCTGTTGGATGGGAATTGATTTTCAATCGGAAACAGAGTACGGAAGAATCGTTTGAGACATATGCAGAAAATATGTTTGAACTTTTTGAGGAGTATTCAGGAATTGAAGGTGTTAACCACAACAATGTAACTCTCCTTGAATTACTGCTTACAAATGCAGGGCCGCGTGTACAGCAATCGCTCACGTATGGAGCTTCTCCAGCACAAAATACATTCAAAGGTATTGTTAGCTGGGCAACAAGACTTGAGTCACGCAAACAAATACTTTGTGAAGTAGCTGTGTTAGAATGTCATGAAAATGATCCATTTGCAGGAGGATCCAGAAAGCCACACTCTAGAAAACTGAACAGATTCTGTAATTCCTGTCACAAAACAGGCCATACAGAGGAAAAGTGCTGGACACTGGGGAGAGGAAGACCTCCACCCTATTTCATAAAACGCAGACAATCACACTCAGACGACTCTAACCAGCGCTCTGCAAGCAACCAAAGCTCAAATGCATCTAAAAATCTTTCTGATCTAACAACTTTGGTCACTCAAGGCCTTCAGCTATTAGCGTCATTTGCTAGTCGGGTAGCAGCCCAATAGCAAATAGCTTAATAGTTTAAAATCAAAATATATTGAATTCATTCAATCTGTCACATTTTACCTCTCCACTCTATGGGAGCTGTTTCGCATACAAAATTTGTAAATGGTTACGTTTGAATTAATTCTGAATGACTCTGAAAGACTGTTTTTTCCCTGGATAATTGGATTCGTATATTTCCACATCTTTCGCGTCAGATTAGCGAGGGCTAATATCCGATACCATTTTAAGTGTACTTGAATGAGGGGACAAGTTATTTCCAACTAGAATCAGCAAATGCTGTTTAATCAACCTAGGTTTGGGTGTGTCCATATCCACTGTTTTAGGTCAGTGATCGCTTTGGATAAACGTGCGTGGTTTAAAGACCACGGGCTTGGCCTAAAGCCATTTTAAGGGAAGTTGAGTTGATAAACTGTCCTCTTTCTTGGTGGTCAATCGTCCCTACTGAAGTGACACATTGATTTAAGTTCTAGAGGAGGCATTCAAGGGGACTTGTAAAGATATCTCTGATTGCACGTATGAATGCGGCAGATCCCAGATATTTAGTCAAATTACCTCTGAATTGGTTATTGGAACTGACGGGGGTGTGTCGTGCGGCCTTGAGAGAAGGACTGCAGAGCGATATAGCTTCCTGATCTGAGCGGATAAACGAAAATTAAGAGTTCAAAAGAATAAACAAACGTTAAAATGGCCACTTGGCTTTCTTATAGTCTTTAAAAAGACTAGATGAAAAGAAAAGGTATTCGAAACCTATCAAACAGAAAAGGAAAACAGCAAATGTACATCTTATCAGCCTGAGCCAGAAAGCCTTTTCATATCCAAATGTATTGACATGAGAACAAGCAGAGACTCTTCGGAGACCAGACATAAAATAATTTCAGTTATATTCTTAAATATGATATAATTGTATTATAACTCAAATTATAATACACATTATATTGGAATCGCCACACCAAGCAGGGCATTAATTCGAGAATTGTGACATTAATCCTTACAATTTGATTTCCTTGAGCTACTACCCAGTGCCAAAAGGGCGGACGGAGGTGTGCTTTTATTTTTTGCATTTAAAAAAACACTCTCAGAAGTGTGGCACAGGTAATAGCAAACTGATCAAGGACGCATATTTACAAGGAGGGTGTGAACTAAACATCGAACAGAAGTACCACATCCTTTTGCAGGTCACAAGAGATCTGCACTAACCAAATGTGTGAACGACACCACACCAAAACAGGTGAACTAATTTATGCCCACAGATCTGGCTGTAATGAAAGTAACTTTTAAAACCCGAAAACTGGGATCTCTAATGCTTTGACACAGCAGACTGTGAAGGCTCGACTGCAAGAGCAGCTTTAAGGTGTCACACACTGCACTGAAGCAACAGCAATAATTCAGACCTGGTCAATGAAACTTGGTTTCATGTGACAACAGGAATTAAAATTGCAATGGACATGATAATGGAGCAAGCAAAAGAATTCCACATGTCTGAATTTGAAACTGTTGAAAACATCAGAATTAACTGTGGTTCTCTCTGCATTTGTTTCTGTCAGGTTTACTTCTACAATTCCTCGGAGGACGGATGCCAGGACGGGCCGGACCTCACGATTGTTAGAACATAACCTGAGACTCGGGAGATGGGTGAAAAGACAATTCAAGAGGCCATTTACATCTCACAGTAGCACATCACTACATTAGCATGGCCTCCCAGTTTAGAACTGGAACTAAATTTGCAACACAATTGTTATAGATTATATTCCACCCATCTCCTAGACATGAACACTGAACGCACTCCTCCATCACTACACCTTCGCATCATCATCACCTGGAATAGATCCAAGTCTATCCAGGCTGAACACTACACATCATGAGAAGATAAAGATGACGTAGAGTCCAAAAGTGTCACTTCACTAAAGATCTATTGTGCATCTTCACACTAACAGATCCAGATAGCTTCAAACACATAGGATGGGAAAGCGGATCCCATGATGACCGTCTAACAGAGACACACATAGCATACGCTATTCACAACACTCTGTCAACTCATGTGAAAACACTGTAATATACATATGAATGGCTACAGTCACAAATCAATGATGCAAAAACAAAATTAAAGCAGAGGCAGACCTGCTATTAAATTTCAAAATGTTTAAACTTTCTGATTGTTATTGGGGTGGTTGGCAAATCATAGGGCCCATGATTTCTCAACAAACCACTAATAACAAAAACATCAAAAATAACAAATAGATCTGAAGTGTGAGCGCTTCAATCAATTACAGAATTTTACAATTTAACACTGTCATTGACTGTGACTTATAGCCAAAAAAACACACACACACTCTCTCCCTCTCTTTCTCTCACACAAACTCTCACACTCACACACAGACACGCACACACACCCTCACACAAACACACACTCTCTCACACCTGTTGCAAGGAATGAACAATCTCCATTCTCGTATGACTAAATATGTTCCAAGTCACTCCTTATATCTGCATAAGTGGCTTGCATTGGAAGATTCCTGAACAAACACTGATTATTATATACATATGCATTTATTGAATAGTATTGTTGTTATTACATGACTTCTTGATCCACAGAATCTATTTCATTGCTTTGATTACACTGACCTCTTGCTGCATTTCCTTTGTATAATTCAGACCAAAAAATATATATATACACATTTAAGAATTGGATATTTAATATGAGACATCCTTACCAGTCAGGACCTTGAGGAACATATGAGACAAATGTACCATTCACACTTGCTGACAAGAACATGGTATTTTACATTGAACATGACATGATTTTGTTTTGTTGCATTATGCGTTTCTATGCATTTCTTCACGAGTTCAAGTTCATATGTGCTCAATCGTAAAGCGGACATTTAAGATGCTTTTCAGATGTCTCACACAAGGCAGTGTGAAGCCAAGAAGAGCCCCTTCACCCACTGAGGTCTGTCCAGACAACCGCACCGCTGGAGGTGACAGGATTGGTCAAGAAGGGACAGATTATCGCCCTGGGGAAGATGCCAGAGAAAGGGAAGTTTCTCCATGAAGGAATGACACGTCAACTGAACAAGTCAAAAGGTCCAGATTGACTCTATGAACTTTGCTCACATCACTGGAACACCGGAAGAAAGCCTGAACACCTCATCCACCTGCTGGACTCATGCTACATACACCTGGTGAGACCAGGTGTTCTGCAGGTGAACACAGCCCTATGGGCTTCTACAGATGATAACATTGCAAAGACAATTGTTGAGTTACACCAAGGATTACGACAAACGTCTTACTATGACCCCTTAAGTGTCTGAATGTGACCCACGGGGTCAAGGAGGGATCTGTAAGACTGAAAGAAACGACATACACTCCTTCCCCACATCCCCCACTCTTACAGAGATCGCCCACACTCACACAATAATTTATATGGGTTTAATGTGAATGATTATTGTTTAGTATCATTTTAAAGGTCTCAGGGTGACTGGTAATAATGTCTCATTTCCAAATAAGTAAAACAAAAGGAAATAAGGTTTTTAAGAGTTTAGGGATATCTGGCACACAAAGGAATGTGGTCTCTATGGTTCTACTCCCAAAAGGTGTAAATTCATGAATGCAAAGTACCACTGTTAACAAATGGTCAACTTCTGCCCCCAGTAAGTCTGGGCGGGGGGAAACACAGTAAATTTCCACTGTGAACTCTTGTTTACATATGAAATGAGGTCTGGGTATATAAGGAAATGCAGCTAGAAGATCGGGGCTGTTTTCTGTATTCAGATTAGCCCGTGAGCTTGGCTCACGTAGCCATACAATGTTGGGTAAAGGATTTTCCTCTTTGTTCTAGAACATTTGATGATTTGTATTGATTATCTTTCAATTGATTATGGAATTGTAATAATACATTTACCTGACATAATAAATTGTTATATTTGATTATTCTAACAGACTTTGACTTTATTTTCATTGGAGTTAAAAGGAATAGTCAAACATTAACGTATACTTAATGATACACAGACATCATTAAAACCTTTTCATTTTATGGAGTCAGATGAAACGAGTTAATACATAAGATAAAATTTATTGCATTTAATTAAAAATCTCTTTGCCATGAGAAAAGACGGAACATGCGTGAGACCTTCACCTCTAATCGAATACCGCAATTGGATCGAGTTAGAAGGCCTTACACCATCATTGTGTATTGTCTACCAAGTATTGAAGTCTCTGTGTTCACACATACTATTTCTGAAGGAAAGATATGGTGATACACACTATCTATTGTATTGATTACTTAGATGTTTCTACTTTAGCATACCAAACCACATCACAGAGTTAGTCAAGAGCTACTTTCTGGATCTCCAGTTCTGTGTAACATCAGAGAACAACACCACTGCATGGCAGCATCTGGAGATCAGCATCATGGCAGGGTGCACAATTTCCCCTCTGGCATTCGTCATGGCAATGGAGCTGATCATACGGGCATCTCGGTGGGTAGTGGGAGGTGAGAGGACCAAGAGTGGTCTGCGTCTTCCGCCAATTAGACCCTACATGGACGACATGACCATCATCACAACAACAAAACCATGCACTAGACGCTTGCTTCAGAAGCTCCAGGAAAATATCCAGTGGGCAAGAATGGAGTTCAAGCCAAGTAAGTCTCGTAGCATCTCTGTCATCAAAGGCCAACTAACAGGCGAGCAGTTCTACATCGGCGATAAACCGATTCCAACAGTCCTAGAGAAGCCCATCAAGAGCCTCGGACGATGGTATAACGCAGACCTCAAAGACACCCAGCAACTCGAGCAACTCTGGCAGGACGTGGCTAACGGCCTTAAGCAAATCGACAACACTGCACTTCCGGGGAAACTAAAGCTCTGGTGTTATCAGTTTGGGCTGCTACCTAGACTCTTATGGCCACTGACCATGTACGAGGTCTCGCTTAGCCATGCCAATCGAATGGAAAGACTAGTGAATTCCCATGTGAGGAAGTGGCTCGGTCTCCCCAAATGCCTTAGCAGCGTCGGACTCTACAGCAATGGAGCCCTGGCGCTGCCAATTTCTAGCTTGGTTGAGGATTTCAAGTGTGCCAAGGTGAGACTGGATATGTCCCTTACTGACTCCCGGGACCCTGTGGTAAGAGGCGCCGCTCCTACCCTAGCAACAGGGAAGAAGTGGACCCCAGCCACAGCCGTGCTACAGGCCAAATCTGCTCTTCTCCATCGTGACTTGGTGGGCCACATCCAACAAGGCAGAGGAGGCTTTGCCCTAGGAACTGTAAAACCTCTCTGGCAAAAGGCATCTGCAACCGAACGTCGAAGCATGGTGGTAGAGGAGGTGCGCCGACAGGAAGAAGCAGCCAGATGCTCCAAAGCCGTAGCACAAGCCAAGCAGGGTCGCTGGATGACGTGGGAGGGGGTCGAGAGGAAAAAACTCACATGGAGCGAACTCTGGGGCATGGAATCCAACAGGCTGAGCTTCATCGTTAGAGCTACGTATGATGTGCTGCCCTCTCCCACAAACCTGCAGCTATGGTTTGGAAAGGACCCATCCTGCCCCCTGTGTACAACTCCTGCAACACTTAAGCACATCCTGGTTGGCTGTAGGACCAGCCTCACTCAAGGCAGATACACATGGAGACATAACCAGGTCCTCAGGTGTCTAGCCGACAAGCTTGAGTGCAAGAGGGTATCCATCAACGCCCAACCTTTTAACAACCAGGATGGGCGCCGACACCCACCATCGTTCGTTCGAGAGGGGGACAAGTTGAGGGCTAGCCCCTCAAACCCTGATCTGACCCCACTGAATGTAGCCAGGGACTGGGAGATGCTAGTCGACCTAAGTCAGAAGCTCATTTTCCCTCCGGAGATTGCAACAACCAACCTGCGACCAGACCTCGTTCTCTGGTCTAAGTCCTGCCGGCTTGCCTATATCCTAGAACTGACAGTTCCCTGGGAGGATGCCATCGAAGAAGCGTATGAGCGTAAGAAACTGCGCTATTCCAACTTAGCAGCTGAGGCAGAAGACAGAGGCTGGAAGATAAGGGTGCGTCCGGTGGAGGTGGGGTGTAGGGGCTTTGTAGCCAGCACAACAGTGAAGCTTCTTAGGGAAATTGGAGTCAGGGGGCAGGGTTACAGACAAGCCATCAAAGAACTGGCCAACACCGCAGAGAGGACGAGCCATTGGCTGTGGCTGAAGAGGAGCGACACCACCTGGGCTGCTAAGGCGAACAGCTAACAGCGGGACACACACCCAGGCTTGATCAACCTGCGGTGGGCCTGCCTCAGCAGAGGGTGTATTGTGATAATTGGCCGAAACACCCTGTGATGCTGCGGTACACAACTGACGATGTGCCCCGCTGGTAAAGCCTTATAGCAGCCATCCTTCAAGAACTTCCGAATTAGAAGTGGTGCAAACATTAGGGATTGCAACATCTAGTCCTTTTATCAAACCTAAGTAAATCACATACTTAAATGTGTAGTATTATTCAATGTTAGAGTGAAATGTAATACAAAGAAAACTTAAACCAAATAGATAGGTATTACTCAGCTTTTTAATTAAGTAAAACTTACTTAATTTCTTTTGTTACTTTCACTTAATTTAGTTAAGTAGAGTTTACTTAATTCTATGTGTGAAATTTACTCAAAAAATATTAGTGCAAAAACTTGCCTTGATTAAATTAAGTAAATTTTACTTATTGTTTTTTTTCAGTGTGTGTATTATAATTTGAAATAGATATATGCATTAGAATTTCGTTGTCTTTTCCGTTTACATTTCAAAGCTTTGGCTATATCCTCATCAAGCTAGACATGAGTGTCCATTTTTATTCTCTTGTCTGTTGTCACTATACACTTTATGAGTTACATTGAACATAAGATTAGAAGAAGCCCAACACCACTGCAGTCAGCCGAGTTAAATCAGCAATAAAGCAACCTGTGAGTAGAGGGTATGTTGTTGTTGTATATTGATAATTGTGGTTTATTTAAACCTGTTTCGTGGACATGCTAACATGCATTCTCTTCATCTCTGTTAAAAAGATTTAAGGAAATTAGAAGTTGTGCAAAATATTGTATGCTAGGACAACTAGGATAAGTGACTTGCTGTCACACTCTCACACGACATGGACTCTTGTTTTCAATCAGTAGGCTACTGTTCTTCCTTAGTTTGTTGTCAGGAACACTCATTATATTCAGCTGTGCACCTATCAATCATCTCGTTATCCTCTCACTATAAGTTCAGGTCTGTTTATGTGTCTTTGTCTTGTATTGTTTATATATGGTTGTGTTGGATGAAATGGAAGAGTGAAGAGTGAAGAGTGAAGAGTGAAGAGTGAAGAGTGAAGAGTGACAGAATCACCTTCCATTAGGCCTGATTCAAAAATCTCTATAACAGAGGTGATATGAAATTAAACCATACTTATAACTCTCTTTGCCTGTCTCTGCTCTCAGATTTCAGTTATTCTAAGGCAGCCGCATGGTCTGAAAAACAACAAACATTAATTTCATAAAAAAAGTTATATATAAATTATTAATTATATGTAACATGTATTTTTGCAAACTTTTCAAAGATCATTTACATCAGTGGTTCTCAACACCAGTACTCGGGAGCTGCTGCTCTGCACATTTTGTATGTCTCTCTTATCTGACACTCAATTCAGTTTATGGAGTCTCTCCTTACGAGCTTATGATCTGAATCAGGTGTGTTAAATAAGGACAAAATGTGCAGAGCAGCAGGTCCCGAGGACTGGAGTTGAGAACCACTGATTTACATCATAAAATAATGTAATGTTTGTAATGGCAAGGAGACAAGACACTCTAGTTGTGTCTTTGTCCATGGTATGAGGGATAAGTAAGGCCAAATTTGAGTTGCTTCACTGTCTCCTCGATCATAAGAACCTTTCGGGAGAAAAACGGGTACAGTAGATTTACTTCAGACTGCTCTCTACTGTAACTTTTCAGAGCTGTACTTTGTGCAACACACACATGTAGATGTTGCACAACTTGCACTACTACTGTAATAAAACATAAATGCATCAAATTCCCTCACATACAGATAAGAGTTTTCTGAATGCTTCCATGTTGTAAAAACGGATGTGTTAAAGTTACAGTAATCAGTACTTCTGTTTTTCTAGGACACAGAGACGATGAAATGGAAAAGCCTGCCAAATACTTAAAAAGTGAAACTAATATATTATATAGCCTAGACTCATTACATGCAAAGTGAGAAATTTCAAGCCTTAATTTGTTATAAATTTGATGATTATGGCTTACAGCTTATGAAAACCCCAAATTCAAATTAGAATATTGTGAAAAGGTTTTCATAAGCTGTAAGCCATAATCATCAAAATTATAACAATTAAAGGTTTGAAATATCTCACTTTGCATGTAATGGGTCTATATATACTATTAGTTTCAACATTTTAAGTTGAATTACTGAAATAAGATTTTACCTGTAGTGCTGGTATTTATCTTGGCAGTTCCTCCACACATTATACAATAAACTGGATGAAGACCAACATTCACAGTGTTGTGGTGGATTAAAATGGTCTTGTTTGGGAAGACATCAAAATTGTTTGGCATGACACGTCTCACTCACTCACTCTTTTACCCCAGTGGAGTAACAATCTCCCGGATGAAAAATGGACAAGAGCATCATGAGGATGTGGATCTTTGTGAACTTCTTCCCAACGAGGACGGAACCTTCCAGAGGACGAGCACCATCACAGTCACACCTGAGGGGAAAGAACAACCACACTGTAAAATCTTAAGGTGCCTCAAATATCCTGTCAGATACTCAAGGAACTTTAAAATGTAATTTAAGTGCCTCAAACCTCTTTCTCCTGGTGGAGCACGGACAATCTTTGCGGTTCTTCCTGGAACTTATGGGATCCTTTAAGCACTTTGTATTCAGTTCAGAGGTTCTGGAGTCACCTATTCATTACCATGCGACCTCGAAGTGCTTTGGGGGAAATTAGAGGAACTTGAATGCTATAAAAAGGGTTATTACAGATCTTTTAACATTTGTGGTTCCTGCAGATCTCTTATGTTAAATCCAGCATCTGGAAGAACCCAATGGTTCTGTGAGGCCAGAATAAGATTATTATTATCCTATTATTAGTAAGTTTGATTCAGTATACATAGGCTTACATTTATTTGATGATGAAATTTATTTCAAACCTGCTTTCTAGTTCTCACAAATCAACATAACAGGCTACATTATACAAGTGCATGGTTTGAAAAGGAGGTGGATGAAGCAAACGCTTATGATTCCAACCTCCTCACATTCAACACAAAATGTAATACAGAAACAATATACCAACAAAATCATTCTAGAGCGACAGTATTCCTGGACAATACATACAGGAATTGTTACTATATAATTGGTATAAGACAAACAAGACAAAACAACGCACACACACCACACACCCTTACAAAAGACACTTGCCCAAACACTCGGTGTCTCTACACCCTCTTACCTCTAGCTTCATGCTGAGGGCATCATTCTCTGTCCTCTACATAATTCTTTATAACATTTTTTTAAACAAATATTTAAAATGAATTATATTAGGACAGGTTTTTTAATTCATCCACCAAGTCATTCCAAAGCTTCACTCCTCGCACTGAAATACACATCGATTTTAGAGTGGTTCTAAATTTGGGCAACTATTTATTTATATTTCCTCTTAATGTGTAACTATGATGAGCATCTCTATCACGAAATAAATTTTGAACATTGGGAGGCAAAGAATTTTGAGATGCCCTAAACATAATTTGAACAGTTTTAAAATTGATCACGTCCTGCAATTTAAGCTCTTCCAGCTCTACAAACAATTGATTTGAATGATGTCTGTAGTGAACACCGCATTACAGGCTGGACCCTGTTGACCCAATCAGCCTTTCTTGTCCAAATGTCAGTCAGTTTAATTTTCTAATTTCATCCAAACCTTGTTCATTTAAATGTATATAAACCTGTTTTCATACTATTTTTGCTGTTTGTGCTTTGTTATGTAGTAAATTAACTGAATTAACCAAATTCTGTATCTTTCATATGTCGTTGAAAAAGTCTCTAAAATAGTTTTGGGCAAATGAGGACAAGTTAAATTAGACCACTGCATGTCCGCCCATATTATATTAATTAAAAACTAAAAATGACCAACTGGTTACAACACACGACTGTTGATCCATGACATTGCCACGAGCGTCGCAGTTACTTACTGACAACGTTACAAAGTTACGTCATGGCAACGAATCCAGGGATTTCACTTTTCCGGTTGCCACGACGTAACTAGTTACGTTGCCAAGACAAAAGTTTGGTCGCCAGATTACGTTGCAGTTACGTAACAGTCACGTATTTGTGTCAGCTGGGGTGTCTTCAAATTGCTGATATAATGGATTGCTGTCTATGGATATAACTAAATAATAGCTGATTCCTGCTGTCGTCATTGGCGTTTGTTATGAATAATACAAGTGTAGGCCTAACCTTACTTTACTTTTACTTTAGTGTTTGTTTAGTCTCATTACTACAGGTGCCTTCATTCTATCAAATACTCTTTTAAAGCTTTTCAAAAGCCATGGTGTACATTACAGTCTCCAGTCTCACAGCATCACAGACTTCAACATTTTATAATTCAAAATAGCTGAATAACGTCGGGAGCAGTTGGGGTTAGATGTCTTGCTCATGGAAACCTCGACACTTCTGGTTTGTAGTAGACAACCTACATGAACCGCACTGAGCCACTGCCGCCCCTAAAAGCATGACTGATATAAGCAGGGGTGCCGCCAGAAATTCTGGGCCCTATGGAAACCAAAATTTCTGGGCCCCCTACATTTTTTACAGATAAAATTTAACCCAATAAACATGCCCAGTATACTTTAAAAAGGATACTTAGCACATTGCATAGTTAAAATGTCTAAAGATGAGTACAAAAAAACAAGATTTTTTTTTTTAGAAATATGTACTTGTTTACATAAAACGGAGAACATTTATCATCTCAATTGCTGACTGCAAGTCAAACACACACACACACACACACACACACACACACACACACACACACACACACACACACACACACACACACACACACACACACGTAATAATAACCATATAATTTGTATTGCCCTATTTAGTTTTCTTAATGTAAAATATTAAAATATCTATTTTGTAAACTTATAGCCAATGGTTACTACAGACACATGTTTTATTCAATTTTATATTATTTTTTTTCTGGGGCATTTTATTCACATTAAGAACGTCAAGTTTGACAGCATCAATCGTAGCAGCAGCGCTGTGACTTCACAGAACACAGACCCCGATCTCATAAAAGTGCATATCAATACCACGAATGTTATTTCTCGCGCCATTTATACGCCAAAAATAGTTTTTGCGTGTATATTCGCGTGCATATGATACGCACTTTATGGTGTGTAATACAGTAGCATGCACGCAAAAACCATTTTTGGCGTATAAATGGCACAATAACATTCGTGGTATTGATACGCACTTTCATGAGACTGCGTTGAAACACACGACACATACACGGCAAACTGATTTTGTAATTTTTGAAGCGTGTAGAAAACTTTTTGTTTTGTAAAGTTATCATCATGTGGCGGTTGAACACAGTAGATAAGTCGTGTTTAGAGGCTTCAATCTTCGTGAAGTTTCGCGCTCAGGCTCACCTTGTTCGGCTGAGACGGGGACGGGGGACGTGGGGGGAGGAGGACGTGTGCAGCAGCCGCTGAATCTGTTTCATAATTCAGTAATTATTTTACTAAGTTAGCTAGATAAAAGCGGGTCATGTAGCAACAAAAATAAGTAGGCTAAAACTCTGAAAGTTTTAGAATACAGGAATAGGGCAAGCTACCTTTCTTTTTGAAAAACTGTGACACATACTGTCGACTTCGGCGTTCTCTGTCTTCTCTTTCCTTCATTTCTTTCCGTTTTTGATGCCCTGACTTTTGATGTGACATGCCTGCGTGTGTCACTGTCTGCACTGCATCATAGCAAGTGCAATAAGCAAGAGACGCTACACTAGCGATCGTAGCTCGGACAGCGCAGGTGGAATGAACCATTGTGAGGGGGAGGGGTGTGACTGAAAACAGTAAATACATTATTTGTTTTTTAAATATTAAATCTATGGTCAAAACGGACAAAATACACATTTAGTGCATGATGGGCCCTAGCACATTTAATGTATGTATAAAAAAGAGAAAAGAAATAAGAAAAGAAAAAGGGGGTCTGCTCCTCTGGGCCCTAAATCAGCCTGGGCCCTTAGAATCGTCCTAACATTCCACCCCTTTACGGCGCCCTTGGATATAAGTACCAGGGGCCTGTACCATGAAGCCGGTTTAGGTGGCTAGCCAGCTATGTTTCAGCTTAGTTTCCGCCAACCCTGGGTTTTAGGTACTATGAAAGTAGCTCGGCTTTAATCGGTGTTCGTTGCCATGGTATCTTACGCTGCACGGCTAACCTGCTCCGGGGCAGGTTAAGTTCTGGATTCGAGATCTCAGACTGAAGTTTGACCAATCAGCTGTGAGCAAAGAAACATATAGGTGACGTAACTAATTCCCAGTGTTGGTTGCAATTGCTTTACATTTTCTTTCAAATCCTGTGGACATCTCAGCGCAAACTGTAAGACGAGCACATCGTAGAGAAAGAGTTTTTAGCCGGACAAAATCCCCTTGCCTTTCCTGAGTTAGGCTACTTGTATCAAAGATACAGATTTTCTGCGGAAGGAATATCTTATCTTTGCGAGCTTATTGAGCCGCTCATAAATAATTTAACACGTCGAATTCATGCACTTACTTTACCATAAATGGGATTGCGTTGCGTTTTTTTGCAAGTGCTTGCATACTTGTAGCCTGACTACGTCAGACTTCCTACTTCCGCTAATTTCATTTCACTCCTGTAGTCAGTCTGAGATAGCAGCCTATCTTTCTGTTTTCCACCGGCCTGAAAACAGCCGGGCCAATCAGCGAACAGAGGGCGGGCTGAAAGCAGTGACGTACTCGCCAAGCGCCGAGTTTAAGATTAGGTCAGAGAAATCGAAAACGACCGCTGATATGGAGACGCGGATGCAATTCGCTCTGTTGTGGAGAATATTCCCGGCATTAGCAAACTGAAGCCCGAACAAGAAGTGTGTGTATTAAACATTTTGAATGGAGGTGATGTTGTGGCCCTACTCCCTTTGGGAAAAGTTTAATTTATCAACTATTACCGATCGTCAGCGAGAAACTGGGGAGCCTTTTGACAGGTCAGTGTTCTCCTTTCTTTTCCAGGTCTTAAATACCGTAAAACTTCAAATAATAGCCCAGACTTTTATTTGCCCAAATCGTCGAACTGCACCGGCTTGTATTTGAGACAGGCGTCTAACGTTATATGAGACAGGCCTTTATAATTTAATATTGAGATGTTGTTCCTAGAGTCTCTAATCTCTAAAAATCTCCAAATGCTCCACGTGAAACTGCGGTGTTCCGACCTTTTACTAGTCGATTGATTTTGATTAATATTTGCGAGGGAGAGAGAGCAAGACAGCGCTCGTGTTGTTTGTTTGAAGACGTGATAGTGCGCGCGCGGCCGGGGCTCGCTCGCGCTCTCTCTCTCTCTCTCTCTCTCTCTCTCTCTGCTTGTTTGCGCCCTGTCAAGTGCACCAGTCATTCTATTACATCAATCACCGATCAAATGAGTCGTTTACAGCCATGTTCACTACGGTATTTCGCTCGCATCATTAAGTGTTTACAGTGGAAGTTCGATCATAGATTTGAGTTCGATGCATGATGTCTGTGGTTCGATACGGCTGTGTCGCCGCATAACATACGTCATAAATAAACTTATCTGATTGGCTTACGGGTAACCAATGATTTTAAACTTCAGAAATCGCCCCCTAGCGAGAGAGAAAACACTTCTCTATTATGCTATGCCAGACTCTGTCTACGAAGCAAAGTGAAGTAGCAGAGTCTGGTATTACCAGGCTAGCATACTTGCACGCTAGCCTGGTAATACCAGACTCTGCTACTTCACTTTGCTTCGTAGACAGAGTCTGGCATAGCATAATAGAGAAGTGTTTTCTCTCTCGCTAGGGGGCGATTTCTGAAGTTTAAAATCATTGGTTACCCGTAAGCCAATCAGATAAGTTTATTCATGACGTATGTTATGCGCTGACACAGCCGCATCGATCCACAGACATCATGCATCGAACTCAAATCTATGATCGAACTTCCACTGTAAACACTTGATGATGCGAGCGAAATACCGGAGTGAACATGGCTGTAAACGACTTTTTTGATCGGTGAGTGATGTAATAGAATGACTGCTGCACTTGACAGGGCGCAAACAAGCAGAGAGAGAGAGAGAGAGAGAGAGAGAGAGAGAGAGAGAGAGAGAGAGAGAGAGAGAGAGAGCGAGCGAGCGAGCCCCGGCCGGCCGCGCGCACTATCACGTCTTTAAACAAACAACACGAGCGCTGTCTTGCTCTCTCTCCCTCGCAAATATTAATCAAAATCAATCGACTAGTAAAAGGTCGGAACACCTCAGTTTCACGTGGAGCATTTGGAGATTTTTAGAGATTAGAGACTCTAGGAACAACATCTCAATGAACAACATCTCAACACTAAATTATAAAGGCCTGTCTTATATAACGTTAGCCGCCTGTCTCAAATACAAGCCGGTGCAGTTCGACGATTTGGGCAAATAAAAGCCCGGGCTATTATTTGAAGTTTTACGGTATTTAAGACCTGGAAAAGAAAGGAGACACTGACCTGTCAAAAGGCTCCCCAGTTTCTCGTTGACGATCGGTAGTTGATAAATTAAACTTTTCCCAAAGGGAGTAGGGCCACAACATCACCTCCATTCAAAATGTTTAATACACACTCTTCTTGTTCAGGCTTCAGTTTGCTAATGCCGGGAATATTCTCCACAACAGAGCGAATTGCATCCGCGTCTCCCTATCCGCGGTCGTTTTCGATTTCTCTGACCTAACTCTTAAACTCGGCGCTTGGCGAGTACGTCACGGCTTTCAGCCCGCCTTCTGTTCGCTGATTGGCCCGGCTGTTTTCAGGCCGGTGGAAAACAGAAAGATAGGCTGCTATCTCAGACTGACTACAGGAGTGAAATGAAATTAGCGGAAGTAGGAAGTCTGACGTAGTCAGGCTACTTGCACGCAATCGCAACACGCAAACATACTTGCGGTGATGCACAGAATCTAGGAGAAAACACGGTTTGTCGAACCATTCGCAAGGTGGTCCTCGTTCTGCAGGAGTACATTAATAGTTTAATAGTGTTCATTTATTGACCATGTCCATAAGAGGGGCTTTTTATAAAATTGTCGGTAATATTGATAGGGTGACATCACATTTTTTTTTTTCTTCCAAAAAGCAAATTTCACAAATGTACTATACAATACAATACTTGTTAAGCATTATTTTAATATTTTTTTATTCGGTTAATCTTATGATAGGATTCCCTATAGAGTCATTGAAGGAATATCCTGCACACATGTTGCAATGTCCACTTCTCTAGGAGAACATGAGGCAGATTATATTAATAGAAAGTCCTTTCACAGCCTTAATGTTCAGGTAGAGATTATGTGAACATGTGAAATTATTATTTTCTGTGAGATGAATCTTTAAATTAATAGTAAAATTAACAGATAACAATCTACTTTCCGTGAGTATGTTGTGTCAGCGCTTTGAGGAAAGCTAGTTAAATTTGGTACAGTAAACACTGTTAATTTGAATTGGGACAGCAAAACCTACACAATAACCCCCTATCATGACCCTCATGTGTCAGTAAAACCATAGTCAAAATTAGAGATGATCTTTGGCATCCTAAAGGCACGTTTCAACTGTCTTCGGCGCTTAAGAGTCACCAAAGGCATCACAGATATAGTGTCTGCATGTGCCATTCTGCACAATATAGCCACCATAGAAAGGAGCCGGAACCACCACAGAAAGCTTCTCCCCGATGAAACTGACCCGAACACACTTGACCACCCAGCTGGTGCAAATGTAGTTGCAATCACCATACAATATTACACTTAATAAAAGCACATTGGAACTGCAGATAGGTCTCAAACTGTTTTATTGGTTTTGTGGGATGGGGGAGAGAGAAAGAAAGCAATAGAAAGTTGCATTAATAAATATTCATGCTAAAGTGTTACTTGGTTTAATAAGTTCACTGAGATCAGCTTAATCTAGCTGTTGCATTTATTTTTTAAATGTGGAGCCTCCTCAGCTCACAGTCAGGCTCCTTTAGTGTGCAGTCTAGCTCTATAGGCTCCTTTTGTAAAGGGCCCTGACTGAGTCTGTTTCCACCTGAAACATAATTCCACCACAAACATGATCATTACAAGTTTTTGGGAGGCTAATCAACTCACAAAAAGGTCCTTGACAAACACCTGTGTATGTCAAGGGTTTTAAATCCTTCGTTCACATTTCTTTTGAAGCCTGTTGAGGTAGAGGCTTTAGTTTCTGGGACAGGTTGTGAAAAATCCTACAATAAAATAGATGTGTAACTTGGGCCAGTCCCTGTTTTATGCCACACATTCAAATGTTTGCCTTAATAAAAAGCCCAGTGCATTCACCTTAGCAACTGTCCCAGAACACAGACAGAGTGTCTCTTCATCATTTCCTCCTCCCTGATAAATAAAAGTAGGCCCATATGTTTCTGGTGTTCTGTCTGCTGCATACTGACCTCTGTGTGGGAGACTGTGTGTGTGGTGGCTTCAACAGGGACACTGCATTTCCCTCTACTGCAGAACATACAGTCAGCCATATTTAAAACTTAAAATAGTAATGTATCGCGTATCCAGTGTTACTTGCTTAGAGGAGCCAGCCCCAGGGTCAGATTGTACAGCACCTGTAATCCGATCCATAATCGGCCGTCCCTTACTCCTATCAGAGCCAACTCAGTGTATTCTGGAGGAGTGGCCCTCCACTGGTTTTCTGAATTTCACTCTTTTTTCGGTTTGCCTCAAACAAATAAAAAAAATAATAAAAGGTTGTGTGTAAATAAATACTTACTAGGCTACTTTTAATTATATTTTTATATTTTGTCTTTATCAGCTGCCAAAAACGTTTGGAGTTGCATCTAAAATCAATGAATATTAATCCTTACAGGTATATACATGCAATTTTTTTTTATATATTATAAAAATATAGGCTATATTTTACACACACATACATTCATAGCCTATATATACATCATTTCACATGAATAAAGAACGTATTTATTTAGCTTACACATTAACGCAATCAGCAATCTTTCTCCAACAGTCTTCTCTTGCTTTGGCAGCAGAGACCGTATTGTTTCGAGCTTGTAATACATATTTAAATTCATCGTAATTCTGAATGATTATCTCTTGCTCCGCGGAAAGAAAGTATCGCTCTCGCTCTATCCATATTGAACGCGATTGGTTGTTCGGTGCCAACGTCACTTTGGTATGTGCACGCGCTCGTGGAGTAATCATAGCTTAAGATCAAAGCCTGAGTTGACAGAGAAAGTTGATGAGCTGCTTCATGGTACCAATAAAGCCTGATTGCATCGGTTTGGTTTTGTCAACTCAAAACTAATCCTGTAACTCTGAGTTTGTTCAGCTACCTTCATGGTAGCTGAAGGTTCACTGACCTTCATCACATTATTTGATAGACAGAAACAAAACACAATTTGTAAAATAAAATCTAGCAATGGTATATTTACATTTACATTACATTTACATTTATTCATTTAGCAGACGCTTTTATCCAAAGCGACTTACAAATGAGAACCATAGAAGCAGTTAAACTAACAGCAGGACAACAAAATGTAAGTGCTATAACCTTTCCAGTTTAATCCAACGTAGAATCCGTAAATTTTTTTTTTTTTTTTTATATAACAGAAAGGAAGAGAAGAGAAAGTGTTAGTATTACTGGAACAAGTGCTGCCGAAAGAGATGCGTCTTTAACCGTTTCTTGAAAATGGCTACGGACTCAGCAGATCTGGTTGAGTTAGGTAGGTCATTCCACCAGCAGGGAACAGTCATGGTAAAGGTCTGAGAAAGAGATCTTGTGCCTCTTTGATGTGGCACCACAAGACGACGTTCACTTGTAGAGCGTAAATTTCTGGATGGGACATAAGTCTGAAGTAATGAGTTTAGGTAAAAGGGAGCAGAGCCAGTGGTTGTTCTGTAAGCAAGCGTCAGTGACTTGAATTTGATGCGAGCTGCAACTGGCAGCCAGTGCAATTTTGTGAGGAGAGGAGTGACGTGTGCTCTCTTCGGCTCGTTAAAGACCACTCTAGCTGCAGCATTTTGGATTAGCTGCAGAGGTTTGATCGTGCAAGCTGGAAGACCAGCCAGGAGAGCATTGCAATAGTCCAGTCTGGATAGAACAAGCGCTTGAACAAGGAGTTGTGTAGCATGCTCTGATAGGAAGGGCCTGATCTTCCTAATGTTGTACAAAGCAAATCTGCAGGACCGGGCAGTTTTAGTAATGTGGTCTGTGAAGTTCAATTGATCATCAATAACAAATCCAAGGTTCCTGGCTGACCGTGATGGAGTTATGGATGACGGGCCTAGTTGAATAGTGAAGTTGTGACAAAGTGTTGGTTTGGCCGGGATAACAAGTAGCTCAGTCTTCGCAAGGTTAAGTTGAAGATGGTGGTCTTTCATCCAGTCAGAGATGTCTGTCAGGCAAGCTGAGATGCGAGCAGCTACCGTCGGATCATCAGGCTGGAATGAGAGGTAGAGCTGTGTATCATCCGCGTAGCAGTGATAGGAAAAGCCATGTTTCTGAATCACAGTTCCTAGTGATGTCATGTAGATGGAGAAGAGAAGTGGTCCAAGCACTGAGCCCTGAGGCACCCCAGTAGGTAGATGTTGTGACTTCGACACCTCACTCCTCCACGATACCCTGAAGGACCTACCTGAGAGGTAAGACTTGAACCATTGGAGTGCAGTTCCCGAGATTCCCTTCATCTTTAGGATTGACAGGAGGATCTGGTGGTTAACTGTGTCAAAGGCAGCAGACAGATCTAGCAGGATGAGAACTGAGGATTTGGAAGCTGCTCTTGCCAGTTTCAGGGCTTCGATTACTGAGAGCAGCGCAGTCTCAGTTGAGTGTCTACTTTTGAAACCAGACTGATTGTTGTCCAGGAGGTTGTTCTGTGTGAGAAAGGAAGAGATCTGGTTGAAAACAACTCGTTCAAGTGTCTTCGCGACGAATGGAAGAAGGGATACCGGTCTGTAATTATCCAGATGTGCTGGATTAAGAGTAGGTTTCTTAAGCAGTGGGGTTACCCGAGCCTGCTTAAATGCTGTGGGAAAGGTACCAGTGTGAAGAGAGGTGTTTATGATGTGAGTGAGTGCGGGTATGACTGAGGAGGAAATGGCTTGAAGTAGGTTAGTAGGAATAGGATCAAGCGGACAGGTAGTAGGGCGATTGGAAAGGAGTAGTTTGGATACTTCTGCCTCTGAAAGCAGAGAGAATGAGGGTAGAATGTGTGTGTTAGTTGGTAAAATGTGTGTGTCAGTTTGTGGATTGTTAAATTGGCCGCTGATGGTAGATGTTTTATGAATGAAGAATGTGGCAAAGTCGTCAGCTGTTAGGGTTGATGAAGGAGGAGGAGGAGGAGGGTTGAGAAGAGAGGAGAAGGTTTTAAAAAGCATGCGAGAGTCAGAAGAATTGTTAATTTTGTTGTGGTAGTAAGTCATTTTAGCAGTAGAGACATTAGCAGAGAAGGAGGAGAGGAGGGATTGATAAAGACCAAGGTCAGTAGGATCTTTCGATTTGCGCCACTTCCTCTCTGCACCCCTGAGTTTAGAACGATGTTCACGGAGAACATCGGATAACCAGGGGGCAGAGGGTGTGGTGCGGGCTGGCCTGGAAGAAAGTGGGCAGAAGTTGTCCAAGCAGTGTGTTAGAGTGGAGAAAAGAGAGTCAGTTGCACTGTTAGTATCAAGTGTTGAGAACTTGTCAGGTGGAGGAAGTGTGGATGAGACCAAAGAGGATAGGCGAGAGGGTGAGAGAGAGCGTAGGTTTCGCCGAAAGGTGACCTGTGGAGGAGTGTGTGTTGTGTTCTGAGGTAGGTTGAGGCTGAGAGTGAGGAGGAAGTAGTCTGAGGTGTGCAGTGGAGTGACTAGTGTATGGTCAGTGGAGCAGAGGCGTGTGTAAATAAGGTCTAATTGGTTACCTGATTTGTGAGTAGCTGCAGTAGATACTCGTAATTTAATTAATTATATATTAATTAAATTACGTAATTTATTTAATTAATTATATTATTTAATTAATTATATAGATTAAGAAATATATATACATTTTTATATGAAATATATATAAAATATATATATGATTATGTTGATCCCAATATTTACAGCTATTCATCATTAATACATGTAGTTTTAAGTATGGTGTATTTTAAAAACAGGCTTTATAAACTACGCAACAAGCAGAGGATCTCAGTGTCTGCAGCCTCTAAACTCCTGTGCAACATGATGCTGGGATACAGAGGCATGGGTCTGTCTATGGGGAGTATGATCTGCGGCTGGGACAAGCAGGTGAAGTCTTTGTTTAAATGACAGGCTTTGTGGGTGTTGTTTTTTGCATATTTTTTAGGGTGTTCTCAGTCTAAGCATATAATATTATACAATACAATACACACAACATACATTAAATAATAGATACAATAAATAATATTATTGTAAAGTTCTTTGTAAGAACTCATGTGTAACAATTAGGCACATAATCTCCAGATATGTTCATATGATAATTTTCCTCACATCAGGGTTATACATGTTATACAAAATATATATATATGTATATATGAAATATATATACATTTTTAAATTGAAATGAAAATGTCCTTTCACTATCTATTATTATTTTTTCTTTCAAAAATGCTGTATTGCACTAAATTTCCCTGCACTTTGTTTAACCCTTGTTATGTTGCAATATGCACAAATAAATAAATAAACATGTGTCCTGCAAAATAAGCCGATTAGGATAATTTATTTGCTACAAAAGGTAAATTAAAGTATAGAAAATACAATTAAAAAATATTACAAAGAATGCACCAAAAGTGTTTTTTGATTTGAGAAGAGTTTAATTGTGTCAGATATTAAAATAAATCAGTGAGTTTTGCACGAGTGAGAGATCATATGTGATCAGAACATTCCCTTCTTATAGCGGTGGATTAACTCGGACACGTCCTCCTTACACACCTTGATCCAGCCATCCTCCTGCATGTGGTAAACTAGAAGAAAAAACATGTGAAAACTTCATCTCTTAAACACATACACACATGCATCAACAATGAACATTAATGAATTAAGTAAATAATAATGTTCGACAGAAACACAAAAGTATTTTTGGGGGCAAATTACAGATTTTTTCCCAGCTTTAGGCTTAAACAAAATGGCACATTACTGCAGTTAAATATGTTGTACCACCAAATGTATTTACTGTTAATGAAGTTTATGTCTCAGATTTATGCTTTGTAAAACTTTGCTGTACTTACGGTTAACCACACCACCAGAGTAAGCGTCTCTGTGTGTGGCATGAGCGATACCACGTCGACCCAGCTCATACGCCTCCTCCACAGTCATATCCTCACGATATCCACTGTCCACGACTCCATACGCATAACTGTTCCCACAGCCGGTGGAAAACATCCGGCCAGAGAGACGTGTGCCATTGTCATCCACATAGTACAGGCCTGGACCCTGATGTGAGGAAAATTATCATATGAACATATCTGGAGATTATGTGCATAATTGTTACACATGAGTTCTTACAAAGAACTTTACAATAATATTATTTATTGTATCTATTATTTAATGTATGTTGTGTTTAAGTGTATTGTATTGTATAATATTATATGCTTAGACTGAGAACACCCTAAAAAATATGCAAAAAACAACACCCACAAAGCCTGTCATTTAAACAAAGACTTCACCTGCTTGTCCCAGCCGCAGATCATACTCCCCATAGACAGACCCATGCCTCTGTATCCCAGCATCATGTTGCACAGGAGTTTAGAGGCTGCAGACACTGAGATCCTCTGCTTGTTGCGTAGTTTATAAAGCCTGTTTTTAAAATACACCATACTTAAAACTACATGTATTAATGATGAATAGCTGTAAATATTGGGATCAACATAATGGGCTGCATTTAAAAACTGCATTTTCAATTCCTGTACAATATAAGGTTAATATTTGATAGTTTTATAATGAACAGATCAAAATTTAAGCATTTATTTACATAATAGTCAAATCAAATAAAAACATTGATCAACATATATTTACAGACTACATCAAATATGATGACTTGATCTTCATGATGTTAAGTCGACACGCAAAAGAACCAATGAGATTTGACATTAGTTGACATTTGAGCAGGACCGTAGCTGGGGTCTCCAGGGCCCCGGTGCAGATTGTTGCATTGGGCCCCTCGGTTGAAATAGCAGGGGCCACCTATAGCCAGGGGCCCTCAGAATCGTCACCACCTTTCGCCCCGCCAGTGATGGCCCTGCATTTGAGGTTTATGTCGGCATGTTTGATGTAGTCTGTACATGCATGCATTGATCAACGTTTTGATTTGATAGTGAATAAAGGCTTACATTTTAATCAGGTCATTACACATAATTTAGCTTAATAGCTTTATTCCCTTTAAAGTTTAAAGTTTTTTGATCCCATTAAAGGTTGTGTAGGTAAGACATTTATAAAAAACTTTTTTCCAAATTTGTTTAAACTTTTTTATATATATCAATGCATAATTAAAATCTAAGTACTCTGAAAAAAAGAGTATAAAAATCGATTGACTCTAGACCGTTTAATCTGCATTAAACACAGCTCATTATTTCGAACCGGGACGAAACAACGGATTGGCCTAGGCGACTGTCACTCTCTCGCAACCATGGCAACCACCCCTTCGCCACACAGGACCTGCCCTTTTGCGCGCACTCGTTTGGTTTGTGTAATTCAAGAGCCACGGAACCTAGGATTACCAAAACAATGGCAGAGAAAGACCAAAGTCCACATTTGCAGTTCACGAAGGCAACCCAGTCAAAAAAAGGAAGTCATTTACATTACAAGAAAAGGTAATGAACAAAAAGTTGTTGGATAAACAAAGAAATAAAACTCGGGTGAATATCGGCGAATACCCTAGTAGCACGACCTCTTGCACGACCTCCTCTGCTTCGCCCTCGACCACGGTTCTGTCCTCGAGCTGACGATGTGGTACTTGTCTCGGGAGTGTAGTCCTCATCAGAATCAACTATGCTTTCATCAAGCAAACTCTTACATGCAGAACATCATATATATGTTATAAATCTTACACGAAATTCATCTACATCACAGTGTAAATGATGGCAATGGAACAACGTGTATCACGCAACCTGTGTTTAGCTTTGCTAGACATAGCAAACGAGATAACTAGCTCGTTAGCGAATCAATAAATATATATTGTAAAGTTTACCAATATCAATATGCTAGTTTGATAGTGAGTAATAAAATACAACTTATTTGTTTAACTTCATAATGATAAATGAAGTTAGATTTTTTTATTTACATGTGTGTCTGACATGATGTCACTACATGCACTCGTTCCTCTACTCTTCGCTCGTCTACTAAGGTAAATAATGCGTCTTCAGCTCAGCTGTCAGAGTCGCGCGTTCATGTGTTTTGGGGGTGTGGCTTTGGAAGGAGACCAGAAGGGAGGGGGTGAAGTGAATGGAAATAATGAGCTGTCTTTAAAACAGTCGTGAGAGGTCTACAGACACTCGATTTTTATACTTTCTTTTTCAGAGTACTTAGATTTTAATTATGCATTGATATATATAGAAAGTCTAAACAAATTTTGATTTTTTTTTTAAATAAATTTCTTACCTACACAACCTTTAACTTTCATTGTATGGGAAAATTAATCATATCCGATGAATGGTGAACTATACGTTTAAATATTTAATAATGCACAGATTATTTTAGTTTTATTTTAGTTTTAAAATCTGTTCTTCTAATAATCTTTAACCAAATCTTTAGACGGTACATTTTCTGACACAGCTGAACTGGTAACTTCATCCTGTGAGCAGATGCTCATCCCCTTCAGAAGCATGCTGAGACAGACCTGCACTCTTTAGCCAGCAGTCTCTCCCAGTACTGACAGTCTGGAGCGCTGCCGCACATGGTGCCCAGCAGGTAAGGGTTGATCTCAATCACTTTATTGGCCTCCTTTGAGGCTGCAACACATTGGGAAAAACATCATGATAAATGCAGATAAATACATGACTGACATGATGTTCACAACTGTTTTTTACTCTGAATCCTGTTATCAACATGAATTACATGTATGACGTAAAATCAGCTTGCTATTGACTTAAGGAAGTGTTTTATACTCTTCAATAATGTATGGATGCTTACCAATGTATTTTCCAGCTGATGCTCTGGAGTCAACAGCCACGATGACTCCATGACGGAACTTAAACGCCAGGGTTGTGGTGCCATGATTCAGATCTATGGAAACGCCATCCTCACAACCGCATGATTTCAGAAACTTAGAGGGCTGATGGAAACACAATTACAGTGCATTAGGCTATATATATATATATATATATATATATATATATATATATATATATATATATATATATAGGGTGAATTGCCCTAATGTGGGACATTTTTTGCACTTCAGACTTCTGTGACATATTGCGATGTGTAACCAAAACATTATATCCACACCCAAAACCATTTTAAAAACCCCAGTATGTGTCCTAATCAAATCAAAAAGAGAAAATTCAGATAACCCATTCATAAGAGAAATTATAGACATATTATTGCTCTTATTGCAAGTTGTCTGAGAAAATCTGCAGCTTCCTAATGTGGGACAGTTGTGTTCCCAATATGGGACACTGACAAATCTATGATAAAAGACCAAAAATCACATTGATACATGTAGAATAGTATAATCTTATTTTATTTTAGATTCTTTTTAAAATCTTAGTTAGTAATTTTCTTGGTTATGAATGGATGAAACATGTAAAATAACAATATTTTTAGTTATATTATCCATTTCCAGTAAACCAGTATCACAATCCATAAACAAGACCATTATATCAGTTATAGTGATTAAACACACCTATAGTGGTTAAAACATCTAACAAATAAACAGAGAAACTTTGGACCAAAATAATTTGGTATAATTACAACTAAAAAATAAATGTACAATTGTTTCTTTTTCCTCTTTACAAAAACAGCATAATGGAGAAACCCCTTCTTTAAACTTACTGATAAAATCATTACATGGATAATATCTATTTATTATTTTAAAGTGAGCTTCTTTGACTTATTTATTAGGAATTACATATTTATTAATATCTGACCACAGAATCTGAAAAAAGGTAATGCAAATCCTGTTTCCATTTCATCAATGCCTTTTTTTCTTTAGTTAAGATTTGTCTAATATAAACATTATTAATATTTGTATTAAAATTAAAACAAAAAAAAAATTAAACCATGCCCCACCACACATTTTTGACTCATTAAAGTACTGTCCCACATTAGGCTGATCATGCTGTCCCAGATTTGGAAACCACATTTCCTAATGTGGGACACTAGGAAATTTTATAAAAATATAAAATATATAGTTTATACACATAAAATTACACTATTTTTTGATGGACAAACATTTCATAAGCATATTAGACTAAAAAGTAGCAGGATTGCTTTGTTTAAAATCTATTTAACTCCTTAACATTAAATTTGTTAAAACTCTATGTCATTAACCTTCATATGGGTTTCACACAAGGTGTCTCCTGTTTGATGATTGCTCCATCCTCAAATATGATTGGACATTTGATAGGTCATGTGATTTTGATCACATGACACCACAGCTTTGTCTAACCCATAGTTTCACTGTCATTCATGTATTTATGGGGGACAAACACTAGACCTTAGGTGTCCCACATTAGGCAGTGTCCCACATTAGGGCAATTCACCCTATATGAAGAGTTCAGATGCAAAAGCCTCTAAATGCCATCTGAAATGCCATTCTAAAATGATAATTTTTATCAAGCTCGTATATATAAATTCAGTAATTTCACTTAAATGAAAATTAATGGGTAATTTTTCTTGCCATTTAAATGAAATTATTGAACTTAAATATACAGGCTTGATAAAAATGATAATTTTAGAAGAAAATTTCAGATGGCATTTAGAGGCTTTTGCATCTGAACTCTTCATATATATATATATATTTTTTTGTTGTTGTTGTTGTTGCTGAGAGTCTGCTCCCTATGTTTCAATAAAGCATTTTTTTCTGGGAGAAATGAGAAACATATTCTTGCCATATAAGCAAATAAAATATTTTTAAAGTAACACTAGGTAGCTTTTCAACCTTCATAATATATTTCCAAGTCTCTTGTGATGGTACATCGACTTACAATAGGTTGAATGACACGTCTGCCATAGCCTAACGGGGTCTGTAGCGTTTTTAATCGTACTTTTAAACTTCATGGTTCGGGTAGTAACCCGAGCACAAAAAGAACTACAAAATTCGACTGCTTTACGGCATTATGCTACCTCACTTCCCCCAACACGTCCTCACATGCTGTTGGACTTGTAAGTATATTGCTTATATTGTATATCACTCGGACAAGCTTTCACTCGTTGATGTGAGCTAAAAAGCACCTGGCGTTCTTGTTGATGAACAAGTCAACTTGCCTCAAGTTACCTCAGTGACTTAAACATCTTCGGAGGCCAACTGTGCTTGTTCGATGTCCGACGATTTGTACCGCGTTGTGTTTATTCCCCAATCGAACTCGTGTAACTGTCTGTCAAACGTTCTACCGTCCACAGCATTACTTGATGGACAAAAATAGGAGCATCAAACAGAAACAACTCGCTTACGGGGTGTGAGGCGCACATACAATACAGACTGCCGACAGTTATTAACAGGGCGCACGCAAAGGGGACACACCTTATTTCCACTCGTTACAACTTTCACCCAACTGAACAGGGACCGATATACAGGGTGGAGGGGATCAGGCCGTGAGTGAAGAGACTGCTCTGCGTGAGTGGTATTTACGACAGTAACGTTAAATACAAGTAGTCCACAGCGACTCTAGGGGTCGTTGTTTGACCAAAACGGAAATCCTACCTAGTGGGGCTTTAAAATGTCGTTTTAATAACCTATAACCGGCTCCACAACTGCTGAAAATAGTCTTTAAAACAAAAAAAATAGGGTTTATGTAGGAATATTTTTGGGATTAGCCTAATCTGTTAAAGGGTTACTTCAGGATTTAGCATTAAGCTTTGTATTAGTAGAAAACCAGTAGTATTTTCGAATTGCCGTGCTTCCCCCCCCCCCTCATATCCCCCTGATATGAGAGAAAAATTAATTTTTAGTCTGGAAAAAATCCTCCGATGACGCAAAAATCGTCATTTTGCGTCATCGGAGGATTTTTGTGCCTGAGGCTAAAGACTACAGCCAGTGTTCCGCATGTTTTCACCACGCCCATATGGGGCGGGATGGGGTTAGATTTCAATCACAATTCTGCGCGCGCAAGATCATATTTTGAGCGCGCAAAAGGGCATTTCGCACGCGCGTGAACTGAGTTTTGCGCAGAAATGTTCGTCTCGCAGATAAGAAAATATTTCGAGCGAACGAAAATCATTTTTGCATTTAAATGAAGTATTTTGGATGTGCGCAGACGTTCTCTTTCACATGTGCAAAGTTCAGACGCTCGCTTGCTCAACACACAACCCAGCGTTACAATATGCCATAATTCCAGCCAATCAGAGATTAGGCTGCTAAATTCTGATTGGCTGGCTTGACAACCAATCACAAGACTCCCTGCATCACTGAATGTGGAAGAGGAAAAATACAGAGGTGGAAGATGTTTGTTTGATTTGTTTAATGACTTGATCGCTTCAATTTAAGTTCAAATGTCTAATCATGTCGTATTATTACTGTACATAATGTCCTAGTGTTTCCTACACCTCAAATGGTAGTTCTAAGTTCTTTCTGAACTGCAAGTTATGTAATTAACATTGGATATGAATGTGACCGAGCTGGGGTCGATGTTACACGTTTTCAGAAATGAAGATGGACAGACTTTTCCCCTTTTAGTGAGATAAGTGTATAAAACCGGTACATCACTTGTATCAGAATAAAAAATAAAAAAAACATCATGTAAACGTAGAAATGCAATTTAATAACGTTAAAATAACAATTTACTGATCCTTGGAATTATTTAAACAAAAACATTCACAGCAGAGATGTTCTGTAAAAACCGTATTAAATAAATATAGGATGAAATATATTTAGGATGGATAGTGTGCACATTGGGATGCAGGCTTGTTCCCCTCACTGCAAAATGTGGGTGGGACATGTGGGTAACAATGCAAACATGTAAATATAACTGTAAGTGAAAATCTATATCTATATATTAAAAAAATCTATATAATTACTCGCATTATTAGATTTTTATTTTGCAGTGAGGGGAACAAGCCTGCATCCCAATGTGCACATATCCATCCTAAATAGTATTTAAGAATATACAGTATATTTATTTAATACGGTTTTTACAGAACATCTCTGCTGTGAATGTTTTTGTTTAAATAATTACAAGGATAAGTAAATTGTTATTTTAACGTTATTACATTGCATTTCTACGTTTATATTATGTTTTTTTTTTGTTTTTTTTCTGATACAAGTGATGTACCGGTTTTACACACTTATCTCACTAAAAGGAGAAAAGTCTGTCCATCTTCATTTCTGAAAACGTGTAACATCGACCCCAGCTCGGTCACATTCATATCCAATGTTAATTACATAACTTGCAGTTCAGAAAGAACTTAGAACTACCATTTGAGGTGTAGGAAACACTGGGACATTATGTACAGTAATAATACGACTTGATTAGACATTTGAACTTAAATTGAAGTGAAGTGATCAAGTCATTAAACAAATCAAATATATACATAATAATATAAACATCTTCCACCATGTATTTTTCCTCTTCCACTTTCGGTGATGCAGGGAGTCTTGTGATTGGTTGTCAAGCCAGCCAATCAGAATTTAGCAGTCTCATCTCTGATTGGCTGGAATTATGGCATATTGTAACGCTGAGATGTGTTGAGCAAGCGAGCGTCTGCGCTTAGAGAGCGCTCAGGGCTGGTATGAAAGGAGCAAGAAAGTACAACTTTGCACATGTGAAAGAGAACGTCTGCGCACATCCAAAATACTTAATTTAAATGCAAAAATGATTTTCGTTCGCTCGAAATATTTTCTTATCTGCGAGACGAACATTTCTGCGCAAAACTCAGTTCACGCGCGTGCGAAATGCCCTTTTGCGCGCTCAAAATGTGATCTTGCGCGCGCAGAATTGTGATTGAAATCTAACCCCATAGGATCTCACAGAATGTAAAGAGAGGGTCAGCCATTTTTCTGTACAAGCTAAGCTAACAGGCTCTTGCCTCTTGCCCAAAGTAAATTTTAGTCTTGCAAACTAAATCATATGAAAACAAGTTAGGCTACTCCAACAAGGCAGTTATTCATAGGATAACATAGAATGAATAGCAACTGCAAGTTGTATTACAAGCATAATTCATTCACCAAAAACTGTCCTTTGTATGTCCCTACATGGCTAAGACTGATATACTGATATAAGTACCAGTACTGAACTTCATTAGCCTGGGTGCCAGTAGAACTTAGCCCCGCCCACAACAATCTGACTAGAATCTGACTATTCTGACGTCAGGCTAGAACTTCGTCTCATTATTTGATAGACAGATTCTAAGGCAAAAGACATTTAAAAAAACAATGTTTTTTTTTTATAAAATCTACCAATAGTATATTTACTTGATTATATATAGATTCAAATTTATATCCAAATTTTACAATTGAAAAGAAAATGTCCTTTCACTATCTTTGTATATTCTTCCAAAATGTTGTATTGCACTAAATTTGTCCCTGCACTTTGTAACCCTTGTATGTTACGACTAAGCACAGAAACATTTATTATTAAAACACATACAGGTGTTATGTGTGCTACAAATTAAGCCGATTAAGATCATTTATTGGCTAAAAAAAAGTAAAGTAGCCTACAGAAATTACAATTCAAAAAATGACAAAGAATGCACCAAAAGTGTTTTTTTTTATTGAGAAGAGTTTAATTGTCAGATATTAGGCTATAATAAATCAGTGAGTTTTGCACGAGTGAGAGATCATCAGAACATTCCCTTCTTATAGCAGTGGATTAACTCGGACACGTCCTCCTTACACTAAATCATGGACCATGTGTTTCAAGTTTTTGTGGACATATTTCATATAGGCCTACTCTAGAGCTCTAAACACGAACCAGCACTGTGTATGTGCACATATTTCATCATGTTTCTTCAGATGAAATATATGTGCAAATAAGGACACTGATACATACAGCCATATTTAGTGATTAGTCAGACTGCACACAAACACCTCACACAACCTGCTTTGCTCAATTCTACCAACCGTTGACCCAATTATATGATTGGTCATGCATTTGACACGGAAAACCTGCAACTGTGAATTCCGTCTAACACTTTGGTTCATAAATTGAACTGGTTTAGATTAGATTAGATTAGATTCAACTTTATTGTCATTACACAAGTACAGGTACAAGGCAACGAAATGCAGTTTGGGTCTAACCAGAAGTGCAATAGCAGCAAGTGCAGGATATACAGTGGTTCCATAAGTGCAGTACATGGATATGTACTGAATAAATATAGAATTGAATACTATTATAAACAGAAAGAAACTTATTATAAAAAGTTTGTAGGCCTAGCTTTAGCGAATAATAATAAAATAAACCCCTAATAATGAAACACCTAAATGTTGTTTGATTGAACCTGAATGCTTCAGAGTTTATAAGCTATTTAGCCTACTAGGCCTGCTTTAAGGCTATTTTTAGATTATCTACTTGTTTTCTATTTCTATTTCAAGAGCACCACCAAGAAGAAACAGGAAAAACTTTTTTTTATAAATAGACCTACATTGTTTGTTTTTGTAGGCCTTTTTTCGGGTTTAGCATAATGATGATGTGCAAAACTGTTATGAAAATACAAAAATAAACAATGTAAGCCAGATGTAAACAATGTACAAATAGGTAAAAAAAAGTCAAGCCAGTTTTGCGTTAGCTATTTCATTTCATCTTTAAATTTAATTTGAATTTCATCTTGATATTTGAAAACAATGATAAGCATATCATTATATTGCACGACCTCTGGCTTCTGCTTTGACCGTTTCCAGTTTCTGAATGCTTGAACAGAAACGCTTTTATTGGGATGAATTAACTAAATCGAGTCAACTCCTCACGGAAATAGGCTACCCATCTAAATGAAACCGAAAGTAGAACATCGCAAGGAAAATGCGAATGAGAACAACCCTAACATGGGCTATAGCTTGTAGTCTTCAAAAAGGACCAAATTACTTTTATTCTTAGTCTAAGTTTAGAAATAAATAGACGTCGCACGATGGAGCTCAAGATGCAACATGTAAAAGCGCTGCTCATGGACCTGGCGATAAGTTGTGTGCTACATTACAGCACAAACGCCTTTTTAAAGAATAACAGCAGTGTATTTCTCCTGACTCAAATCTGGTTCGTGGCTGTTGTGAAGTGGGTAAGTCTCAGGTGTTTTCTGCACGGCAGCTGGAAAGATGCGTCCCTGCGGCGCTGCGTAGCGGTGACATGCTTGATGTGCCCGGTTTATGAAAGCGGACTGACGCTCCTCATGAACACTCAGCCGGAGAACTGGAGCGGGTCTTTGTCTTGCCTTGGAAAAACTATAAGTTCCACCGCTGCAACACTTATAGCTTGTTTGTTCTGGGAAGTAAGTTTTCCAGACACAAAAAGAAAAGTGGAAAGTTCAGAATGCGCGGAGAAGAAACAGAGAAACCGGGCGCTCTTCATGCGAGTGGTCCGTTATTCCAAGCCCGACGCCCCCTTACTGAGTGGAGCGTTTGTGTTTCTGGCACTCGCGGTCATATGTAAGTATGGATTAAGAGAAATACTTTGCAAACAGACTTTTCAAATTAAGTTTAAAACTGTATATGATTTTCTTCTTTTTGTATTTTAAAGGTGATATGTGCATCCCATATTACACGGGAAAGGTCATAGACATCCTGGGAGAACATTACCAACCAAACAGCTTCATGTCAGCAATCTTTCTCATGGGCCTCCTCTCACTGGGCAGGTAGGCTACTGAATGTTATTTAATAGTAATCTGTGAGCTATCACAGTTTATAGTTTAATGATTGCATGTGTCAAAATGTCAACAACATGTGTCCTGTGTGTTGGAAGATAGGCTAAATTAATATATGTGAATATTGTATTGATCCATAGCTCTTTATCCTCTGGGTTGCGTGGAGGTCTCTTCATGTGCACTCTGTCGAGACTGAACAAGAGAGTTCGTCTTATGCTCTTTGATTCTTTGGTCAAACAGGAGATAGGATTTTTTGAGGATAAAAAGACAGGTAGGATTAATTAGCTTTTATGCTACAGGCACAAATTTGAAGCGTTTGTGTTCAATTATTATCTCAAACTGTTTTTTATCTGTTGTCAGGGGACTTGACATCACGTCTGTCTGTCGACACCAAGTTAATGAGCCAATCAGTGGCAATGAATGTGAACATCCTTCTGCGTAGCTTAATTAAAAGTGTTGGCGTCCTGTATCTGATGGTCAGCCTGTCCTGGAAACTCACACTGGTGACTTTCATCGAAGCCCCGCTGATTGCCATCACTCAAAAGATTTACAACACACACTATCAGGTCAGTTTAACTGATTTAGGTATTTAAATGTAACTCAGAGTTGAAATGACAGTAATTATAAAGCACATTTTAGATCACCCCACTGAAGTTGATGTTATCTGATATTAAAATGTAAGATCAAGTTAGGCATCTCATTTTGAAATCTTGCTTTATTAACATTTCATATTGTGGACCCTTCACCCATCGAATATATCCTTTGTATATCTGTTTCTTTTCATTTCTGAACGATTTTTTTTTCTTTTAAATGTTTACACTGAACCAAAACCATCTTGCTGTGCAGCAATTATCAAAAGAAGTTCAGGACTCGGTGGCCAGAGCCAATGAGACAGCAGGAGAAGCGGTTGCCGGGGTGAGGACTGTACGCAGTTTCCGCATGGAACCCAGTGAAGCCCGTCGTTATGACGACCGATTGACTGACACTCACAACCTGAAGACTCAAAGAGATACAGTGAGAGCAGTCTACCTATTAGTGCGACGGGTGGGTCTGCTGCATAGGATTCTATCCTTATATAATTCAATTTTAATATATAAAATGTATTTAATATATTTAATTAAATATGAAATATTTATTTGAATATAAAATAGTTAACATATAGTAAAATACAAAGTAAACATACATTGCATTTGCAATATATTTCAATATAAGTACAGTAGGTTAAATATACAATACGTTAAGTCAAATATATCACATACTAATCATAGTTAACACTCTGCTCAACATTAAACTTTTCTAAAAGCTGTGCACATTTTTCTTTACATCATCAGTCATATAGCATTAGGTTTTATTTTACTGTATTTTTATTTATTATATTTGCAGCTGATGTCATTAGGAATTCAAGTTCTGATGATGTACTACGGTCGTCAGTTCATCAAGTCAGGCTGCATGACTACAGGCAACCTTGTGTCCTTCATCCTCTACCAGAGTGACCTGGGATCATACATTGGGGTATGGACTCATTTTGTTCTGATATAGTAACTGTCTCTTTCTTGGTGCATTCATTCAAAGCCCTATCTGAACCCAAATAGTTTTCCTAATATTTGAGTTTCACTGATTCTGTGGTTAAATAAATTTGGAATAAATGGAAATTGTGGTTTATATATATATATATATATATATATATATATATATATATATATATATATATATATATATATATATATATATATATATATATAATGTATATTATGTATGTACCCAGGATGATTTTATTTTTACCATCATCAGATACTATAGAGAAAGTGAAGTGAATTAAGGTGAATCTCAGAAAGTGCAGAAATGAATAGTGTATAGCAGTGTTAAATGTGATCCTTAATCTTATTAATTATTAATTAGCTTAATTACATAATGTACATAAATTACTTACATAATGTTTATATACACATCCAGACAAAAACTCTAATTTTAGTGTAAGGCCTTTGCCGATTCACACTTCATTGTCAGATGCCGACAGATGGCAACAGACACGGACAGACCGGTTTTGTCAGTGTGTTACTCCTTTTGGAGTCTGTCGGAGTTTGTTTTCACCAATTGAACATGCTGAAATTATAATATCTGAGAAGTGCTTTAATCAGGTGACTGTTGCGTTGGTCTGTGTCTGCCGGTGCAGTGTAAAATGGCCTTTAGTAAAAATTTCAACCATATAATATTATAAATCCCAATAGAAATGTGGCACTATTTTTAATATTTTGTACAAAACTGTGAAATCAGTGAACTCTCTTGTTCTGTCTTTCCACAGTCTCTTGTATACATGTATTCTAACATGCTAAACTCCGTGGGTGCGGCTGCTAAAGTTTTTGAGTACCTGGATAGAAAGACACTGGTGGGCATGGATGGAAGTCTTCATCCTGAAACCTTGACCGGCAAAGTCCACTTCAACAACCTCACCTTCTTCTACCCAACTCGACCTGATCAACCAGCCCTCAAGGTACAGTACAATGCATTCTGTGCATATTATATTTTAAACAATATATACAAAATATATAATCTTTATATTTTATATTTCCTATATATCTCCAAATAAATGTATTTGTATATTGTATACAAATTCTGTATATTTGTTTTTAATTAATATGCTGTTTGTTTGATTGATTGATTGATTGTTTTCAGAACTTCTCTCTGGAGTTGAAGCCGGGTCAGATGACGGCTCTGGTGGGAATGTCAGGTGGGGGGAAGAGCACCTGTGTGAGTCTGCTGGAGAGATTCTACCAGCCTCAACAGGGACATATTCTGTTAGATGGACAACCACTGCAGAACTACCAACACAAATATTTGCACCAGAAGGTTATTTCAGGATTATTAAATCATCGCATTGCATTTTTATGTCCATTGTGAAATTATTTGACTCTAATATAGACTCTTGCTCATACTTAAGGTGGCCATGGTAGGTCAGGACCCTGTGCTTTTTTCTGGCTCCATCAGGGACAACATAGCTTACGGTTTGACTGATTGTGATCAGAAAAAGGTGGAGGATGCAGCCAAAGCTGCCAATGCCCATGATTTCATCAGTCGACTAGAAAAAAGATATGACACAGGTACAGCTAAAGAATCATTCTTCCATTTATGCATGCTAATAAATGCATTGCAGTTACTATTTGACTCTCTGGAAATTATATTTTCAAATGTAGAGTATTTACCATACCATATCTCTTATTTATTTGGCATAATACTTCAGTTGTTAGGACCTTTCATTAAATCTGTGTATGGGTATTATGTGCATTAGATGTTGGAGAGCGTGGTTGTCTTCTCTCTGGGGGTCAGAAGCAGCGCATCGCTATTGCCAGAGCTCTTATCAGACAACCTCAGGTGCTCATACTGGATGAGGTCACCAGCAGCCTGGACACCGAGAGCGAACGCATGGTACATTTTTCATCACCTCTACTTTACTACATTTCAAACCAACCTCTGGTGAATCTGTTGTATTACTGAAAAATAAGCCCATTGATACAACAACTTTTCACCTATTTTTTTTATACCACTTTGCTTTATTTCATTAATAGGTTCAGGATGCTCTGGGTCGTTGTCCCAACCAGACCTTGCTAGTGATTGCACATAGGCTGAAAACAATTGAAAGGGCAGACCAGATAATTATGATTGACAAGGGGGAGGTTGTGGAGCAAGGGACACACCAGGAACTGATGGAGAAGAAAGGAAATTACTATAAACTGAGAGAGAGGCTCTTCACTGAAGAAGAAAAAGAAGTAGACGAGGAGGAGGTCAAACACGAATGAGTTGCTTATTATAAGCATTTTCCAAGAATACATTACTATTTTTAATAACAGGCAGCAAATTCACAATGAAACAGAATTTGTTTCCTTTTAAAATAGCATTGTATTCATTAAACATTTAGCTTTTTGTTAGGTAACTGTTTGTATTTTTTCCACTTTGAATAAACTTTCAACGTTAAACATTTAGTCAATTAATGCTCTCTTGTTTGAAAGTCTAGAAAACAGCAAAAGCAGTGAAATATAAAACAGCAATAATGGCAAAATTGATATATGTGTATTGTCAGTTTACTGTATGTGAATATACACCTATATTTGTGTTTCATTACTCATTTTGTCATTCTGATTAATATACCAATATTTTCTTGTGAAATGTTTTCATTTTCCTTAGAACAATTATCTGCAAGGTGCATCAAGAGGCCTAAAATATTAAAAATGAACATTGCACAAAGGAAAAAAAGAGAGAACGTTTTTATTGATAAATCATACAATGCATTAAACATCATTTTTGTTCACACTTGTGCTGTCTTGGATGGCTCCATTATATCCGGATCATAGAATGTAGGAAGCTGGTTTCCGAGAACACATTTCTCTTCCACGCCTTCACTGTCAATAGTAACAAGGTAGGCCACACCCCCGCTGGAACCATCTCTGCTCATTGCCAGTGACAGACCTTGAAGTACAAGCCACATTGTAAAGATTCACAATCCAAATACTGCACATAATATAATTTTGGAAAGAATTTTAAGCCAAAAAATGTTGACTTTTCACACACTGATATTCATGATAATAGGCACAGTATTTTAAATAGGCCTAACCTAAGTGGATCATGTATACAGTAGGCCTACATTGCTCTGGTAAAACAATTAAGAAAAGCATGTGACTCTTGAAATCTAACTATAGAAAGAAAACCAATATATATGTGACGCACTGTTGATCACAAACTCCTGGCTCTCCTGTCTGGTCATGCGTGGTCTGTATTCAGCATCCACAAAGCCATAGATATAAAAACTTCCAGAGCCACCCACTGCAAACGGTTGTCTGGTAATTAACCCATTAAGAGTTGCGTAGACCTACAAAGACAAACACAAAAGTAATGAGGTACATTCATTAAACATCTACTCAATATTTACTTAAGCACTACTTAAGAATTTGTTAAAAATGAATGAAAATCCATTACTGAGGACATGTTCTTCCTTATCCAGATTCATACGGTGATCCTACAATCTCTTATTTTACATTTTTAGCGATCTGATCTTTTTTAATTGAATGGTAAACACACAACACAAAGATTTTACAGATAAAACAAGACACTCAAATAGAGACTACATGGGGTTTAATAAGTAAAAATAAAATAAAATGGAAGAAATAAAATTAAGACAGCAGTTCAAAGTTTTACTTTTTAATTAACTAACTCTTTAGCAAAAATATAATTGTATATAGATCTTTTATTATCAATATTTTTAAGCGAGTCAATAAACATAAATATATCCATACAAACCTTAAATTTGGTTAATTTAGTCCTTATGCTCTTTTGCATGAAATTCACCAAATAAAATAAGATTCCCCATTAACAGATAAACAAATGCACTTTTGGAATCAAAATATATATTAAAAAAAATTTGCAAGTTATGTCAAATTATGCCCAGATATCTGTTGAACAAAAGTTTAAAAGTGAACAACTTTCATCAATGTCCAAAGATTTTGATTATGAGCTATGGGGTCTCATTTGATAGGAAATTATGGATTAATGTCAAAAAAGAATGTCCAGTTACATATTTGTGTATGAATGCTGAGGAGTGGTTGAAGCTTGACAAAAATGTTGTTGCATAGAATTTGAACTATTAGCACACAATGGCTGCATCCTAAATCTTAAAAATGCTGCCTTCACTCAAAAAAATGATTTTAGCTCTTTGTTCAATTTCATTAATTAAAATGAGCATATACGACACAATCCTTCATAGAAATGATTCCAGCTTAATTTCATTAAATGTAATCAATGTAATTTAAAAAAAAATTGGTTTACCAATTTTTTTTAAATTGAGTCAACATGAATATTTTTCGTTCGTCTTAACTGGATGTCACTCAAAACATTAATTTTGGCCTCTTGTTAAAATAATTAAAATAAGCAAAAGTAACACGATTGTTTAATATTGTCACAACATAATTTAATTGTGTTCAATCAACCTAATTCATTTGTGTGAAAACTACATGAATCATTCTTGTTGACATCTAACTGGGCAGTGGATCTGTAGTTCCCAGCATGCTTTGCAAGGGACTGCATTAAAAGGGGTCAATTTAGGGAAAAAGTGTTATTTTATGTGTTTTTCAGTAAATGGAAAGATGTTGTTAGTTAATGTTACTGTTTAATGTTCAGTTATGTTAGAAACTTAGAGGACTTTCTGTAATGTTTTTGAATTTTGTGGTTACCATTATGCAGAAGAGTGGCGACTGTGTTTAGGCTGTGGGCTCAGTATTACACTATTACACTATAAATGCATTGAACCTCCTGTTCAGGCTGTAGGTACTTAGTACACACTATGCATACACCTCACTTGCAGTCTGGCAAAAGTAATATTACATTACTATGCAAACATTGGTTTTAATTCAATTGAACACTAGTAGTGTATATCATTAGAAGTGACCGTAGAGTCAAATTAACTAACATTATAATGTTGGTGATTGAAGGCAGGACAAAAAATAAAAAATGTAGTTAACCTGACAAAACTTTATCTAGCAGGAATGACTAAATTAATTTAAATTCATACAACAAGATTACAACAAATTATTTCAAACTAATTCGAATTTGTTGGAAAAATGTAATTCAATTTCGTGGAAAACCTTTCCTTAATTTAATTATGTTCGTTCAACAGATTATTTTTTTGAGTGTTCGGAGGTTGCATTTCAAGATAAGAAAGCACCAAGGCATGTCAGAATCCAATGTTAGCTTCACTTCTGTCTCCTGAGATACCTTCCTCTTATTGGTTTTTGAAGGCAGCATGTATCCTTCGCTGCCTTTGATATCCCACAAACCTGTGCTTTTCAATCTGTGACAGTTGAGCTCAAAAATTAAGATAGCATCTGCGGTTGGTGGTCACTTTGTGTGTAAATGTCCATTTTTGACCCACGTTTTCCACTTTTTATGTCATATCAGCGAGAAATTATTATAGTAATTTAATATTCTCTTAGTTTTCATCAAAGCTCGCTCTATTTTTGATGTAGATCATTGAACTGTTATGCTGCCTCAGGAGTCTGTCTGAAATCAGTTTTCGTGAGATACTCTCATGTGCAAACGCTGCCTGCAAAGTCATTGCCTGAAAGGGCAGCGTGGAAACAAGTGAACTGACTACGATTTCGGATGATTAGCCAATGAAATTTCTAAACGGCAACTCTCTTAAACCTACTGGAAATCAACCATTGTCAAAAAACAACAACGTAGAACTGCAAAGACTGCTCAATCAAAAGGGGAAAGTGACAGAGGGCAAGATCTGAACCACAGCGGTGGATATAAATCCTGTTCATATGGCATTTTTACAGTGATCACCATCAGGATTTCTTCAGCCATCAGATCATCCGCTCATGAGAGCTTCTCCTCAACTATGCAATTTTATGTTTCAACCACGACGATAGAGAGGACAAAGTTCCATAGTAAAGTCACAATAAAATCAAAATTGACAGTTCTTATTTTTGTATGGAATACTACAGTATTTAATTATTTATCCTTGCACATCATTATTTTATTTCAATGTGTCTTCATAATCTTTAATCAAAATAATGTAATCTTTAACCAGAAAAAAAAAATCTTCTCAAATGATGTGCTTACTGGCATGAGGGCGGGACAACCTGTCAGTCACATGAGATCACAGCAATAGCACACCACCACCATCCAATCAATTCCATGTGGCCAAAATCAGGTTCAAAAGACTTAGTCTGGGCCAAAATGCCAGGGCCAAATTTTTTGGTCCCAGTCCAGCCCTAGTCTGCATGTAGGCCTACTGTAAACATAAATAACCACTTCGTACCTGGCCCCCGTCTTTCTTGTCCCATCCACCCACAATAAGATGAGCAGAAAGTTCCTCTTTGTATTTGTAAGAGATGTTTTTCACAAGAGTTGCTGCTGAGCACACCAGGGGTTCCTCATCCACCTCAATGCTGATAAACAGATTTACAGACAGAGAAAGTTCAGCAATATAAATGTGTTGTGTAGGCTACCTATAAGTGCAATATCTTCTGTATGAAAGTGGTATTTTTACCTGTGCACATCCAGTTGGTAGTTGACTATCTCAGCAATGGTTTGAGCATCCGCTGCTGATCCAGACAGAGCGCAATAGATCTTGTCATGGAGGGGGGAGAGCTTGTTCATAACACGATTCACCACTGTCTCCCTGGGGGAAACAACAACAAGATGAAGATTAAAGTAGTCTAAAACAATACATGAATCTAAAGATCCAGAGACGTAGTTTATAGAATAGTAGCAGACTAGCAAGATGTCAGCACGTCCATCGAGTGTCCTAAGTCTCACCCTGCAGAAACTCTTGAGTCGGAACCAAGCACTACTCCACCATCGAACTCTATGGCTATTATTGTCGTCTAGAGATAGAATACAAGGAAAACTGTGTTAAATATGTAATTCTGGAAAAAAATTACAATAGAAAAGCAAAATTATTCTGTTATTCTGACGGAATCACTGAGATCGACTTACTCCCATTTTGAGTCCTTTGGACCCGCCATAGTCGCAATTACTCCCTTGCATCGTGTCTGACTGTGATCGCCTCGGTACAGCTGTATTAACAATTACAAAATATTTGGTTAGGCGGTTTAATTCTTTAAAAACGATTAAAATGTGTCGGCAAAAGAGACAACGCAGCCTACTTTCACTTTCGTGCTAATGCGTCACGACGCTGAGCTGCGCTTCTGTGCGCACAAACTGCATCCACGTCCTCATTTTACGCCACCTGTTTAACCATTGTTTGGTTTAAAATATCAAAATATCAAGTCATTTAAATAAGTTGTTTTCTTTCTGTCATTTCCTGCCATTTTGCACATAGACTCTTAGCAATTATGCATTGAAGAGCCAAAAAGGGATTTTCGCAGCTTTATGTCATAGAAGAAGGGATGTAGTTAAAAACCTTGCCATTTGGAACCTTGAATTGAAAATTGAAATGTAAAGAATAAAGAACATTTTTTGCAAATGCAGCATTCCATTACTAAAAAATATTTTGATCAATAAACTTAATATTGAGGAAAATTTTAAAATTCCTGTATCAATACCAAAATGGGAGTAAGTCTATCTCCATTCAAACAAATAAAGTTTTAATTGAAACAATGACTTAATTTGAGTTATTGTGTGTTAAATAACTAGGCTAATCAAATACAAAGGTGCCTGTTAAAATGAATTTTCCCCACAAAATGTACACATAAAAAAAAAAAAAAAACATCAACTGTGGTAACCCATATTCTTCAAAATATTTTCTTTTGTGATCAGCAGAAAAAATAAATACATACAGGTTTGAAACAACTTGAGGGTGAGTAAATGATGACAGAATTTTCCTTTTTTGGTGAACTATGCCTTTAAGAGCCTTTGGCCAGGGATTGTTGTAACATGAGTTGAGTTGTAACACCAAATTTAACCAATTAGAAATTAACTATAGTGGTGACATCATTACATGTGAGTGGTACAAAATATTTGTAATAACTTTTCATTCAAGTAAATTTGACTTACAAATTATATTCAGGTACATAACTGAAACTGATAATGTTTTCTATATTGTCTGTTTTTATAAAAAATTGTATCTAAAAGTTTGAGGCACATATCACAAAAACACTTAAACACAGTAAAAGTTGGCTATCTCCTTTATCAAAATGTATCATGTACTGGATTATGTGAATAACAGCACATATAAGCACATTTATCTAATAAAATCAACTTGAGCTATTTCGGAAAACCTGTTTCCCAATATTTGGGTTTATTCTACAAAGAACACAAATGATTTTATGACAGGCTACATAAAAAAAAAACTGTTTGCAAGCATGCTCATACTCAAAGAAACACAAAAAGAATGTTTTTGCCCTTTTTAATAACTGACTGATTAATGTAATGATCAATGTTTACAGTGCAAAATTCATAAGAATACACACAAGTGAAAACAACAACAGGTAAAAATGCTGACACTTATGCTAAGCGCTGTAGAACAGGCAGTTTGTTGCCCGGAATCAGCTGCCTCTCTGCACCTTTCTCCGTCACAATGGCAAGATGCACAACGCCGCCACTCACATTGTCCCTGTCCATAGCTAATGAGAGGGCTGGGGAAAAGAATTAACAATATGTGAATAGTTCTGTGTTACTGAGACAAAAAAGCACAGTGAAAAAGAAAGTAAGAGGGACAGATTCATGGAAAGGGAGTGAGTGCAGCTGTCAAAGAGCATAAAATAAACTCTGCAATTATCCATACCATTAGTTGTGAAAGTGAGACACTCTTCTCTGGTCATTCCAGGCTTGAATTTGGCATCTGCATATCCATAGATATAGGTGCCACCAGACCCACCAATAGTAAACTCCTGCTCCACAATCATGCCTCCAAGAGACACCTGGAACACCTTTGAAAAAAGAATAAGACTCATTATATTTATATTTCATAACTGAAAAACACAATAGATGTATGAAATGAAAAATGACATAACAGACCTGAGGGCCCCTCTTGCGATCCCAACCAGCCACAATAAACCCGGCACTAAGTTCGTCTCGATGGGTATAGCAGAAGCTCCTCATAATGGCGGCAGCAGATTGGACCAAGGGGGGTTCCTCCATTTGCATGCTAAAACAAATTTATCAACAGCTAGCATTAAATATAAAGTAAGTCATCGGTCTATACAGATGATGGTAGAATGGTTGCTATATGGCATATGGGAATATTAATGCTTTTGTATCCATTATTGTATCTAGGATAATACTGTCATTGCTGCAAAAGTCAAAGTGATAAATGCTCACCTGTGAAAACCGAGCTGATGGATGACAGCATTTGTGACAGCCTGAGCATCAGCAAGGGATCCAGCCATGCAGCAGAATATCTGGTCATGAATCTGGACAACTTTGTTGATCACTCTTGATGATACATATTCTCTACAAACATAAATATCCACAGTATTAGATAAGTGGTTCATGTGTAACTTTAAAGAAAGAAGAAAGAACACTTACTCTCCCATAGAGGCTCGTGAATCAGATCCAATCACCACTCCCCCGTCATATCTCACCGCTATAATTGTTGTCTAAAATGTAATTCATTGAGATATCAGGACAATATTGTTTCGATATGAGGGTCTTATGAGTCCAATAACTCGTGCATTTTATGCTTTCGCTTTCAATTTGCATTTAACTAAAAAATATAGCGAGATTTAGGTTACAAACAAGATGTTATGTTTTAATCGTGAAAAGTATGCACTACATAAGTAGCTACCGCTATATATACAAAGCTGATCAATGTTGAACAACACTTGTCGAAAAATATCTTTACAACGACTCCCAAGTTTTCAAATCGATTGTCTTACCCCTGTGCTGACTTTGGATGACCGCCATTCGCCATTGACACCCATTTCACTCATTTTTTGTTTTATTTTTAGGCTTTTCTCGACGTTGCACCTTCGGAGTTCGGACACCTTCGCTGTTTGATGACGGTTTTGGAGAGCCGTGACGGATTTCCTTATAGCGCGTGCGCCTCCATTCGGTTTGACATCAATTCATTCAGGATAATCTGTTGCGCCGTGAAGGGTGACAATGTCTTCTCCTTACGTACTCGAGCTCGCTAGTGGTGGCTTTAGTTTTGAAAACTGTATCAGGTAGGTTTTACAGATTAGTCAGTCGTAATCGTAAACTTTAAACATTTGTGAAAACTGATAATATGGTCTCTTTTAAAGTTTGTTGAAGCAAGCTAAACGAAAGTGAAAGGAAATCACGCAGAAAGTCGTGTTTAAATTGGAAACTTTGTTTTTAAAGAATTGTAACTTTAATTCTATCTTTAATTTTTAAAGATATGCTTATTGTAAACGTGCATTATTATTAAAAGAACCAAATAAACGTGCTAAATTGTGAACCTGCAGAATATTTAATTATACAGCATCTGTTGCCAACAGAAACTCAAGGCTTCAGGTTTCAGGGGAGAAAAGCATAAAGCTTAAGGTTAAAAAAACTGGAACAACAATTGCTGGAGTCATTTTTAAGGTACAACAGTTTTCATTATTGTACAATATTTGGCCACAATGACATGTAATCAGTGTTTTTCTCTGTGTTCTGTATTCCTTTCCTGCTCAGGATGGTGTAGTTCTTGGTGCGGATACTCGAGCAACATCTGGAGAGGTTGTTGCAGATAAAAATTGCAGCAAAATTCACTATATAGCCCCGAATATTAAGTAAGCATCTATTAGCCTACTGACTGAGGTTTTGCAAACACTTTTCCAGGAGACAGACATGTAATATTACTCTTGTGCCATTGCCTCCTGCAGTTGTTGTGGTGCTGGCACTGCTGCGGATACAGAGAAAACGACAGATATGCTGCGCTCCAATCTCGCTCTCCAGATCCTCTCCATGGGCCGCAACCCCCGCCTCATCATGGCCAGTCGCATTTTGCAGGACTTTCTTTTCAGGTAGAAAGATTGATTGCGTTGGAGAACTGGACATGGCCTATATGTTTTCTCAGAGTTGTTGTTTTACCATAATAGCACTATGGGAACTTTTTCACAGGCAATGATGATCCACATAAACATTGTAAATAGCAATGTTTATGTGTACATTTACAACACTGTAATTTGTGTTATATTACCTTGGCATTAATTTACATGAAAAGTTAACACATATGTGAGGGTGTTTCTAAAACAACGGCTGAGGGAGTTATGACAAATTGGTCATTTTCCTGTAATCAATCTCTTGATTTTGTTTTTGTTTTTTTGGAAAGGCATAGAAATGCTACTGTGGTTTTCTGTAATTTACTGACTATGTAATACAGCACAAAATACCGGTATAGTGTTGAATGATGAATTATAAAACAAATGCAGTTATCTTTGAATGAAATGTAGATCCATCATCACTGAGTTACACTTACATATAGTCAGACAGAGTAAAGGTTATGCGTATTTTGCATGCTGTCCGAGGGAAGGCTTGAACTCAGAATTTAGCCCAAACCCAGAGTAGGTAACCCCCCTTTTATTTATTTACATATAGGCACAAGGGGCAAATCAGTGCCATGCTGCTGTTAGGTGGGGTGGACTTCACAGGACCTCATATCTTTACTGTTGGTCCGTATGGCTCTGTCAACAAAGCTCCATTTGCAACAATGGGTTGGTATCTCATGTTAATCTCCTCATGCAACTTACTCATAAGACATTAAGAATATGTTCAGACAACAAGCAAGTTCAATTCAAATGAACTTGAAAGGTTTAGTTCACTCAAAAATGAAAATTTCACTCATTAATCACTCACCCTCATGTCATTCCAAACCCTGAAAGAAAAATTAAGATATTTTTACTGAAATCCGAGAGCTTTCTGACACACAGCAACGTCATAACCCATTTCAAGGTCCAGAAAGGTAGTAAAGACATCATTAAAATTGTCCATAAGACTCCAGTGGTTCAACCTTAATGTTATGAAGCAACGAGAATACTTTTTGTGTGCAAAAACAAAACAAAAATAACCACAACACATGCATGTGATGCTAGCTGCAAAGGATTCGGCCTATAGTGAGTCGGCGTTCTGACGTAGAACCCAGAAACGTTGTACACAGTACAGAGAAGTGAAGGAAGAGAAGAAATTGTTGAATAAAGACTTTATTTTAGGTTGTTGTTTTTTTTTTTTGCACAAAAAGTATTCTCGTGTTCTCCTGGATAATTTGTGTTCTGAAGATGAGCAAATGTCTTACTCTTACGGGTTTGGTACAACATGACAGAATTTATATTTTGGGGTGAGCTAACCCTTTAAAATAAAACCTTGAAAAAAAATAATAATGTTTTTTAGTTAACTATATGTTATAATTTTTCACAAACATTGACTGTATAGAGGAAAAACTCTGCAATGAAGTGTTGTTTTACCTTACTTGTAGGATCTGGTGATCTGGCGGCTTTGGCTGTCTTTGAAGACCGTTTCAAACCCAATATGACAGTAGGTTGCGATGTATTTGTATTTGTCATGCCATATTTTGCATATATGTGTTGTGTCTGCATTGTAAAGACCACACTAACCCCAAAGAATCAGTGTAACTCAATGTCAATGAAAATTAGAGTAAAGCAGTCTTAAACTATCCACTATATTTATGTGTGTGTGTGTGTGTGTGTGTGTGTGTGTGTGTGTGTGTGTGTGTGTGTGTGTGTGTGTGTGTGTGTGTGTGTGTGTGTGTGTGTGTGTGTGTGTGTGTGTGTGTGTGTGTGTGTGTGTGTGTGTGTGTGTGTGTAAACACAGGAGGAGGAGGCAAAACTGCTTGTTCGGGATGCGATAACTGCTGGAATTCTGAATGATCTTGGCTCTGGAAGCAATGTAGACCTGTGTGTCATTAGAAAGAATGAGACTGAGTACATACGACCATTCGAGAGCTCAAACTACAAAAGTGAAAGGTAAAAAAACGCATCTTGCCTTCTGTCTCTTTTTAATTCATTATCTCCACAAAAGTCCACAAAAGCATGATTTTTGATATAGTGGTTAAATTGGTAAAGGTGAACAATGCTTTCATTATATTTTTCAAGTAAGTATTAGCAGGTGTCAACAGAGACACTATGGTTAATAACATAATAGTCAGTTCTGCAAAAGTTTTTTTCTTCTTCAATTGTATTAGGCTTTTGTCTTTATTTCAATCACACTGCCATATAAATGGTAAACAAATATCTAACTTTTGCAAATGAAGATTAAGTTTCTTAATAATTTTCCATACAACCTACAGGCAGAGAAAATACAAATATCCGGAAGGAACCACTTCTGTCATCGAGGAAAAAACCATAAATCTGAATCTGGATTTAGTAGAGGAGACTGTGCAGCAAATGGAAGTAGCACAGTAGATCAATATTTTACATTGAAACAATATGTGTGCTTATGGTCACCAACCATGTTGTTTTGTTCAAGAATTTATATGAATCTTTATATGAAACTGCAATTTAGTAAACATTGGTTAACCATAACAAGTGATAATTCCATTCTCTCTTTGTAGTGCATATTTAGATGCTTCAGGGTAAAGGAATGTTTTGCAAATTTTCAAATAAATGAAATTTTTGAAAGTGTCATGGAGAACATTTTTATGAAATATTTGGTCTATATGCCTCAAAGTAAACGGATAAGGTTATTTTCCTACCTTTAAACATAGGCCTACTCTGTATTCAGTCAAATGTGTGCAAAGCACTTTATTCCAAGCAAGCATCCAACGAATAGCCTGCCTTACAGACCCACGGGTACAAGCCGAAGGCAACTGTAGCCCTTGGTTTATTACATTATATAGCCTATTATGTTTACAAAAATATAAATAAAAATACAACCTGTTGTGCACCTATTATTTCTACATCATTGTGCTGACTTTTTTTAATAATAATAAATAATAAATAAATTAATAATAAATCACAAAAATACAAGACCTTTGTATCAATCAAAGATTTTTTGAAAACAGTACACAAATGAACAGTCTTAACAGATTTTCCATTAGTAGCTTGAATAGTAGAAAAGTAATTTTCAAATTCTTTAAGAAATACTGAGAAAAGGGGCTTTTTTTAAGAAAACTTATGAATGTGAAATTTGACTAATAAAATTAACAGATTAATTACAAAAGCCTCCTTAATCGCACTGTTATCATACTTTGAATATCCAAAAATTACAATTTCAAAATGCAAAACAAAATTAAAGAGTAGCCTACCCTTTTCAGACACCTCATATCATAACTTTTTCACATGACTAATGCCAGAAAATATGGTACTGTTTCCAAGTGCAAAGAGCAACTTACATCAATGTCTTTCTTAAACTTACTAAGGAAATGTTTGACAGGGTAGAATTTGTGCAATATCTTAAAAGAGATTTCACCTTGTTTGTGACAAAAAACCAAACACTTTCCCAATCAAGGTCATTAACAAATTTAGTCCAATAAGCAGAGCAAGATTTGGTGACAACCTCCTTTAAAAATAGACATCGAATAGATTTGTTATTGCTTTTGGACTGTAAAATTTTTACCACATACCGTGTCAGTTGGGTTAATAAGCAATAATTGACGACAGGCCATTGAATTATTAGAACTATACGAATGACCTACCCCTGACCCCGCCCCTAAACCTACCCATCACGTGGGTTTAGACAAATCGTACGAATCCGTACGAGTAAGGTCGTATGAATTCGTACGAATTAGCCACGTTTTAATCATTCGTACAAATTCGTACGAATTGGTCGTGAGATAGCATTGGACACACTTATAAGGCCAGTTATGAATGTAATTTGATACTTATGACTGATCATGCCCAAACGCGTGTTCAGCGCGTTCAGTCTGTGTTCACTGTCGGCTGCAGTCGATGGAAACAGTCAGTCTTCGAATGTTTCAGCGAGTTGTGAGTGTGTCCCTATGGCGTCCCGAACGATTCTTTAATATGACTTTGCAACATGCACTCGTCTCAATGAACGTGACGTCTGCGTCTGCAAAACGTGACATCTGCGTCTGCCGAACGTCTCGTCTGCGTCTGCCACATCACTCGCTCGTGTGCCGAACGTCTCGTCTGCGTCTGCGGAACGTCTCGTCTGCGTCTGCTGCAGAGGGGTTTCCAGCACATTTCACACATTTATTCATTCTTTATTATTTTCCCCCACTGATCTTCAGTTGTATTTTATTAGCAATTAAGTGATTTTTACCTTGCTTATATAGGCCTAGGCCTAGCTTTTTATTCCAAATAGTAAATATGAATTTACACAAATTATATAACTTGGTATAATATAATTAAGACTGTTAACAGAAGTATATAAAACAGTTACACCTCAAAAGAGAAAGGCGATCACAGTTTATTATTATTAGGCTATTATTATTATTTAGACTATGTCTTTGCTGGTGCATAAAAGCATAAGATTATTTATAGATAAAGCTATTTTATTTTTCCCCATCTGTGAATTGATCTGTTCTCAAATCTTTTAATTCTGCCTTTACACTATATTTACCTGCACTAAATAACATGCTACTATCTCGCTGATTCTACACCTTCACTAAGCCGTTGAACAGTGGCGACCTTAAGCATCTGGTAGCCCGTTTCATTAACTAATATGGGGCCCTACCCAGTACCCACATAAAACATAATAGAGCAGAAAAGGCAAGGAATCCTGTTGGTTTGCATCAATTGTATATTATTTTATTATGTGCACTTTCAGCTTCATGAACAGGCAGCTCAACATATAAATAATTCAACCTTATTTGATTAAAAACTATATGTATACAGCGTTTTACGTTGGAATAAGCCTCGCCCTTAAATTACTATTATTTGAAGTTAACATTGTACAATATACGTAGACCTACCTACTACACCACAAATCGAGTTGAGGATAAATGATTTAAAATTGGGGAATCCGTTACGGACGTGAGCGCTCTGAAAGCGGCACTAAAAGACTGCTTTAAAACTTTCAGAGACCTCGAACAGAAAGCACAAAGCCTTTCTTTAAAGTGAATTTCGTTTTGTTTTAATTGTATCTTAATTTTAATCAATGTTTCATCAACCAAGAACATTTCAAAACGAAAGAAAACAGACTGCTTTCTGATTTCTGTTTCTCTCTGGCGCGTTCACTGCGAAGACCACGATCAGCATCGTCAACTTCATCTTTGCAGGCGACAATGACACAGAAAACATGTTAATAAACAATTAAATTGTGTCCTTGCTATAGGCCTATTCAACATATTCAAAATCATTACTTTTGCCGGTTCTTTGTGACAACATTTAGGTGCTTTATTGTCAGCGCCATCCTTACATTACATGAACGCGTCACCACAACATCAGCACCGAAAACATGGGGATTTTTTACAATAAATTACAAGCTGCTAGTGACGTTATTTAGTTAATCGCCTGTCGCAAGTGTAAATGCAAAGTTGCAAAGCTGATTATATCATGGTAAAACTGAATTAATTTACAAAATAGTTTTCATTTGTATTTCAGCACTTCGCGAATGGACAGCGACTCTTAAAATAGCACGTATAACGTCTCCGTTCTCGCGCGTTCATGTTAAGTGCATTTTTGGGAAACGCTCCTGGAATTGCAGAGAGCGTTCGTAACCTTGCACGTAGAGAGTGCTCTTAAGAGCGAATATACATCGTTATCGGGAAACCCGGCCCAGGCTATTATAGTCAAACTTGCATGTCTCAGACTATAACTTAGCCTACTTTTTTCTCATACCTGCTAATTTTATTTAGTTCCCCCAATTAATTCAGATTTGCATCATTTGCCATAATGTTTTTACAATGACAGATTGTAATTGTATTATTTTTCGGATATTAGACATGATGTTTTAATAATAATTAGTAATCATAGTTTTATATAGCCTAGGCCTATATATAAAAATATAATTTTTCAATTATTTTCTTCTATTTAAAGGATATACAGAAACAGTTTTCTAGTTTACCAAAGTGCTGTAGCCTAGGCCTTTTACATTTATAAAAAATTAAAACACAATAACAACCCCAACAATATAAAAATGCAATGGCCTATATCAATTTTGTTTCTTCATGATTCTATCTTTGTGGGGGCATTTGGCCCTCAAAATGTGTGTTAAACAAGAACACACACACATATCCTATAAAAATCACAGACGCAGACGTCACGTTCACTGAGACGAGTGCATGCTGCAAAGTCATATTAAAGAGCCGATCAGAATGCCGCTGACACACTGCACTGAGCCGTGTTGTACTGTGAATCGCGTGTTAAATGCGTGTTAGAGAAAAAAACAATAAATAACTTCACTGCCACACGTGAATGACGCGTGACGTCTGGACTCGACACTTCACTGCCACGCGTGATTTGCGTGACGTCTGCGTGACGTCTGCGTCACGCCTGCGTCTTAAATTTAATAGAAATGAATAGGAGAATAAAAAAAAATTAAGACGTTGAGTGAGACGTTCACTGAGACGAGTGTATGTTGCAAAGTTATAATAAAGAGCCGTTCGGAACGCCATATGTCCCAGCATTAAGGGGGTCGCACACCGAAAGAGAAGCGCAGCGCCGCGTCGCGCCACGTCTAGACTAGAGCAACTCAGTATCGCACTGTTCGCACTCCAGACCAATATGACTTTATTCAAGCTGTTAAATTAGGAATGTTAAACTAAATGTATATTGCAGCACAGGGTGAAGTCAGTATACATTAACGACGATTTGAGACAAATACGTGTAAATTTAATATAAAACTAGCCTATGTAAATGGCGCTCTGTGGCGCGGCAGGGTTTTCCGCCCAGCTACGGCTCAGGACCGTGTTCAAAACCCTGCCGCGCCACAGAGCGCCATTTACATAGTTTTATATTAAATTTACACGTATTTGTCTCAAATCGTCGTTAATGCAGTTATGAGAGAGAGAGAGAGAGAGAGAGAGAGAGAGAGAGAGAGAGAGAGAGAGAGAGGAGAGAGAGAGAGAGAGAGAGAGGCAATAATGAGACAGAAAAGCATGTGCGTCAATATTTTTATTTATTTATTAAATTCGGTTTAATTAATTAATTAATTAATTAAGAAGTTAAACATCTAAAATTGCAGATCAAGCGCATGGGACTGCATGTTTTTTCTTGTTATGAATTGTATCCTATTTTCCGTTATTAGCTAGTTAACTATACGCCTATAAACTATAATTTTTGTATTTTACAAAATACAACGGTTATTCCCAAGTCGGTCCAAAATAAAATTAGGAATAAAATTCCACTTTTTTTTTTTTTCAAACAAAATTTTAACCAATTAATTTTGAAGATCTTATTTAAAGTATTGAAATCTAGAAAATCAAGGCCACCCCTTTTAAGCGAATTTAAAACAACAGATTTATGAATGTAGAGCACACGATTCTTCCATAGAAAATTAAATAAAATCTGATCAAGTTTTGATTGTTTTATTGTCTAAATGTATAGTTATAAACATAGGTTAGTCTAGAAATTCATTCTGCCTTTGACAGAAGGGCTCTACCTCTAAGGGACAAGTCCCTTACTGAACGTAGAATTTTAACTTCTGCCAAGTAACCGATTGCATCAGTAACCATACTCATCTCTGATTCGCTTATGATTTTGGCATATTTATTGTCACATAGAACTAGTCTACCACAATTTTCCCCCCAACGAAATTAGAACTGTTATTTATTTCAATATATATATATATATATATATATATATTGCACATTTCGTAAAACTATAGACTGGCACTGAATACAGGTGTGCACATAAGTGGATGGGCTCTTAATAAAGTATAAAAATCAGCGCGGACTTTTTTATGTTTGACCTATTGAGACAAAAATAGATCGAACACAAAAAAGTAAAATAACCACATTACCCATTCTGTTGAGTAGCCTAGGCTATTAGCAACGAATAGCATCACATGCAAAATTCACTACAATGATTATTTCAGTTTCGATTTCAAGGAGGGGTAACAAGGAAGACCTATATCCGTTGCAGGTAGTCACATTAACTGAAAATGGCTCTTCTAGACGTTTGCGGAATATCAGAATGGGTGAAAGAAGATACGTTCAGCCCAGAGAACGCTTCACTTGACCGAGTTAGCCACTTTAATTTCGCAGCACGAGAGCCAGAGTTGGCAGTTCCGATCGGAGTGGACGTGAGTTGCATCTTTCATTATCATTCTGAATCTGAATTACGAGTCGCTTCTTGTAACTATTGTATCAATTACTCTTTTTTTATATGATCGTTATGAAAAGTGATATCTCTGCAGAGCAATTGTTACAAACTTCATTTGTTAACTCTTTGTGGGTGTTGAACAGTAGGCTAGCATTGATAATTAGCGCTGTTTGATTTCTAGACTAGCTGTTCCGAATCTGATGTCTTTTTTTTCAGCCTGCTGAGTTTCTAAAACCTTTTACGGACTGTGAGGATGGGGTTGAGGGGGTCACCATTAAGCTGGAACATGGCACCACCACTCTGGCCTTTAAATTTCAGCATGGGGTGATGGTGGCTGTGGATTCAAGAGCTTCTGCAGGGTCTTACGTTAGTAAGTGAAGAGCACTGTAGGCTACAATAAAACACGTTTACGACATTAACGTATACTGACAGACAAAGAGAGATTTCAGCTTACCAGTAGAGACATGCTTTTAAATGTAAGCCTGAATTCATGTCTGTTTACTTTTTCCAGGCACTCAGATGTTCAAGAAGGTGATTGAGATCAATCCCTACCTACTGGGAACCATGTCTGGAAGTGCAGCAGATTGTGTGTACTGGGAGAGAGTCCTGGCCAGAGAGTGCAGGTGAGAATCAATCTATAGGCCATGTCAGGACTATCTTTAAAATGTATGTGATGTCAAATACAGACTAAAACAAACATCCTTATGTTACATTGGGCATATTTCCCCCTTAAACTATTTTTTCTTTGTAATACGTTCTAGGTGCCAGAATGATTTGGAATTTTTTTAAGTGCACCTATTTTTATGCTATTTTAAAGGTTACTAATTTAGTTATGGAAGTCTCCTACAATAGGTTTACATGCATCCAAGGTCAAAAATCAAACATTTTCTCATAATAAAGCCTACATTGCAGTATCAACTCTTAGCTTAACTTGTAAATCATATTGTCTGAAAGGGTTTGATCAAGGATCCGGTCTCTCTTTACAAGAGCTATTCTACAATGATTGGTCAGATGGGCTAGTCTATTGTGACTGTTCTGCCACTTACGGCACGTTTTACACAAAACACCCAGGCCATTACAGCTCCGGGGGCTCCCTTAGCACTTGTATAATGCCGTTAACGTATCAATTCAAGCCCGAGCCCTTTTACTGGCACTATGTAACTTCTGGTTTCGGGTAGGAACCCGTGCACAAAAAGAACTACAAAACTCGACTGCTTTACGTCAAGCGCTACAATAGTCATTATTTCGTTTTTCCTTCGTTTCTGATGTCGCAATACATCATCCTTTCATGAAATCATGTCTACCTTGTCTGTGGACATCGTTCATTCTAAAGCCGGTGCTGGATAAACAGCGTGCGACAGTAGGCTAAATCATTTACGACAGCGGTAATGGACAATTTCGTTTCCAACCAGTAGGGCGACCGAAGAGGAAAAAATACTTGGTGTTACTTTAACCTATTGAATAGTTTGAGAATAAGTTAAAATTAAACTGTTTAACATATGAACTTATTGTAAAATTTCCTTCAGGATTTACAAGCTGAGGAACAAGGAAAGGATTTCTGTATCTGCTGCCTCTAAGCTGCTGGCAAATATGGTAGTAAATTATAGGGGCATGGGTCTTTCTATGGGTACCATGATCTGTGGCTGGGACAAGAAGGCAAGTTCTTAATTCTACATGAAACAGAACAGGTTCTGCTACATTGTGCAAATTCTGAATCTGTTTGCTGAGTAAATGTTAACAATATATTCTTTTACCTGTGTTCAGAAATCACAACATCAACCTTACATGACATTTATGTATTTGCTCTGCCAAAACGGATAATTTTAGGGTCCTGGGTTATACTACGTTGATGACAATGGGTTGAGGCTCAGTGGGAACATGTTCTCCACGGGGTCTGGTAACTCTTACGCCTATGGTGTGATGGACAGTGGTTATCGTTATGATCTGACGGTGCCAGAAGCCTACGATTTGGCCCAGCGAGCTATATTTCATGCCACACACAGAGATGCCTACTCTGGAGGAACAGTGAATAGTAAGTGAACAAAAATAAGTATTATGAACAGGGACGTACTGGGACTGAAATTCAGCCCGGGACTTTAAGATGGAGAGGCCTTTTAAGCGAGTGCCCTTGGTGCACGAGCAGAAGGATTTTTTGCAGTTATTTTAATTCTAATAATGTTTTTATGGTATAAAGAGAATCAGATAACACTGAAGAAATTCAAGAAAATTTAGGATGACACCTGCCTCTTCAGGTTGTATAAGCAACTAAAGCAAGTCACCACTGCACTGAACACAAACAGCAAAATCTCGAACACATAAGTCACAGTACTGCTAACTACCAGCATGTCATGTGTACAGTCAGTCGGAGTGATAAAATATTATCTTAGTTTAATAGTTACAGTTAAAATAGTTACAAATACTAACAAAAAAAAAATCTAAATCTTTGGAGGCCGGGCGTGTAATAAAACCAAAGCCCTTATCTTCAGCTCTGTGTAGGTCTATCCCTGGCGCATCTTCACCTGGGTTGGACCCTGCCTCTGTCTGTACTAGTTGTACTGCATGAGAAGAACGTCACTTTGTTATAAATATTATTAAAAATAACTAATTTTATCATCGGAAAGTAACATAGATCTCTAATTCAGCAAGCCATTAAAATAAAGGCAATAGTGGCTTAGCTCCTTTTTTCTGTGTGATTGAACTTGTGGCATAAACATATGACTCTATTTTAATCTATCTTATTCTAGATGCATAATATGATTGCCTACCCAGCCCTGCACACTGCCCCTGTACCTGTCACTGTTTTTGTACTGGTGGTTCCATTCTCCTCATCCTCCTGCTCTTCTTTCTCTTGATGCTTTCCTTCCTCCCCCTAAATTCTTATTTTTTCGGCCCCACCCATTTCTTTCTCTTCTTTCCCTCTTTTCGCCGATTTTTATCGTCCGTCTCTGTTGCATTCACACAAACCCGCCAAACATGACCAAAAGTAAACTCCTTTGATCGGCGCCTAGTATGAGCCAATCGGATGTCAGGAAATACGAGGATCAGTTCAAGTTATGAGGGGCCGCTCGTATCCCCCCTCAGATTTAAAGTATTGGTTTGGCCTGGTCTGAAACACACACACACACACACACACACACAGCGCTCCGCTGCAGCTGAGCGGCCGGTTAGGCCGGTCGCGGATCATTTAAAAACTAAAAAACAAAAACAAAACTCTTTGACTACCGGCCGGTCTTCGGCCTGAAATGGACCGGCCGTTCGGGATTGTTCCCGGTATTCCCGATGGCCAATCCGCCCCTGATTATGAAGTATGTTATAGTGAGACTCTTTTGACAAGGGAAATGTTTAATGAAAAACTGCAGCTTGAAATGATTCTCATCATGCCTTCACAAGTCCATATAACAAAGTGTTTTCTCTCGCAGTGTACCACATGCAAGAGACTGGCTGGATTAAAGTCTCTCAGGAGGATGTTGGGGACCTGTATCACCGTTTTGCTGCAGAAAAAAAATGAAAATTGACATTGACACACTTTTAATTGATTTACAGCAGCAAAGATACAATAAACACTATGAAAAACAATCATTTTGTGTGTTTTTTAACAGCGTATTTGTCTTTTGTTATAGCACCTTATTAATTGCTTTTTGTTTTTGCTGCACTTGCAGGTTTTTATGTTATCTTTGTTCTCCTTCTCAGAATACATTGTACATTTCCTGCTATGTTGTTTTATCCAATAACATTAATCCCTGATATTTTACTGTACATTAAAAAATTAAGATATTGTGAGCAACTGATAGATTAATATAGAGTGTGTATTTAAGAATATTTATTGAAGAATATTGTATTTGTAAATGCTTTTCCCAAGCTTTAAAAGCTTGTATAATTTAATTTATGAAACTGAATATGATTTTTATACAGCCTTCTGTTTTGTCAATCTATAATTTATTTTGACACCCTTTCCCTAGAGCCTAGAATAGAGCTTAATTACTGGCCAATTTGTGTGATAAACATAGTCTCACAGCTCCAGCAATTGTCTTTTAAGGTGAACTGACTGGTTGGTTTGGTTCAGATGAAGTAGAGCAGGACCATTTATAAAATAACAATGGACCAATGTTTACCTCAACTCACCTTTACATTGTATGAAAACAGTTGTTAAATCATATCCACTAATGGTCTGCTATTTGCACAACATATCAAGCTCTTATTTTTATCAGTTTATATAAATATATTTAATATTTGGTTTGCTAATATAGTTGTGTGATGGCATAAGGCAATAGTACAGTACTAATTAATCATTTTGTTGTTTTCCTTAACATTCAATGACCTTGCCTTCATCTGCAAACTGGAAAATTAATGACACTGGCAAATGAACTGTTGTTTTCAGTTGTGTCATTCTCATATTTAAATCATTTTATTAAATGTCATCAAATCCTTTACATGGATGAGTGACACATTCTGAGAATAAGCCCATTCTGAAGTTCACAGACGACATGGTGGTGGAGAGTCTGTTGGTTGATAGGTGATTGATCAAAGGCTATTTGTTGATCATTTTACAAAATACTTCCCTAGCTATAGTAGGCAAATAACAGTAAATTCACAGTATTCACAAAACAGAAGGCAAAAAGCAATCGGATTACCAACTACTTCAGGCGAGATTCTGAAGTGCAATGCAACTGACCCGTAGTTCACATGATAATGACAACATGACAAATATATTACATCTTGATTACATTCACACACATTCATACTATAAGATAGGCCTAATGTTTACGAAACTTATTCAAAATAAGTACCTACTCAGAGAGTTTGCCGTTTTTGGATGCAGCCGAAGAGAAATCTAACATTGTAAAAGCCCAATGGCCGCCACAGAAATACTGAGCATGTTCATAAAAAAACAAACATTCCAAAAGCCTATAATGAAAAAAGTCAGTTAACAATCTCGCATTTATTAAAGATCTGTGGAACTGACCTGTGGACCTGTACATACTGAACAGATGATCAGTCAAAATGTTTTATCAACAAACAATTTTGACAAATGTAAAATAGATTTTTTTCAAGGTTGTAATTAAATGTTAATAAATATCAGGTTTTTGCTCATGCTTAAAACTGTTATTTTAAGTGTTTGTTTTATGTATAATTTTAGATTGTAATGTCATCTTTACCATTGTCACACTCACCTGTTATTTACCGTCTGCACTACATGTCCCATCATCCTCTCCAGCTCACACCTTTACTCACTCCACCATTACCCGCACCTGCCAGCGATCATCATCTTCATCACTCATCGTGTTCAGCTGTTGTCACCTTGTCTTCCCTAATTCATCTGTGTATTTAAGTTCCTCACTGTCAAGTGTTCATTGTCGGTTATTGTTTGTGTTTAATACACAATGTTTCATAAGTTGGCTAGTAATCGTGTTCCGAATAAATCCTCTTATTATTTGTATTTTCGTTGTCTTATTCGTCCTTTCTTTGGGAACCAAGTGTTACAACTATGACATTAGCTTATATTACTGAAAGAATATTTGCTCATACACTTTTGCTAAATTTTAAAGGAACACGCCACCTTTTTATGAAATAGGGGTTATTCAGGTGTGTTTGATCAGGGAGACAAAGAAAACGTGCAGTGTTTGGGTTATGCCAGGACAGGTTTGGGAACCACTGAAGGAACACGCTACCGTTTTTTGAAATAGGGGTTATTCACCGCCTCCCCTACATTTAGATATAGGTGGGAAAACGCATTTTTGACTCAATGCATGCATTGTCAGTCTGGCAATGCCGTCACTAGCTTAGCTTAGCATAATGAATGGAATCCTTTGTTGCCAGATAGCATGTCGTGAGTAAAAGTGACCAAAAAAAAAACAAAAAAAATGAATTACTACTTGTGGCCTGCGTATTCGCAACGAGTACAAATAGCAATGCAGATTATGACTAGGCTATTTCCTAGGCTGATTTTGACTTGGGACTATATTGGGGTGAAGCACAGGCGAAGCACTGCTACTTGGGCGCAGAGATATCACACAACACCTGAAATCCCCCAACTTCCGTCAACATACCGGCGTGAATATTAGCTAGCTATTTGTAGACACAGTGAATGGCGATGAACATGGCAGGTTTTGTGAGAGATGAAGAGGGTGACTTCTTAGACAGTCAAGATCCAAAACCATACCACTACGAACCAGAGTTTTCAGAAGAGGAGCTGATTGCTTTGGAAATAGACCGACAGGAGGAGTAGGTTGCGATCGCTCAACAGCCTGAGGATGAGAGCCAACACGAACTAGTGGTGTGAGTGTGGGGGAATATGTCAACGTATGCCGACTGAAATAGAGTGTCTGTGCTGGGGCGAGTGGCGGGGACAAGGTACTGCCATCGTTGACCAGGCTCAACGTGTCACATCAAGATGAGCGTGCCCGTGGTTATGTCATAACCTAACTTGCGTGATATCTCTGCGCCCACTTAGCAGTGCTTCGCCTACGTGCTTAACCTAACAAACTGTTCCAGCCAATAACCGACAAGAAGGGTTTGGGGGGTTAGTGCGTGGATGAGGAGGAGGGAGGGTCTAGCTCCATTTTTGTTTGACAATACTTTAAACAACAACAAGTGATGTCACCCGACATCGCTTAGAGCAACTTTAATGATGGACCATTATTCTAAAGTGTTCCCAAATACTGTTTAAAGGTATAAAATGAGTGCTTAAATGGTACTTTACAAGGTCAGAAATTGTGCAGTTAGTTTGTGAAACCATGTCACTTTCTTGAAATGCCTAAGCTGCCAGTCCTGTTTGTTGGCGCTCTGCCTGGCAGCACCTCTTTGTTATTCTGATAGTTAACTGAATGTGTGTCAATGCAAAACACACACATTTTAACACTTTTAATTTCATTAAAATGTTAATAAAATGTGTTTGAACAATAAACGGTCTGACCTAATTTCAATTGTTATTATTATCAAAGGCTAATTGTTATCATTATCAAAGCCAACAATGCTCCATAATTGAATTGTTTCAATGAACCTTATGTTGAGCAACACATAACTGCACATTGCTATTGATCAATATGCAGGTGAGAACTTAACTAAGATTTTGACTAACATAAATTAATTTTGCCTGTGTGGTAGCTTTATCAAACAAGCCAACCCTGTTTTGCTGGAAAGTCCCTATTGTTGTTTCACCTGGTACACACTTGGTGTCTGTCTGTACCTCACTCATGCCGTGATGCCCCACCCCTTATGCCAGCGGGACAGATATGACTAGATCTGGTCGGTCTCCATTTTATAACATTGCCAGCGGTCTACCTCAAAATGCATTTTTCAACTATACCTTCATTGTATAGTTTTATGCATATGTTTTCCTACAACATGAAAGCAAGAAAGTGTTTCAGATTAAAATTGCATTGAGTTGAGCATGTCCAATATATTATTTGAGGTGATTTTGGTACCTAACAAGCTTTATTGAAATTTATAGTTAAAATGGAATCTATATTACCTTTTTTTTTTTGGCTAAAAAAGCAAGAAAAAAAAGAATGGCTATGAATGAGTTAAGTGTTTGCAGGGTTTTACATGTCAGTGAAGGTGCACAATTGTTTTCGTGAAATCACGTGACTTTCTTGAAATGCCCAGGTTTCCCGTCCAGTTTATCTGAGCTCTTATTGGCAGCACCATTTTGTGATTGTCGGACATTTTGTGATCTGAAAATTAATTTGCTGAGTTCAGGTGAAAGTGAAAGTATCTCATCACATTCGAAACATAGTATTCTCTTCTTCAGTAAGGTGATTAAAGGTTTGCATATGCACAAATTCTTTCCTGGAATTTCCTGGAGTTTTTCCAACCATACCACTATTAATTACCATTTTTAGTTTGTTGTTGTGATACATCAATTTAATTTCCACTAAATATTCAGAATACTGCTGTATTTATATAGATCACATTTGGGTTTTGTTGGAAAGTCCCTAATGTTCTTGTTTTAGTAGTGCAGGGCTGCAGGCCTGTTTCTTACAGCCTGGTTATGCCTCACTCATGGTGTGTCCACAGATGTGATGTTGTTTTATCACCCCCTATTGGAAAATATACTATCGACAAGAAATGGTACATTGATGTTTTGGCCTACATTACAAGGTACGGCCTGAAAATGACTGCCATAACATTGCACAATGAATAACTTTTACAGACAAAGGCCAACATGCAGAATGCAGATTATATATGTTTAGAGTCTCTAATGTGTCAGTTGTGGCACATGTATTTTCCATTTTTATTTATGACAACATACTGAATATCAGGTTTTATTGCTTAAAGGTGGGGTATGTGATTTGGAAAACAACCGGTAGATTTTGAAAATACACAATTCAAATGTTCCTACTTTCTTTCCTTCAATGCTGGCCCTGACTGGGTCACGCACGCTGGGGGAGGGGGGTATGGTACGGCCGTTGATTGACGAACTTACTGTCCAATGATTCTAGGTGGTCTTGGAAATGATTGGCTGGAGTTTTTCGAGTCCTGCCCGTTCCACAGATGATTAAATTGCTTAATTTTCATTTCAGTGCTTTTAACTCAGTGGCTGTGAGTGGGTTAGGAATAGGATTTCAAGTTATTTTGAAAAAATGGACAAAAAAGAGAATCACATACCCCACCTTTAAATGGAAATTGAGTTATATAACTTTTTTTCAATAACTAAACTTCAAGCATCAGTCTTTTCTGTTCCACATTTGGCCTTCAATGAAATTTGTGAAATAGTAGGAAGGGCGAAGATTGATGACATAAATTTGATGACATAAAATGGCTAATCATATGGGTTAATGAGCTAATGAGTTGAATCAGGTGTGTTTGATTAGGGAGAAAGAAAACGTGCAGTGCTTGGGTTATGCCAGGACAGGTTTGGGAACCACTGAAGGAACACGCCACCGTTTTTTAAAAAAGGGGTTATTCACCGCCTCCCCTACATTTAGATATAGGTGGGAAAACGCATTTTTGACTCGGTTGTACCTAGTCAGCAACGCGCTGCAGCCCTGGAAGGATTACACGGGCAAGGCATTTTCCCGGAAGGCTAAGGAGCGAAATACCTCGGTAGTTGTTGCAGTCCTGCCTGTCGCCCTTATTTTTATAAAGAGTGACGATGTTGGCATTCTTGAGTTCACTAGGGATGCATTTTTTCTTCCAACAGAATCGAAACAGGCAGTGAAGCCGCCTGACCAGCACTGGCCCACCGCACTTCAGCAGCTCCGCTGGAATTCCATCGTAGCCCGGTGACTTGTTCTTCAGAGCTGCAATCGCGTGCTCTATTTCCATTGCTGAGATCTCCGTATCCAGCTCGTTGAGGACAGGTAGTTGTGGTACAGCAGCAGAAACAGCGTTCAAGTCGACGTCCACAGGAGTGCCATACAGCAAGCTGTAATGCTCGACCCATCTACCAAGCTGGCCTGGGAGGTCATTGACAACGGTGCCATCAGTGGCTCGCAAAGATGCTGTTTTTTTTCACTGTAGGACCCAGAGCCTCATTGATGCCGCTGTACATACCGCGTATGTCCCCAGTACTTGCACACCGTTCTACCTTCTCACTGAGGTCCTTCCAGTACTGCTCATAGGCCTAGCATGTAAGATGCTTGACGTCATTCCTGGCCTTACGATAATGAGCAATGGTGGAGTCATTACTGTCTTGGAGAGCACTGAGACGGGCAGCACGCTTGTCAGCTAGGGCCGGGAGCAGAATAGCAGAGCTTGCAAGGAACCAATCCGGCTGTTCCTTCTACAAAAGCCGAAGACCTCAGATGCAGCCTCCGTCATGGAAGCTCTTAGCTCGGCCCAGGTGTTTTCAGGAGTGCCGTCAACTCTGAAGGGAAGGCCCTCCATACGCGCACGGAAACTTGCCACGTATTCATGTTTCCGCATCAGCTCAATGTTTAGCTTTGGAGTGGCACTGTGAATCTTCTTTGGGGTGAGTTTTAGAGTGCAGCGGACAAGGGTGTGGTCGGTGTCACAGTCTGCAGAGTGCATACTCCTGTACCTCTTGACAGCGTTGAGTTGGCTCCTCCTGAAAATAATGTGATCAAGTTGGTGCCAGTGTTTGGACCGGGGATGCATCCAGGTAACCTTGGATCTGATAGTTCCAGATGAGAAGGATCCCGGTAAGCATAGGCCATAAGCAGCGCACAACTCAAGGAGATGTTGGCCGTTGTCATTGATGCTACCAATCCCAAAATGACCCAAGATTGGCCTCCAGGCAGTGACATCCCCTCCAACTCTGGCATTGAAGTCCCCAAGCAGAGCTAAATCCTCCCCGGCCGGGACGGAACGAATGACCTCGCTAACGTGGGCATAAAAGGCTTCCTTGTCCTCAGGGGTCGTGCCAAGAGTGGGTGCATAGGCAGAAAGGAGAGTGAGAAAGCCAGCTGAGTGTGACATCCGCATGGACATTAGGCGTGGCGAGACGGTGGTCCGCATGGACAACAGTTGGTTGAGAGACGGTGGACAGCAGGGTGTTCCGCACAGCAAAGCCGACTCCATGCATCGGACGATGGTCATCTGGATGACCACACCAGAAAATGGTGTAGTTCCTCTCACGCACAGAGCCACTACCCAACAGCCAAGTCTCGCTTAAAGCAGCAATATCCACTATGAGGCGAAATAGTTCGCAATCAATGATGGCTGATTATGAGGAGCACTGTTGAGGTCGGAGTGCACCCCAAGACTTCTGATGTTCCAGCACGCCAAATTCAGAGAAGAGGAGGTAGTTGCAGAACTGCCTTGCACGCGTGTCCTGCCGAGCAACGACAGCCCTTGAGCACAAGGGCTCCCGATTTGCTAGTCTTTGAATATGTGTATGACTTTCCATGCATGCTATAGCACCGAGTGCCAGGGCAGAATACAGAAGACGGATGTTTGCCCAGAACAAACGCCTTCCTCTGGGTCCTACGCCACTGAATCTGACGGAGTGCAAGCACGACAGTCAAGAGCAACGCAGGATCGCCCCGCAGTAGCCTGCTAACTTGGCCTTATACTCGCTGACCGTTGTCCCGCAAAGGATCATCAGCCCACCGAGAAAGCTGTGGTAGACCAACCAGGAAAACGTTCCAATGCTCTACAACAGCTGCCAACTCCTGCTGCCGAATTGACATCTACTGTTTAACCCATAGTTGGGAGGCAAAAAGGGGTACTGTCACTTGCCTAAGGTGAGCCCCTATGACTTGTGGTAGGGCGGGGTCGTCTTACTCTCCCGTACAGGTCCGTTAGACCTGCCCACTGCCCAAAGGCTGCAGCGCGTTGCTGACCAGGTGCTGCCGGAGAGTCAGTGCGGCTTCCGTGCTGGTCGTTCGACCTTGGACATGATTTTCTCGGTACGCCAGCTTCAGGAAAAGTGTGCGGAACAGCAACGCCCATTGTACATGGTGTTTGACGATCTGACTAAGGCTTTCGATTATGTGGGTCGCTCTGGTCTCTTCCATGTTCTGCAGCGACTTGGTTGTCCGACAAGTCTTTTGGCAATACTCCAAGGCTTCCATGATGGGATGCGAGCACCCGTACAGTTCAACGGTGCCCACTCAAATGAGTTTGATGTCTGCTGTGGAGTAAAGCAGCGGAGTGTCCTCGCTCCCACCTTGTTTGGCATCTATTTCTCGGCCATGCTGCGACGGGCGTTTCCTGATCCGGTTGGGGTTCTGCTGCACACTAGGTATGATGGCAACTTCTTCAGCTTGGCTCATCTGAGGGCCAGAACCAGGGTGAAATGCGTCCTTGTGCCCGAGTTGCTTTACGCAGATGACGCTGCCTTTGTTGCTCACACTGAACAAGAAATTCAGGAGATGTGCAATTCTTTTGCTGCTGCCTGCACAGAGTTCGGACTTACCATAAGCCTCAAGAAGACAGTGGTGATGACTCAGAACGTTCCTGCTTCCCCTCACATCACCATCAATCAACACAATCAACAGCAAACAACACTCTTGATGCTGAGCTGAATACCAGGATCGGTTGTGCCTCAACAACCTTTGGGCGGCTTCAATCTCGCATCTGGAACAACAGCCACCTTTCTCTCAAAATAAAGGTGCGCGTATATGAGTCCTGTGTGCTCTCCATTCTGCTATATGGAAGCGAAACGTGGCCTACATACCAGCGGCAGGAGCACAAGCTTAATGCTTTTCACTTCCGTTGCCTACGACAGATCCTTGGCCTGTCATGGCAGGATCGGGTCCCGAACACCACCGTGCTGAAGCTCACTAACAGCAGTGACATGTACACCATGCTCCGGAGGAGGCGACTCGGATGGATCGGCCATGTACGTCGTATGCCAGATGAACGTCTCCCAAAGTCCATCTTCCATGGGGTGTTAGCTGTGGGACACCGTCCTCGTGGCCGACCCAAGCTCCGCTTTAAGGATGTCGTCAAGCGGGACATGAATGTCTTTAAAATCAACCCTGACCAATGGCATCACCTTGCGGAAGACCGGGCAGCTTGGCGGTCTGCGCTGACAGAAGGCATGACTCTGTCCTGCCATGCTTACAACAGCTTTTGCACAGAAAGACGGCATGCTAGACACTGCTCAGATTGGCGCTTGCGCTGTAAAAGTCCTTGATGATGGGAAAACACATTTTTGTCTCAGTGCATGCATTGTCAGTCTGGCAACGCCGTCGCTAGCTTAGCTTAGCATAATGAATGGAATCCTTTGTTGCCAGATAGCATGTCGTGAGTAAAAGTGACCAAAAAAAAACAAAAAAATGAATTACTACTTGTGGGCTGCGTATTCGCAACGAGTACAAATAGCAATGCAGATTATGACTAGGCTATTTCCTAGGCTGATTTTGACTTGGGACTATATTGGGGTGAAGCACAAGCGAAGCACTGCTACTTGGGCGCAGAGATACCAGGGTCAACGTGTCACATCAAGATGAGCGTGCCCGCGGTTATGTCACAGCTACCTAACTTGCGTTATATCTCTGCGCCCACGTAGCAGTGCTTTGCCTACGTGCTTCCCGAGCCCCCCCATATAGTCCCAAGTCAGTATCTGCCTAGGAAATTGCTTAGTCTTAATCTGCATTGCTATTTGTACTCGTTGTAAATACGCAGGCCTCAAGAAGTAATTTTTTTTTAGCACTTTCACTCACGACATGCTATCCGACAACAAAGGATTCCATTCATTATGCTAAGCTAAGCTAGCGGCGGCGCTGCCAGACTCAGACAATGCATAAATTGAGACAAAAATGCGTTTGCCCACCTATATCTAAATGAAGGGGAGACGGTGACTAACCCCTATTTCAAAAAACGGTGGCGTGTTCCTTTAAACCAGTGGTTCCCAAACCTGTCCTGGCGTAACCCAAACACTGCACGTTTTCTTTGTCTCCCTAATCAAACACACCTGATTCAACTCATTAGCTCATTAACCCATGTGATTATGAGCTAATGAGTTGATTCAGGTGTGTTTGATTAGGGTGAAAAAGAAAACGTGCAATGTTGGAGGTACACCAGGAGAGGTTTGGGAACCACTGGTTTAAACGATATAAATATATAAATAAATACCCAATCTGGTGATACAGTGACTTCAAAGTTGTAACAGTTTTTCTTAATCAATTTGACACAGTAGCCAAGTTTCCATCCACTTGTCAATCGAATTATCTGAAGTTCGGTAAAAAAACTCATGCGAATAAAGCTGGTGAAAGTGTGTTTCCATCCAACGGCTTTAAAGCGAATAAAAACCTGTGCGTAATGACGTCACATGCTGTTTTGCAACCAAATTGGTATATCGAATTGATTTGAGACATTTTAAGGTGTTTCCGTTTATTTTTGCACAACATTCAAGCAAACATTTGCGAAAAAAAGTTTTGCTAGACAAAATGGATCGACCCATAATAACGTTTCCATCAGTGTTTATCGCATAAGCTGTATATCGATTAAGATAAAATCCGATGAGACCGAATGTATTTCATTTGAGTCGATATTCATGAAATTCAATCGAATTTTACTGTTTCCATAAGCCATTTTTCATTCGATATCACGGATAAAAACGTGTGGATGGAAACATAGCTAGTGTTACCTAGTCACTACTTGTCACCTGGACCATTATTTTAAAGTTAAAAACATCTAGGTAACACTTGAGTAATTAGTGATGCATTTTATGACTATATTCAGAGTAGAAAAAATATGGTCGATTACATCTCAGACACACAATTATCTTGTGGTTAGAAATTAATTAGTAATTCTTTATAATTTGTCATAGTTGATAGTTATTAACAGGGCAAATTTCATTCAGTAATTATTGATTACCTATAAAGGAACTATCTTAGTCCTATAGATATTACTTACTGATTAGTTAACCCTTGTGTTATGTTGCGGGTCAATTTGACCCGTTTCGATTTTCTAGTTGTTGGAAATTCTGGTTAACCTTTGTTTTTTTTCTTGATATTTTGTGACTTTATCTCATTTATCATGATGAACATGCATGCAAAGTTTCAACATGCTGATGTGTTTTGAAATATACAAACAAAATTACTGTTACGTTTGTGATGTTCGTGGGTCAATTTGACCCTCATTGGCAGCCATTCAAAAGAAACTGTACAGACACAAAATAAAAACATTTATTTTCTGTATGTAAGGGCACTTCAACTCCAGTTCTAACGTGCAAGTGTATCTAAAAGTGATCTAACCCTAACCAAACACACTTGAAAAAGCTAAAATCACAGTGTTTAGAATTATTTGCAAATTACAGATGAAAATCTTTGTCAGACACAGATAGTAAAATAAGCTCTCATATTCAATCTAAAATACCTAGCTTTTAACCAAAACTTTTATGTAGGATTTTCAAAGGCAGCTTCACAGAGCCAAAAAATAAATAAAACACATTTATTTGATGTATGTTTTTGTTATGTTTGGTTTCTCACTTCCCTGTGAGTGAATAATGAAACTCGGGAACTAGGTCTTAGGAAACTAGGGAAAGTTAACTTAGGAAAATTAAAACTGTCACATTCACCACCTTCTTCATCGTCTGTGTCTTCACTACACTTTCCAGAATCCTCTGTCATCATCACCTGCACTTGCTCCTCATCACCCTCATCATCATCATCAGTCACCTGTTGTCTTTGTCATTATCTGTGTATTTAAGTTCCCCTCTCACTCCTTGTCTTGGCTGGTTATTGTTTGAGCACATGCTCACTGTTAATGTACCACTTTATTGTTAATAAACCTTGTTATTTTGTATCCTCGCTTCATCTTCATCCACCCGTGGACCCTGACAAAAACATTTTATTATACAGCAAATGTTTATTGTTCAGTTACGATGTTCAAAGCATAAAATGTAAAAAAAAAAAAAAAAAACTTTAAAAAATGTATATGCAAAAAAGTTCAGTATACTGTTTTATTTCCAATTTTGTCAAATTGGTTTAAAAACATTTTTATAAATCATATTTTCAGATATAATGTTTTTGTAAAGTTTGACAGTTTGTATCTAAATCTTTATTGTTTTTCACAGTGTGATTTGAGGAACTGTATTGAATCCAATTAGGGTCAATTTGACCCGCTACATAAAGGGTGTACACAGAATTCAAAGAGTGCACAAGGGTTAAGCTTGTTTCCATATTAGTTTATAGCTGAAGTGTTAATGTAGTACTCATTTGTCCAGCATTACTTGTATTACATGTATAGTTAAAGGTGCTCTATACGTTTTTTTAGGCCAAAACATTTTTGTCACATACAGGAAACATCTCCTCACTAACAGCTAGCTGCCTGTCCCCTGAACACACTGTAAAAAGACGCGGTCTCTGCAGACACCACAGGCTCCACAAACGGCAATTAAAACAAACTGGGCTAACCCGCACCACGAAACATAACAAACTGTTCCAGCCAATAACCGACAAGAAGGATTTGGGTGGGGTTAGTGCGCGGATGAGGAGGAGGGAGGGTCTAGCTCCGTTTTTGTTTGACAATACTTTAAACAACAACAAGAAGTGATGTCACCCGACATCGCTTAGAGCAACTTTAATGATGGACCATTATTCTAAAGTGTTCCCAAATACTGTTCAAAGGTATAAAATAAGTGCTTAACTGGTACTTTACAAGGTCAGAAATTGTGCAGTTAGTTTGTGAAACCATGTCACTTTCTAGAAAAACCTAAGCTGCCAGTCCTGTTTGTTGGCGCTCTGCCTGGCAGCACCTCTTTGTTATTCTGATAGTTAACTAAATGTGTGTCAATGCAAAACACACACATTTTAACACTTTTAATTTCATTAAAATGTTAATAAAATGTGTTTGAACAATAAACGGTCTGACCTAATTTCAATTGTTATCATTATCAAAGCCAACAATGCTCCATAATTGAATTGTTTCAATGAACCTTATGTTGAGCAACACATAACAGCACATTGATCAATATGCAGGTGAGAACTTAACTTAGATTTTGACTAACATAAATTAATTTTCCCTGTGTGGTAGCTTTGCCGCTTACACATTTGATTTTGGATTATCTATCACAAGATCAACTATCAAGCAAGCCAACCCTGTTTTGCTGGAAAGTCCCTATTGTTGTTTCGCCTGGTACACACTTGTTTGTTTGACTTGGTGTCTGTCTGTACCTCGCTCATGCCGTGATGCCCCACCCCTTATGCCAGCGGGACAGATATGACTAGATCTGGTCTCCATTTTATAACGTTGCCAGCGTCAAAATGCATTTTTCAGGATGTGTATAGTATACATAGTGTATACATATAGTGTTCAACTATGTATACCTTCATTGTATAGTTTTATGCATATGTTTTCCTACAACATGAAAGCAAGAAAGTGTTTCAGATTAAAATTGCACTGAGTTGAGCTTGTCCAATATATTATTTGAGGTGATTTTGGTACCTAACAAGCTTTATTGAAATTTATAGTTAAAATGGAATCTATATTAGCTTTTTTGGCTAAAAAAGCAAGCAAAGGTTAAGATACTAACATCTCACAAATCAAATGTCTATTACTTGACACAGTATGAAGGCAGAAGGATAAAGATTCTCACTTAACACAGGAACGCTTTAAAACAATTATGTTTTTTTTTTCACTTTGCAAAAAAAAAAAAAAAACTCTGTTTGCAGAGTTTTACATGTCAGTGAAGGTGCTCAATTGGTTTCGTGAAATCACGTGACTTTCTTGAAATGCCCAGGTTTCCCGTCCAGTTTATCTGAGCTCTTATTGGCAGCACCATTTTGTGATTGTCGGACATTTTGTGATCTGAAAATTAATTTGCTGAGTTCAGGTGAAAGTGAAAGTATCTCATCACATTCGAAACATAGTATTCTCTTCAGTAAAGTGATTAAAGGTTTGCATATGCACAAATTCTTTCCTGGAATTTCCTGGAGTTTTTCCAACCATACCACTATTAATTACCATTTTTAGTTTGTTGTTGTGATACATCAATTTAATTTCCACTAAATATTCAGAATACTGCTGTATTTATATAGATCACATTTGGGTTTTGTTGGAAAGTCCCTAATGTTCTTGTTTTAGTAGTGCAGGGCTGCAGGCCTGTTTCTTACAGCCTGGTTATGCCTCACTCATGGTGTGTCCACAGATGTGATGTTGTTTTATCACCCCCTATTGGAAAATATACTATCGACAAGAAATGGTACATTGATGTTTTGGCCTACATTACAAGGTACGACCTGAAAATGACTGCCATAACATTGCACAATGAATAACTTTTACAGACAAAGGCCAACATGCAGAATGTAGATTATATATGTTTAGAGTCTCTAATGTGTTAGTTGTGGCACATGTATTTTCCATTTTTATTTATGACAACATACTGAATATCAGGTTTTATTGCTTAAATGGAAATTGAGTTAAATAACTTTTTTTTCAGTAATTATGAAACTTCAAGCATCAGTCTTTTCTGTTCCACATTTGGCCTTCAATGAAATTTGTGAAATAGTAACTGACCGATATGTAAAGACACAAAATGGAAGGGCGAAGATTGATGACATAAAATGGCTGACAGGTTTTTAGGTACTTTTTTAGTTTTGCAACAAACATGCTACAGACAAAATGAAACAACAGAAAACAGCCGAAAACAAATGATACAATAGCTCACTTTAAGTTAGAGCATCGTTTTTAGTGTATGCAAGATTATGTTTAAAGCATACATTTTTTGTCTTCTCAACAAGCTTTATTGTGTTGTATATACTAACATTTCGCAAATCTAAATTATATCACTCTACACACCAGGAAGGCAGACAAGATAAAGACAGGAAAGCTCTAAAATAATTGAAAGCCATGAATGGCCATGAATGAGTTAAGTGTTTGCAGAGTTTTATATGCCGGTGAAGGTGCACAATTGGTTTTGTGAAATCACTGACTTTCATGAAATGCCCAGTCCAGTTTATCTGAGCTCTTATCGGCAGCACCATTTTGTTATTGCCGGCCATTTTGTGATATGAAATAATAATTTGCTGAGGTCAGGTGAAAGTGAAGGATCTCATCACATTCTCTGTAGAAGAGTGAGTTTATGCATATGCACATATATTCTTTCCTTTCACATCTTGAAATTTAGTTTTTCAATGCTTATCGCTGAAGCAATTTTGTAAAACCAATAATGGTTGCCATAACAAAACCAGAATTTATTTTCACTTTTTTCCCCTAGTTTACACTGTATTAATTGATCACATGTGGGTTTAAATAGGCCATATTGTATTGTTGGAAATTCTCTGTAGAAATGTGTCCATGATTTCGATGCTATGTTTTACTATCCCCTATTGGAAAATATTCATCTGGCAAGTGATGTTTTGGCCTCCATTAAGGCACTGCCTCTTTTTTAAATGCTATTAATTTTTAATTTTTATTTGATCTATCTCTGCGTTGGGATAAGAAAGTATTTCTTGAACTCTTTCGTACTGTATGACAGATAACACTGAATATCAGGATTTAATGCAAGCTGAGTTAAATAACTTTTTTTTATTTTATTTTTTATTATGAACTTTGAGCTATTAATCTTTTCTGTTCCAAAAATTGGCTTTCAATTAACTGTTGTTGTAATTTTTTTATTGTTGTAAATGTTTTTGTAAAATGTCTTTTTTTGTGTGTGTGTAAATTTCAGTGGTAACTGACTCCAATTTCAGGATACAACATGGAAAGAGTGATGACATAAAATGCCTGACAGGCTTTTAGGTACTTTTTTTAGTTTTGCCACAAACATGTTAGAGAAAAAAATAAAACACCAGACTAGCCGAAACAAATTATACAATATCTCACTCTAAGATAACACAACAGGGCATAGTTTTTAGTGTGCCGTGCACAATTGTTTGTTTCTAAAGCATCTATATTTTGTCTCCTTGGGTCCTGACAAAGCACTTTAGAGTTTGCCCTCGTGTTCTTCTTTTGGTTTGATTGTATAATCACGCCACCAGTGGTTAAATATCACATGCCAAGCATAATGACAACACTCTGGAAAGTCCCGAGCCGGCACTCTTTCGCTTTCTTTTCTACTTGTTGGTGAAGCCACGCAAATGCCAAACTTTTTGTGAGGGAGGGAAGGAACTGATAGATGGATCAAATGAAAACTAGCCGCTCTCTTGTAAAAATGTATGAACTTTAAACACTGACGTTATTTGGAATCTAATCAATGATTATTCAGTTTTACAACCACTGGATCAGTTAGTATAAAACATTTTGTCAAAAAATTGCAAGTGATATTGTGGATGACGTGACAGGGAAACTTGGGGAAATTCTGATCATTTTTAGCATGCCGTATGCATGCCATGCCTTGCATGGATCTTATAAAAGAACCTGCTTCAATGAGTCATCGCAATAATAAAAAAAAAGGTTAATTTCCAAAAAATGATCTGTGATAATGAAACAAAGCAAACCACTGGGTTGAGCTTTAAACAGCAGTCCTGACTGATACCAACACAATGAAGAACTTAAAAAAAAAAACATAAAAACAACTTCTGGGCAGCTGGTCCACATAAAACATATTATAAATGTAAATAATAGATTAAATATTACATACTTCTACTGCTCTGCACTGCCCTCAATGTAATTCACGTTGGCATACATAGGCTACATGGGCCTATACTCTAAATTATATTATGCATTATAAACAAAAAAATTACTTAAGATAATGAAAATGATAGAATTCAAATAAGATTTTATTATATATAGCCTACATTTAATAGTAAGTTTATGAGCAGACCACACAGGGCACTGTGCCAGTTTGGTTTGGTTAATGGACTGATAATCCCCCAAAGTTCCCACAGGGGGAATTGGAGGGGTGTGTAGCTTTATGGTAGGCTACATCAACAGAAATGTGGTAAACTGCTGCATTCACTATAAGTAAGCTCCTTTACTCTGGAAAGTCCCTTCTCCAGTAATAGTTTTTTGAGGTATTGTGTGATAAAGAGCTCCACCAAAAGACTAATACATGCATTTTCACTCCTGACTGACTAATGGACAATGTTTTTGATAGTAGATATATCCGATATGGGATAATAATAGTCTATATTTCATCTTTTGGTCCACTTTTCTTTGATATTAATTTTTATTTAACCTAATAGTGTTGTCAGAAAATATCATTATTAAAAAAACGCTACATAGCCTGCTTGTTTTCTGATATTCCGAACCTGATCCTTCCTCGCTCACATGGCAACTTCTTACGACGAATCACGCACCCAATCAAAAGTAATAAAACAAATTTAAGGCGCCAAATATGCTAGTTGACCTGATTTCTAATGCATAGACATTGGCGCCATCTTGTGAACACAATTGCAGTTTCTCAATGAGATAGCATGATATAGCGTTTCTATCAAAAACCCTATTGAAGATCACTTAGCATAAACTAAGCTATATCAATAGTTAACATTGTAAAATATATTTATTAATTGTATTATTATTATTGTCATAACACTCAAAATGTAGACTATTGCTCAATCTGTTTGTCTAACCTTAAGCACGTGGTCTGAGGTGTGATGGTTTGTGGGTTATGTCATGTGTTTTGTGTTGTGAGAGCAGAAACATGTAAAGGTAGTGATGTGGTTATGTTAAGGTCATATGGTAAATATGGGATTGAGGGCACGTGCATTGGGTTCTTTATTGTTCTGTTCCTAGAAATTCATATAGCCTATAGGGCAAATCCCTAATCCCTAGCTATTTATTTTATTTTGATATATATTATTTTATATATTATTTTATATATATTTTCAATACATTTCAAAATGACAATTTTCATCTGATATTTGGAGCCAAATTACAGGGGGTAAAAGTGACTTTAGGAAGATGGCAGAATCATTATTTTATATCTTATTATCCTTATAGATTCTGGTTCTTATCAAACTTTTCTTTTGGTATCTTCATTTTAAAGGCCCTATATTGTTCAATCCCAGAGATATAGAGATCTTAAAGGGATAGTTCACCCAAAAATGAAAATTAGCCCATGATTTACTCACCCTGAAGCCATCCTGTGTATATGAAATTCTTCTTTCAGCCGAATACAATCGGAGTTAAAAAATGTCCTTGTTCTTCCAAGCCTTATAATGGGAGTCAATGGGTATATTTATTTGGAAGTCCATCAAATCCTATCCATCCGACATAAAAGTGCTCGAAACGGCTCCTGGGGGTTTATAAAGGCCTTCTGAAGTGAAGCAATACATTTGTGTAAAAAAATATCCATACTTAAATATTTATCCCTATTTATCGACTAAAATAACTAGTAACTAATAAAAATCAAACGTGGGTCGCTTTGCATTCAGCTGAAACTTTTTTCTTTTAAAGAGGAAAATCTGAACAAATAATGTTGAAACAAGAAATGTATCTCATTTTGTTCTATATCAACACATTTGCATTGAACATGCCTGCTGAATGCCATAACTATTCTTTTTCTAAAGTTTGCATGCCTGTAACTAAACGTATTAAAGATATCTCAATTTGATTTTAGATTCTTAACAAAGTTTTCTTTTTGAATCTTTATTTCATAGACATAGAGCGGCAAAGAGGTTTTTTTGTGTAACAGTGTTTATATTGATCTCACCGGTGTTCTAGGCATTGGAGTCTGTGTGTTTGTTTGATTTGTCACATAAATTTGTGCATCATCTTTGGTGAGGCCAAAGTTTGATTTTCAAATATGTTTTGACTGAAATATTTAAGTTTAACAAGGAAGTCATAATAATAATTTGTTACATTTCTATAGCGCTTTTGTAAGTAGGCTACTCAAAGAACTTAACATATGGAAGGGGGAATGTCCTCCTCAACCACCACCAATGTGCGGCATCCACCTGGATGATGCGACGTGGAGAGGAGACATAGTGATGAAGCCAATCAGTATATGGGGATGATTAGTATTTGGCCATGATGGACAGAGGCCAATTGGCAAATTTGGCCAGGATGCCGGGGTTAAACCCCTACTCTTTTTCCGAAGAACATCCTGGGATATTTAATGACCACAGAGAGTCAGGACCTCGGTTTAACGTCTCGTCCGAAGGACAGTGCTCTTTGTCAGTATAGTGTCCCCATCACTTTACTGGAGCTTTAGGACCCCCACAGACCACAGGGTGAGCCGTGAGCACCCCCTGCTGGCCTCACTAACACCTCTTCCAACAGCAACCTGGTTTTCCCAGGAGGTCTCCCATCCAGGTGCTGACCAGGCTCAGGCCTACTTAGCTTCAGTGGGCTACATGGCTGCTGCATACAAAGTGGTGTGTAGTTACAAGATTCTATATATAGGCTAGTTGTGAGAAAATTGTAGGCTACATCGTTTCATGAATTGTGTTAGTGTGGGCTAAGTGTCATGTTCTGTTAATGTCAGTTTCATTTTCATGGAGTTTGTTTCTCTTCAGTTACCTCTTTCCTTTGTTGTAGTTTCCCGCCAGTCCTTAGTTGTCATGCATTTAACGAGCACAGCTGTTAGTTAATTAGTTCATTAGTTCATTGTCATTGTGTATTTAAGTTCCTCTTTCTCCTTTGGTTCTTGGTCGGGTATTGTCGTGTTATATTTGTGTCTACATGCTGTTACATTGCCATTTGCCTACAGATTTACTTGAGTTTGTTTAAAATAATGATGTTGAGAGAAACAAAGCGTTCGAAACGCCACACGCTGGTGACCCCTGCTGGTCAGAACTGTGTATATGCAACAAAAACTCAGGCCAAACATGCTCAAAAACACCTTTTACAAAACCAATTGAAAATGTTTTATTAAAAGTAAAATCTATCAAATTCATTTAACTAATCATCTATTAAGATTAAATATCATGTTCTTTTATTTTTCAGGGCTTCTCAGCTAAACAGGCCAATAAGAGACTTAACTATTATTCCTTTTAATTATACTAATGTCTAATTAAAACGACTACAAATCTATAAATCTGATCAAAGACCAGGTAAAACCCAAACCCGATCTCACGGCAATTCGTACGAATTTTACGAGGTGGCTAATTCGTACGAATTCATACGACCTCACTCGTACAACTTAGTAGGCCTACGATTTTTGTTAAATAATATTTTATGAGTTGCCCAATTCGTATGAATTCGTACGAATGACCTACGTACCCCTCTGACCCCGCCCCTAAACCTAACCATCACGTGGGTTTAGACAAATCGCACAAAACGTCTCGTCTGGGTAGACACCAAAAGATGGTGGAGGAAAATGGCTGAGTTGAGAGGAATGAGGTGTGATCCGGGAGGTGCAGGAAGTGAGGTGGATGAAGGAAGTGAGATTGAGGTAGACACAGGTAACGAGGGAAAATCAAACAACGAAGAATGGAGGATAGTGAATCGGAAAAAAAATGAAAAGAAAGCAGAGAGAATCTGATGGAGAAAAAGGAGAGGAAGAACAAAGTTCTGAAATTAAAGTTATTCTGCGATTTCAATCCCCTTGTACGTCAAATCCTTTGAAGGTTAGTGATGCAATACACAAATTGGTAGGTGAAGTACGATTTGCTAAAACTTTAAGAGATGGGAATCTACTGATTATATGTAGAGATAGAGTTCAGCAGCATGGATTAATGAAGTGTAAATCATTGCTTGGGAAGGAGGTTAAACCTCAAGTATGGGAAGACAGAAGGAAGGTTATGGGAGTAATATCTGTATCAACTGAGATAAATGAAGAAGAAATCAGGGATAATGTAAGAGGAGTGAAAGTACTGAGAGTTAAACGTTTACCTTTTACAAGAGATGGTGTTAAAGGGCCCAGCCTGTCTGTATTGTTGACTCTAGAGGGAGATCAAATTCCTGAAAGAATCAGAATTGGGTATGTCAGCTACATAGTAAGACCATATATCGCTCCCCCTATGAGATGCTTTAAATGCCAGCATTTTGGGCACATTGCAGCAGCTTGTAAGAGTAAACTCCGTTGTGCCAAATGCGGAGGGGAACATGAATACGGGAAATGTGAGAGAGGAGCTAAAATCAAGTGTTGTAATTGTGGAGGAGAGCACAGTGCTGCCTACAAAGGATGTGATGCACATAAAAAAGCGGTTCAAATTCAGAATGTGAAGGTAAAAGAAAAATTAACGTACGTTGAGGCAATAAGAAAGGTAAAATCTAATGAGGATAATAGTAGATTAGCACCTGTGATTCAATCCCCAGTTCAAAATATGCATACGTGTTGCAATATTACCAAGGATACACTTATAGTGGAGAAGAAAACGTTCGTTGCATTTATGGTGGAAATCATTAACTGTTCTGCCCAAGCATGTAGCCGAACAGAGAGAATTAAGATAATTGCAAAAGCGGCAGAAAAATACTTTGAGATGGAAGAGATGTCAGTAGAGATCATCAATGCAACAATTAGAATGGGGATGTCAGATTCACAATTAACATGTGGTGGTGGTGGAGATTAATAATGACTCTAAGCATTCTACAATGGAATGCGAGGAGTCTAATTGCGAACGGACAAGAATTAAAACAGCACATTCAGGAGCAATATGTCAAACCTAACATTATTTGTATTCAGGAATCCTGGTTAAAACCTTCACTTGATTTTATATTGTATGGATATACAGCAGTACGTAAGGATAGAACCCTTGCTATGGGTGGTGGAGTTATAACCTTTATTCAACATGGTGTTAATTATAGAGTGATCAATAGTAGTGAAGAACTTGAGATAATTATAATTGAAGTATGGGTGAATAAAACAAAAAATTAGAATAATAAATTTTTATAATCCTTGTAAAAAAATAACTAGAGACATGTTGGAGAGTATATGTGATGTGGAAAAATCCAAAGTTATAATATGTGGAGATTTTAATGCATATAATACCTTGTGGGGAAGTGCTAGAACAGATGGAGATGGGTACATTATCGAGGATTTTATGGATGATAATCAGTTAGTGTGTTTAAATGATGGAAGAGGCACTAGATACGATGTAGCTCATGGTGTAGAATCTGCAATAGATCTTACTTTTGTATCACAACAATTAGCAGGTACTTGCATATGGGATGTGAGAAGTGATAATGCAATGGGTAGTGATCATTATCCTATCTGGGTAAAGATAAGGAGTCAAAATGTTAGTTTTGAAGAAAATTGGATTCCAAGATGGAGAATGAAAGAGGTCAATTGGGGGCTGTATAATTTTAAAACAAGCAGCAAATTAATTGAAATAATGCCAAATTTGAGTGAAGACATTGAGGAATTAAACAATTTGATTGTTAATATAATACATAAATCAGCTGAGGAAACAATAGGTAAAACATCTGGTGTAAAGAAGAAGAAAATGGTACCATGGTGGTCTGATGAGTGTAGAGAGGCTGTTAAAAACAGAAATAAGGCTTTTAAAGTTGTTAAATCTAATCATTCATTTGATAATTTATTGGAGTATAAAAGAACACAAGCTAAAACTAAAAGAATTATAAAAGAAACTAAAAGGAAATACTGGAGAGATTTCTGTAGTAATATTGGTACAGGAATTAAAATAAATGATATATGGGGAATGGTTAGAAAGATGGGTGGCATAAGAAGGGACTTTTCACTACCAATATTAAGAGATAGTGGTATTGAGGCAGTAACTAGTAGAGAAAAAGCTGAGATGCTCGCAAAATCTTTTGTAAAAATACATAGTTCACAGAACCTTTCCAGTGAAGAGCTAGATATAAGAATGAGGATCATTGAAGAGAATAAAGATATGCTGGTGATGAAAGTGGCGGGGGAGAGCTCACTAGATGCAGATTTTACATTGTTTGAACTAAAAAGAGCATTGATTGGTGTAAAAAATACCTCACCAGGGAGAGACGGGATATGCTATAAAATGATTGAAGAACTATCTGATGTGGCAAAAAATGTGATACTGGTTTTATATAATAAAATTTGGGAGCAAGAGAAATTGCCTACTGGATGGAAACATTCAGTAATAGTCCCTATAGGGAAACCCGGAAAGGATAAAACGAATGTCAAAAGCTACAGACCAATAGCGTTAACGTCTAATTTATGTAAACTCATGGAGAGGATGATTACTAAAAGATTAGGGTATACATTAGAAAGCAGAGGGCTGATCACACCATATCAGAGTGGTTTTCGTGCTGGAAGAACAACTATGGATCCTGTAGTTTGCCTAGAGAATGAGATACGTAAAGCACAAGTTAACAAAGAATCTGTTTTGGCAATATTTTTTGATATAGAGAAGGCCTATGACATGCTGTGGAAAGAAGGACTTTTAATTAAGTTGAATAAAATGGAAATAGGTGGTAAAATGTTTAACTGGATTAAAGATTTTTTAAAGGATAGAACCATAGAGGTAAGGATAGGATCAGAGTTATCAAGTACATACACAATAGATAATGGCACGCCACAAGGTAGTGTATGCAGTCCAATTCTTTTTAACATAATGATTAATGATGTGTTTGATGGGGTGAATCACAGGATAAACAGGGCATTATATGCAGATGATGGAGCATTGTGGGTGAGGGGCCGTAATATAGATAATTTACAGCAAAAGATGCAAACAGCAATTAGTCAGGTTGGAGAATGGTCATTTGAATGGGGGTTCCACCTCTCAGTGGAAAAAACACAATTTATCTGTTTTTCTAAGAAAAGGGTAAAACCAACAATAGATCTTAAGATATATGGGCAATCTCTCAAACAGGTTAATGAATTAAGATACCTTGGTGTGTGGTTGGATAATAAACTCACTTTTAAAAATCATGTACAGAAAATGGTGGAAAAATGTAAGAAAGCAATTAATCTTTTAAAGTGTTTATCAGGTTATAATTGGGGGGCATCAGGTTCATCCTTAAAAAGAATTTATATAGCAATAATCCGATCAGTGTTTGATTACGGATGTATAGTATATAAAACAGCAGCTAAAACTACATTGGCTGAATTGGACAGGCTGCAGGCCAAAGCTCTCCGGCTGTGTAGTGGAGCTTTCCGAACATCACCTATCCCAGCGCTGCAGGTGGAAGTAGGGGAGATGCCTTTAGATCTTAGGAGGTTACAGCTCTCTCTAGCATATTGGGTAAATTTACAAGGGCATGAGAATATACATCCTACAAAATTGGTGTTAGAGGAATGCTGGGAATATGGACGCATTGTGGACAATAGTTTTGGATGGAGTAGTAAAAAAGAGGCAGATGAAATGGGAATCAGTATTATATCATGCAGCAAAACTGTTAACTTGAGCATAACTCCACCTTGGTTTTTCTGCTATCCTGTAGTTAATATAGAAACTAAAAACATAGTTAAGACGGGATTGTATCAAAGTGTACAACAGTTTATAGAAGTAAGATATAATGATACAGTACAAATATTTACAGATGCATCCAAAGAACCAGCAGGTAAAACAGGGGTGGCTGTATATATTCCTAAATATAAAGTCACAATACAAAAAAGAACCTCAAACCACCTCTCAATCTTTTCTGCAGAAATGACGGCCATCATAATGGCACTACAGTGGGTAGAAGAAGTAAAGCCACATAAATCGGTTGTTTGTTCAGACTCTTATGTCCTCCTTAACTAGCATCCAGACTGGGAAATCTGAATGCAGACAGGATCTTTTAGATGAAGTTCATCAGATGATATTCAGAATAACGCAACAGAAGCTAATAATACAGTTCACTTGGGTTCCAGCGCACACAGGTATTGAGGGGAATGAGAAGGCAGATGAGTTGGCAAAAGAAGCACTTAAAGCAGAGCAAGTAGAAATACAGGTTCCACTCAGCAAATCAGAAATTAAAACAATAATTAAAGACGGTATTCATAAACTCTGGCAAGACAAATGGGATAAGGGGGAAAAAGGTAGGCATTTATATGGTATTCAACAAAATGTAACAGATAAGAAAATGAGTTCATTATCACGACAGGAGGAAACATGGTTCACTAGGCTGAGGCTAGGACATACAGGACTGAACAGCAACCTATATATAATAGGGAAACATGAGACAGGAATGTGCCCATATTGTACGGAAACTGAAACTGTAAAGCATGTACTTTTGACATGTAGGCAGTACCTTGAAGAGAGAGAAAAAATTAAGAGGATAATAAAGAAGTCTGTTAATTTAAGCAACCTGTTGGAACTACCAGGAACAGAATCTACAATAAAAGCAGTGATAGAATTTCTTAAAAAAACACAGTTAGTAAGAAGACTTTAATCTTATTGTTTATTTATTTATTTTTATTTATTTTATTTTCTATGGAGGTTGAGTTGAGGTTGAAGCTGGAGGAGCTAAACACGTAGCGCCAGCTGAAGCTTGGGCTCTGACTCTTTTTTTTTTTTTTTTTTTTTTTTTTTTTTTTTTTACTCATAGGTTTTACTTCATGTCCCAATGTGATCACACCTTATTCCTGTAGATGGCGGTAATGCACATAGATTGCAAACTGCCAATAAAAGTCACAGAAGAAGAAGAAGAAGAAGAAGAAGACACCAAAAGATAATCGGGCTGATTTTGGGCCGATTTTCCCCCTTCCGACAATCTATGTCCCGATTATCTTGATGGTTCAGATTATCTTATCAGATTTTCCCTTGGTGTGAGGTGTGTTAGTGTTTGAACCTGCTCGGAAGAACGTCGGAGCCACCCCAATCACGAATCGTAAATATTCAACATGTTGAATATTTACGATCAGAAATCCTGATGTGTGGGGGGAACCCAGAGGACAAACGCACGCACGCTCTGGAGATTATCACGTGAAACGTAACAATATCCAATCAGAAATCAAGATGATTGAAGACGGAAGCATAACAAATGCAGTCATGGCGCAGGACAAAGTGAAATTGATGTGGACAGCAGAAATGGAGGATCAGCTTGTTGATTTGTGGCAACAGAATGTTTTTCTGTTAAAATCATTCCAAACACTATCATCGCAATTTCTTCCTGCATATCGTCCGCCATGCTTATTCTGAAGTCTCGGGAGATTTTGCGAGATTTCCTGTGTTCACATTCGAGACTCTGGTTGAAAATCTGTTAGTGTGTGGTGTGCTGTCTTTGTCACATCATGGCACACCACACACTATAGGAGCAAAATGGTTAAATCTAGGATTTTTTGTCCTCATATTAGTGGTCTATCACATTGTGAAAATCTTATAAGATGTAAAAAATCTTTTGGTGTGTTCCCAGCATTACTTTCTTAACCTCGGTTCCCTGAAAGGCGGGAACGAGACATTACGTCATCTGTGACGTATATGGGAACTCCTCCCTTCTCCACTTTTGCTGAAATCTTATGGGCTAAAGCCAGCTGGAGACAGCTGGCCAATTGACGCGAAATACTGACAGGTACGCGGGCAGCAGGGGCGTTGCTAGACCCCTTTTATTGGGGCACGTGCCCCAGTATAAATTTGCTGTGCCCCAGTGAATCTGAAGTTTGAGTTTAACAATTTATTTTACTTTTCAGTGTATTTAATAGAAATCATATTATAGGGTAATAGAAATGATCAATTTGCAACGCAGCAATAAACCAATCAACGCTTAAAAGCAACGCAGTTTAACCGAAACAGAAACTGACCCTCGCGACAGAAATCCGCCCGCGTAGGAAGCATAGGCGGTAGTACAGTTTAATGCTCTACAAATAAATCAACTCAGCTTGGACTTGGCTGGGGAACTTTGTTTTCTTTTAGTATATACATGCTCTTTATTTTAAATATATACTTACTCATATTTATATATATGTTGTAATTGTAAATTATTGAAAAATATATAGGCTAATTATTCATTATTAACATTGTTTAATGTAGAAGAATGCAAATGTACAAGAAAGTTTTTTCTCCGTTTTCTATTTTCTAAAGTTTTCTATTTTCATAAACAGTGTGTAGGCCTATGCCTTTTATGCCACAAAAAAATTAATGTAACATGCTTTTAAAGCTATTGTTATCCAATTTTTTGGCCTTCAAACACCTTAAAATGCACATATGTAGGTCGAGAAATCCAAATTTTCGCGGGGGAGCATGCCCCTGAACCCCCCTTAGTTACCTAACTACCCAGCCTGGTGTTTTGGAAACAAACGCCCCTGCCTGCAGCACTGTATAGCTCAGAAAATACTGTTGTACTCTACTGCTATCTTTGATTTTGTGTGACAACAATGAATTTTTCAATGTTGCTATCTCAGACAAACAATGGGGGACCAAATGATGGCTCAGCAGATAATGCGGGCAGTGAAACAACCTGTGCTCTAACGGTGTGTTGAGTGACTTCGGAACGTAGCCTGGTCTCGGCCAGAGTTGCCCATTGCAGTCGCCAGGTCCGAAACAGATGCAGTCGTCGTTCACCTAGAACACGTGTAAGTCTCTATTGCACTTCGCCGAGGCAAGAGCAAGAAGCAAAGCCGCTTTTAGGGAAAGCTCCTTAACCGCAATCGAAGCTTTAGGGGCTCGAATGGTGGTAGAGATATAGCCCTTAAATCTAGAGCTTGATCCCACGGCGGCATGGAGGGTGGCCGAGAAGGACACAATCTCCTCGCTCCCCTGAGAAATTTGATCACCAGAGCGTGCTTACCGATCGATTGCCCGTCAACCAGGGAACGTAAAGCAGCAATAGCGGCCACGTACACGTACTTCAGCGTGGATGGCAAACTCCGGCTATCTATTCTGTGCCGTAGAAAGCGCAAAACATTCGACACTGAACAGGTCCCGAGGTCAATATCGATGTCCTGGCACCATTTTGTAAACACTCCCCACTTCAGAGTTTTCAGCCAAAACTGCAGCGGCCGCATATGCAGCAGGCCCAGATGGCACACTGAAGAAGCATTCACATTCTTAAAAAAACAATAAAACAGAACAACAGAACAAAATAAAGTGCAATATTAATAAACACAACAATACAATATTAGGATACGACAAAAAAATGAGTTTTTTGAGTTTATGATTAATGGGTACATGATTATATAGATTTTAGCCATAATTTTACTTTATATTTAAAACAAGTACGGTAAATGTACTAATGTCTCTAATCTCATTTGGGACTAAGTTCCAGTACTTAGAGGCTCTGATAGAGAAGGCTGATCTGCCAAACTCAGTACGTCTGCACTGTATGGCACAGTGACTTCTACTGGTCGCCCTGGTTGTTCTCCGACTATCTTAGAGCAATATTATGAATTCCTCTAATGGGGGCGCAGCCAGATTATTAATTACTCTGTACACTCAACAAACATTGGCAAAGCACATAAAATTTTCAAAAGTCAAGAGTTTATGCTTTTGAATGATATTGCAGTAGTGATAACCTGATGGCTTTTTATCTAATACTTTGAGAGTTTGTTTATATAGCGTTTGTAGTGGAGCAAGTATTGTTTTTCCGGTTTGTGACCAATTTGTGATGCAGTATGTAAAATGTGAGACAATCAATGAATGAATATACAATTTAGCAGCATCTAAAGGTAACTGATTACGAATGTGTCTAAAATTTCTTAAATTAAATTTAACAGTATTACAAACCTGCTTTATATGTTTCTTAAAAGACAACTTTGAATCAAAAGTAACTCCCAGATATCTAAAGTGCGACACAATCTGGATTTTTTCCCCATTTACAACGACATCTGGCTGATTTTCATTTTTCCTTATATAAAAATACATACACACAGTTTTACTGACGTTTAGTGTCATGCGAGACTCAGAGAGCCATGTGGCAATTTTTGCCATTGCTGCTGTTAATTTGGTTGCCACTTCGTATCTGTCTCTTCCATGTGCCAGAATAACCGTGTCATCTGCATACATTTGGTTGTCAACTTGAGGACATGCTAGCGGTAAGTCGTTACCATATAGACTGAATAACGAAGGGCCTAAGACTGAGCCTTGCGGGACACCAACAGAACAGTTACTGAATGATGACATTTTATTCCCAACTCTGGTACTTTGTCTTCTCATGGTAAGATAGGACTCCATCCAGTTCATAGCAGCATCAGAAAAATTAAAATTTGACAACTTAGAGAGAAGAACATTATGATTTACAGTATCGAAGGCTTTTTTTAAATCCAGAAAAACTGCTCCTACAGCACTCCCACTGTCTAGTTTTGATTTGATTTTTTCAACAAAATAGCAGGTAGCCATTTCGGTCGAGTATTTTTTTCTAAAACCAAATTGCATTGGATGAAGTGTTTGTCCAGAATTTAGAAAGTCGGTTAACTGCTCAGTTACCACTTTTTCTGCAATCTTTGATGTCACCGGTAAAATGCTGATGGGTCTATAGTTAGCTACATCAGTAGGTTCCCCTGCCTTGAAAATCGGAACTAACACTGCATTTTTCCAAGCAGTTGGAAAAATTGATTGCTTTATCGATAAATTAATGAGGTGTGTAATGGGGGTGCTGAGGGAGTGAATATTGTTCTTTAGAAATGTTGAATCCCACTTAAATGTATCTTTTGCCTTTGAAAACTTTAAAGTGCTTAATGTCTTACAAATTTTATTTTCAGGAACTTCAGTTATCTTAAAAATGGTCTTATTATAATCTGGTGTTGCTATATTTTTAATTCTTGCACCAAAAGTGTCAGATAAATTCTGCACTGATGTGGTAAAATAAGTATTAAATACAGAAGCTACTTATAGAATCATTATTTAAAATTCCATTAATTTTCAGCTCATATCCATTTCCCTGATTTTGCTTGTTGTCTTTCTTTGTTAGTTTATTTATGTTGCTCCATATCAATTTACTATTTCCTTTTCAGTCTTTAATAATTTCCATAAAGAAATTTGCCTTTGCTTTCCTCAGTTCACTGACTACTTTATTACGAAGGTTTGTAAAAATGTGTCTGTCAGTAATTAATTTAGACTTCAGCATACCTGTCAAGTATCCCGTTTTGGCCGGGAAAGTCCCGTATTTTGCCCTTCTTTCCCGCCGTCCTCCCGTATTAGTATTTTCCCGTAAATCTCCCGTTTTTTAACCTGCGTTTAAAAAAAAAAAAAATACCCCGCCGGGCGGAGTAAAAAAAAAAAAACATTCCCAATCTGAGCTCTGTCACTAGCCTCGCGATAACCGCAATACTACAGGTACTGTAGGTGACAGTTGTCGCGAGGTTAGTGTGTGAGGTCAGATGATGAGTGATAACGCGGGGAAAAACAAAGAGCACTCCGGCCAAAAAAAACAAAACCCTCATGTAAATACTGCGATCATGTAAATACTGCGATCAATGGGACAGCGAAATTACTTTTCTGAAGAGGAGCAGGGTGGGGGACAGTCACGCGCGTTTTGTAACTGCGACTTTAGCATGGTACGGAAGATTGTTACAGAGAATAGGATGACGTTAGGCAACAGAACTGTTTGCTCTACTCTCATGTAAAATGAACCACTCTGGCCCAGCCCACAAATACACTCCTTCCAAAACAGTCTTAAAGAACGCAAAGTCTGCAACAAATCTGTACAATAACTCACTAAAAGAGTAAAGAAAAGTTATGTGAAATGAAAAGAAAAACTGTAAAAGAAAAGCAATATGAAATGAAAAGAATGTGTGGAATGAAAATAAAATGTAGGTTAAATGTAAAGACAAGCAATGTTAAATGAACAGAAAATATGCAAATAAGCCTTTAAATAAATGCTCTTCATATATACCATTTTGTGTTTTTATTTCAGCTATTGCCTGTCTTAAAATGTTAGTGATACTGGAGCTTGGTTGTTTTTTTTATTTTCTTGGGGGGGGGGGCTTTCCCTTATTTTCAAATCCAAAACTTGACAGGTATGAGACTTCAGTGCTACTTTCAGAATCAGAATCAGAAAGAGCTTTATTGCCAAGTGTGCTTGCACACACAAGGAATTTTCTTTGGTACTGAAGCTTCCAGTGCACATATACAGGTACAAATACAAATACAACAAGAAACAGTAATACAAATTATAAAAAATAAAATTATAAAAAATATGAAAATATTATAAAATATAAATATAAAAATATAAGGCCACAGTTGGGTTTAGTCAGAATAAACATTTACGGATTATGAACATATTTACAGTATTTTGAATAGTATGAATAAATATAAATAAAAATCACCTGAGTTTAGGAGATATTGCACTAAACAGTGGGAGTATTGCACTTAAAGGCATATGCCTTGGGAGATATGTTAACTGTTCAGAAGGGAAATGGCCTGTGGGAAGAAACTGTTCCTGTGCCGAGATGTTCTTGTGGCCAGTGATCTGAGTCTTCGTCTTGATGGTAACAGTTCAAACAGGTGGTGTTCAGGGTGAGTGGAGTCTGTGATGATTTTACCTGCTCTCTTCCTCACTCTGGAAGAGAACAGGTCCTGGAGGGTTGGCAGTGGGGCACCAATAATCCTCTCCGCAGTCCGAACTGTCCGTTGTAGTCTCCTGATGTCTGATTTGGTAGCTGAACTAAACCAGACAGTGATGGAAGTGCATAAAACCGACTCAATGATGGCTGAGTAGAACTGGATCAGCAGCTCCTGTGGCAGGTTGAACCTTCTCAGCTGGCGAAGGAAATACAGTCTCTGCTGGGCCTTTTTCACAATGGAGTCAATGTGATTTTCCCACTTCAGGTCCTGAGAGATGATAGTGCCCAGGAACCTGAATGACTCCACTGCTTCCACAGTGCTGTTCATGATGGTGAGTGGGGGAGTGCTGGGCTGTTCCTCCTGAAGTCCACGATCATCTCCACTGTTTTGAGCGTGTTCAGCTCAAGGTTGTTATAACTTCACCAGACAGCCAGCTGTTCAACCTCCAGTCTGTAAGCAGACTCGTCACCGTTTTGGATGAGACCGATGACAGTGGTGTCGTCGGCAAATTTCAGGAGCTTGATAGTGGGGTCTTTAGAAGAGCAGTCGTTAGTGTACAGGGAGAAGAGCAGTGGGGAGAGAACGCACCCTTGGGGGGCGCCAGTGCTGGTGGTGAGAGTCCTGGATGTGTGTTTCCCCAGTCTCACGAGCTGCTGCCGGTCCGTCAGAAAGCTAGAGATCCACTGACAGATCGAGGATGGCATGGAGAGCTGGGTCAGTTTGACTGTGAGAAGATCAGACATGATAGTATTGAAGGCAGAACTGAAGTCCACAAAGAGGATCCTTGCGTAAGTCCCAGGTCTGTCGAGATGTTGCAGGATATGATGCAGTCCCATGTTGACTGCATCATCCACAGACCTGTTTGCTCTGTAGGCAAACTGAAAGGGATCCAGCAGGGGTCCAGTGATGTCCTTCAGGTGGGCCAACACCAGTCTTTCAAACGATTTCATGACCACAGACGTGAGAGCGACAGGTCTGTAGTCATTAAAGGGTTAGTTCACCCAAAAATGAAAATTCTATCATAGTTTACTTACCCTCAAGTTGTTCCAAACCTCTATGTGTTTATTTGTTCTGCTGAACACAAAGGAAGATATTTGGAAGAAAACAGATCTCATTCCCCATTGACTACCATAGTATGTATTTTTTCCTACTATGGTAGTCAATGGGGAATGAGATCGGTTTTCTTCCAAATATCTTCCTTTGTGTTCAGCAGAACAAATAAACACATAGAGGTTTGGAACAACTTGAGGGTAAGTAAACTATGATAGAATTTTCATTTTTGGGTGAACTAACCCTTTAAGTCCAGTGATTTTGTTTTTTTTGGGGACCGGAATGATAGTGGAGCGTTTGAAGCAGCAGGGAACTTCACACTGCACCAATGATCTGTTGAAGATCTGCGTGAAGACCGGGCCAGTTGGTCAGCGCAGGCTTTTAGACAAGCAGATGAGATGCCGTCTGGGCCTGAGGTTTCCTAGTCTTCTGTTTTTTGAAGACCCTGCTCACATCCTCCACACAGACCTTAAGCTCAGGTTGGATGGCAGGAGGGGGGAGAGGAGGGGGTGTAGAAGGTGCTGGTGGATGTGTGAAGTGCAGGTCAGACCCGGTCAGAGATGGGCAGTATTTCAGATACATGTATTTAAAATACGTATTTGAAATACAAAATACTATTTTGTATTTTGTATTTTGAAGCCTTTGGTAAAATCAAATGTAATTTGTATTTAAATACATTTAAGATGAGTATTTTTGTATTTTCAAAATACATAAAATACTTTTTGCCAGTCAACCTCTTTATCAGGGTAATGGTTTAATGCATCAACTAGTTCAGACACGCCTGAGGAGTAAGCACATTTATCCATTTTAGTGGGAAATTTAGGAATTATTGGAACGCTGTAAAAGAAGCACTGATGCATGATACACCACAAAAATCTTCAGCTTTTAGTTGTATTGTTCATTGGGGGAAAAAAAAACTTTGGGTAAATAGTGTCAAATGAATTCTAATTTAATATTTTAGATACAATGTATAACTTTAATGAACTTAGAAACAAATAAACTTTATATAAAATAAATATAAAATTACTATACTTAAAAATAGGGGTGTAACAGTATCGTGTCACAACATATCGCAAAAAAAAAAAATCCAACAATATCGTGGATAATTCACCCAAAGTAAAAACTAGGCGCCATACATGTGACGCTTTTGACATTTCGTCGAAATCTTACGCATATGGCATCCTTTAGCGTCAATATGAGACGCAGAACCCAAGGCGTCATACAGGTGACGCGCGTCTAAGTCCGACGCACATGGCATCTTTTAGCGTCAATATGAGACGCAGATCCCAAGGCGTCATAACCGTAACGCTACCCCAGACCTAAACCTACCCATAACAGTGCGTGTTATATTGACGCTAAAGGGTGCCATGTGCGTAAGATTTCGACGAAATGTCATATGGCGTCACCTAGGCTATATGACGCAAAAGGATGAGAATGCGTTGAAACTACTGTGTGAGAAAAAATTCACGTTTTCAGAGTTTTAGTGTCAGTACTATATTAAACTACTATATAATGTTGAATATAATAATAATGCAATGGGGAAATATTTGTGGGTCCTGATAATGCCAAATGTCTGATGTGAACAGTAAAGTAAAGTATGTGGCCTACATTATTTTAAATAGGCTAAATATAGTCAGTGAAAGAGTGCAATCATATTCATCTAAAATAATTCTGTATTTTCAGATTCAGAATCATGAATATAGTTATTCTGGTGTCACTATTGTCCTGTGCATTGGGTTTCCAGCACCAAGTACAAGCCTATTCATTTACACACACAATGTAATATCAAATTTAGCATTTTAATCAACAGTACATTTTTTGTTAACCTTTTACCATGTGTCTTGGAGTGTCTCAATATATCGTATCAGTATCGTGAAATGTATCGAATCGTGACATGAGGGTATCGTTACACTCCTACTTAAAAAGCATTGAAAAAAAAGCCTCAACAGAGTTTGAAATTCAGTTTTTGCTGTTGTATCAATATTAATAGTAACTGATATTGAGAATTGTGATACCATGATATGTATTGTTACTGTGAAGTCAAATTAAGATTTTGGGTCATATGTTTTGCTAGATAGCAAAAAAGGTTCCGACAGTTTTACATACAGAATGAATTTTTTAATAGTGTTCACCACAAGTAATCGACTACATTGTAACCTAATCAGAAATAAGTATTTAAATGGCCAGCAATAGGCCTATGTAGTTTCTTCATTCACTGTGACCTATACATGCACAGGATGGCCAATTTCTCATGTATTTTGTGTATTTTCAAAATACAAAATACTGTATTTGTATTTAAATACATTTTTCCACACAGTATTTTGTATTTGTATTTAAATACATTTTTCCACACAGTATTTTGTATTTGTATTTAAATACATTTCCATGTATTTGTGCCCATCTCTGGACCCGGTGTGTGGTGTGAATGAGGGCTTTTCAAACCTGCAATAAAATGAGATTAAATCATCAGCCAGCTGTTGATTGTCCACAGATCGGGGGGATGGTGAATTGTAGTTGGTGATGTTCCTCAGGCCATTCCAGACTGATGATGGGTCATTGGATGAAAACTGGTTTTTCAGCTTTTCAGAGTAGGCTCTTTTAGCAACTCTGATCTCCTTTGTCAGTCTGTTTCTGGCCTGGTTATACAAGATTTTATCCCCACTTCTGTGAGCATCCTCTTTGGCATGACGAAGCTGTTTGAGTTTCCCAGTAAACCATGGTTTATCATTGGTGAATGATAAGAATGTCCTGGTAGGAATGCATGTATCCTCACAGAAACTGATATATGATTTTACAGTATCTGTGAGCTCATCCAGATCGTTGGTAGCAGCTTCAAAAACAGTCCAATCAGTGCAATCAAAGCAGGCCTGTAGATCCTGCTCTGCTTCATTAGTCCATCTTTTTACAGTCCTTATTACAGGTTTAGCTGATTTCAGTTTCTGCCTGTAGGTCGGTATGAGATGAACCAAACAGTGATCAGATAGCCCCAAAGCTGCTCGTGGAACGGAGTGATACGCATTCTTTATTGTGGTGTAACAGTGGTCCAGTATATTACTGTGTCTTGTGGGACAGGTAACGTGCTGTCTATATTTTGGTAGTTCACGGGAAAGATTTGCTTTGTTAAAATCCCCAAGAATGATTAAAAGAGAGTCTGGGTACCTTTGTTCCGTTTCGGCTATTTGTTCAGCCAGCTGTTGTAGTGCCGCGCTCACACACGCGTCCGGAGGGATGTACACATTCACGAGAATGAAAGAGGAAAACTCCCGTGGCGAGTAGAAAGGTTTGCAATTAATGAAATGGGCCTCAAATTAGGAGAGCACATCTTCTTCAGTGTTGTTACATCTGAACACCAACTTTCGTTAATGTAGAAACACAATCCACCACCTCTCGTTTTCCCCGTTAGCTCCGCGATGCGATCCGCTCGGAACAGCTGGAAGCCCGGCAGATGTATTGCGTTGTCCGGTATGGCTTCACTCAGCCAGGTTTCAGTGAAGCGCAGAGCAGCAGAGTTTAAAAAAATCCTTGTTAATGCGGGTGAGGGGGAGAAGTTCGTCCATTTTGTTAGGAAGGGATCGGAGATTCGCAAGATACTGGGAAGTGCAGTGCGGAGGCCGCGCTCGCGGAGTTTGACCGGCGCGCCAGATCGCTTCCCTCGCTTGTGTTTGAACAACACCGCTGCCCCTCCGACGAGAATGTCCAGCAAGACGTCTGAATAATCAAAAGCTGTAGAAAAGTTTTCTGGTGTGTGTTTCCTAATGTCCAGTAGTTCGTCTTTGGTGAAACTGATAGGAAAATAATGACTAAACACAGGACAAACAAACAAAAACAACACAATAACTGGAGAGCTCCGCACTGAGGCAGCCATCCGCGGCGCCATCTTGAACTTTTCAAGGCAAAGTCACGTTTTTTCATCAGGTCCCACAAATGGTCATTAAACTATGGTAGGTTGCCTTTACTCCGCTTGCTCCCCAAGTGCCTGTGCTCTCTAAGACTGATTGTAACAGGTTTTTGCACACTTTTGTAAACAAGGTGCAAGATATAAGAGCTACTATAAACCCATCTCTTGAGACCATACCCTGTAGTTTAGCTGCCTCACACTTTTGGGATACTTTTTCACCTGTCACTCGAGAGGATATTGGGAGGGTTTATTAAGTAAAGTGAAACCATCCTCAAGTCCGCTTGATGTATTGCCAACTTCACTGCTATTAAATGTGTTTGATTTAGTTGGACCGTATGTTGTTAGACTGATTAACCTTTCCCTTTTAACCGATTCTGTGCCTAGCCATTTTAAACAAGCAATTGTCAGCCCCATACTGAAGAAACCTAATTTGGATTCTTTTGAACCAACGAACTACAGGCATATATCTAAACTTCCTTTTTTTATCTAAAATCCTTGAGAGAGTGGTGGTGGGGCAGCTGACTTCATTTCTTGAAGGAAATAATTTGTTGGATAAATTTCAGTCAGGTTTTCGCAAATGCCATTCAACTGAGACTGCGCTTCTTAAAGTATCAAGTGACATTTTGATGGCTGCTGACTCTGGGCAGTACTCTGTGTTGATTTTACTTGACCTATCGTCTGCATTTGATACATTGGACCATACAGTATTGATGAATCGGCTACGTAATGAAATGGGGTTTTCTGGGTCTGTTCTAAAATGGTTCACCTCCTACTTGAGTGATAGATCATTTTGTGTGTCTATTAAAAACATTTTGTCAGAAATGACCCCTCTTTTATATGGAGTTCCTCAGGGTCCTATTTTGTTTTTATTGTATATTAGCCCTCTTGGTGAATTAATTCGTAAGTTTAATAATGTGTCCTGTCACTTTTATGCTGATGACATTCAGTTGTACTGCTCATTCAAAGAGTCAGAGTTAGGTAAATTAACTGATTTATTGGAATGCCTGTCATGCATTAAGTCTTGGTTATACAACAATTATTTACAACTGAACACAAAAAAGACTGAAAATTTGATCATTGCTCCTGAACAAAAACTACCCCAAATTAAACAACACCTCTGTTCCTTGGACTCATCCGTCCAGCTGAGCCTAAGAAACCTTGGTGTTTTGTTCGACCAATCGATGTCTCTGGATGATCATTCTAGACAGTTGGTTAGAAACTGTTTTTATCATTTGAAAAATATCTCTAAACTGAGAACAATACTGCCCATAGCTACCATGGAGATGATCATTCATGCTTTTATTTCTTCACGGTTAGATTATTGTAACTCTCTTTTTACTTGTTTTAACACATTTTCTCTGAAGCGTCTTCAATTGGTACAAAACGCAGCAGCCAGGCTACTAACCGGAACCAACAAAAGGGCACACATTACTCCGATTTTATTGATTCTCCACTGGCTTCAAGTAAAATATAGAATTGACTGATAAAATTTTAGTTTTAACTTTCAGAGCACTACATGGACAGACCCCTCAATATATCACTGATATGTTGACCCCTTACTCTTCTTTCCGCATCGTTGCGTGTGACACTTTTATTCAGACAAGCTTTCAGTTGACTGAGCTATTATGTTTTATGTTTTGTATAATGTTTCTTAATTGTTAAATTGTTAACTTGCTACATGTAAAGCACTTTGTGATTTTATCTGTGATAGGTGCTATATATAGCATATAATAAAGCTTATGTAAATAACCACAAGTATATTTTGTTACAAAAAGGTGATCGTCTTTTATTTTGAAATTTTTGTACTGAAATGGTTAACTTCCGGTCTTCCGCTATGCGCTTTTTTGTTTTCTTTTTGGAAGCGCGCGCGCTGGCTAGCGCAGTTTATAGCACAGCTTGTCATCTCATATACGGCAATAAGTTCAACACGGAGCCGTGTTTAAACGTAGAAATTATACTTGCAGCCCCTCTGAAGAGGCAAAAGGTATGTAATTAGTGAGATATGAGCATTTTGTCTGTTAATATGTTCGTTTTGCACAAATGTAAGACTGCACGTGAATGTGAACAATGTTAGCTGATCAGTTACATGTTTTGTATACATTTCAGCTCTTACGTTGGTAATATGGTGAATGGACTAAGGATTATAAAGGATTAAACATCATAAAACCACCAGTAAAAGTCTCATCCTTGTTCGGGGGGCATGCTACAGTAAGAGCTTCACCTCAGTGTGCTACATCGAGCGGCTCGTGAATGTTAATGACAACGGCAACAGCACAGGCAGCTGGCTACAACAACAACACGGAAAATGGACGGCATCGAGGAGCAAACACGTAAGCTACAAACCGAAATCAATGAAACGAGAGCTTTATTACATCAAGGAGACACAGAGAGCATGTCAAGGCAGGAGTTAAAGGACGATATTGAACGCAAAGAAAAACAATTAGCTGAACTCCATAAAATGGCGGCTGCGACCGAGTTATCATTACCCAGACGTTCAGAGCGGCCTAGTGTGCTAACGGAGAAAATGCTAGCCTACCAAAAAGACGAACTGATTAAAAAGGATAAAAAACTGTCAAGTCTCTATGAACAATGGAAAGGGGTAATCAGAACATCCAGAGAAAGCCTAAAGACTGACTTATCAGAGCACGAGTTGTGTACATTGGCCGATGATATTGAAAAGGGTTTGAACGACATGATGAAGGTGTACAGTGAAATAAGGGAGCGTACTATGCCATCCCCTGACACAAGACGCAAAATGGACTCTTGTGAAGCAGTAACTAAGGACATTATGAAAATACTTAATGAACGTATAACAGCAATAGACGGTGATTTTGAAGAAGATAGGGAAAGACAACGCCTTCATCAGCTACTGTCACACCAGTATGCCCGCTCCATCTACGGTACCGCCTCTCAGTCTAGTGCCGGTAAGCAGTCTACTTCAAGCATCGCAGCCAAAAGGATTGATGCAGCTGTGGAGTTGGCTGCAAAAGAAGCAGAGTATAAAATTGTGCAGGAGGAAATTAGACAAAAGGAAAAAATTAAAGATATAGAATCTGAACTTGAGCGTTTAAAGGCAGAAAAGGAAATGCAAACTGCTCGCGCAAAACTTGAGATCTACGACAGAGAAATGGATATGGACAAGCAGCAAATACAACCATACAATATGCCTTTCTCTGTTGACCACCAATCTGTTCATGAAGCACCAGCTCCCTCTAGTGGCATACCTCTATTAATGCCACAAAACAATGTGTCTATACATATGTCAAATCACACGGTGAACAATCCAAACCCTCAAATTGCCACTCAAGCACCTCCCACAGACATTTCTCAGTTGGCCCAAGCAATTCAAAACAGTATAGCCATAAACAGAATCCCAGTGCCAATGCCCACAGTGTTCTGCGGAGATGCAATTAACTACATTGAATGGAAGGCTTCATTCTCTTCACTTGTGGACTGCAAAGGCATCTCACCTGCTGATAAACTTCACTTGCTCAAAAGGTATGTCACAGGCCCAGCACAAAAATGTCTTGAGGGCACATTCTATCGCAGTGATGAAGAGGCATACAGGGATGCATGGCAAAAGCTTGACCAACGTTATGGACAGCCTTTTGTTGTCCAAAGAGCTTTCAGAGACAAACTGTCAAAATGGCCTAAAATAAGCTCAAAGGACGCAGAAGGATTAAGGACATTTTCAGACTTTCTAAATGCGTGTCTCCAAGCCACACCATATGTAAAAGGCCTAGAGATACTAAGTGACTGTGAGGAAAATCAAAAGCTGCTGCAAAAAGTTCCTGACTGGCTGGCAGCCCGTTGGAATCGCCAGGTCACAGTTACACTTATGGACGGCAAGGATTTTCCCTCCTTTAAGGACTTTGCACAATTTGTGGCAGTCGAGGCAGAGATTGCATGCAACCCGGTTACTTCTTCATATGCTCTTCACTCATGCAGCTCATCCTACGAGAAAAGGACCACAAAGGACTTTAAACCAAACAGATCCACACAAGTCTTCACAACGCAAACCATGGTACAAAACAACAAGGCAAGGAAAAGCAACACAAATTTAAAGGTAACCTGCATGTTTTGCAAAGATGAAAAACACCAGTTGTCAAAGTGCCCTAACTTTTCAGATCAGCCCTTAGAAGAGAAGCGAACATATGTTAAGGACAACAAACTGTGCTATGGATGCTTAAAGGTGGGCCATAACGCCAAAGATTGTTACAATCGCCACACTTGTGACATTTGCAAAGGAAGACATCCCACTTGTCTGCACAATGACAATTATAAGGCATATGAAAGGTCTCGAAGCTCTGACAACACCGCTCCAAGTACTCCAAATGATACCGCGGCAGTCACAGCTCTCAACGTCACTAAGGTGGGTCAGTCAACTAGCACATCCATGATCGTTCCTGTATGGGTGTCTACGGTTCAGAGCCCGTCTACGGAGGAACTAGTTTACGCACTATTAGACACACAAAGTGACAGCACATTTGTCTGTGAAGAAGTAAGCAACCAGCTACGAGCAGACGCTCATCCTGTAAAGTTAAAGCTAACTACCATGCTGGGTGTTCACTCTATTGTTAAGAGTCAAAGAGTATCTGGGCTGCGTGTGAGAGGTTATGACTCAGACATTCTCATCGACCTACCCCCCTCATATACCAAAGACTTTATTCCAGTTAACTATGACAACATACCCACTAGTGACACAGCAAAACAATGGCCCCATCTGACAGAAATTGCTGATAAGATACCACCTCTTTTGAGTTGTGATGTTGGACTCCTTATTGGATTTAACTGTCCCAGAACTTTAGCTCCAAGACAAGTTCTACTAGGAGAGGGTGAGGAGCCATATGCTATCCGCACAGATCTAGGGTGGAGTATCGTTGGAGGCTCCACACCAGCGCTCAGTGAAACTCAGCCAAGTCTGTGTCATAGAATCACAATAAAGGAATTACCCCCTGTAACTCCCATGGACGTGATTAATGTGCTAGAGTCAGATTTTAAGGACACAAAGGCAAGCGACAAAACAGTCTCACAAGAGGATCTCATCTTTTTGGACAAGCTCAAAGAGGGAATAAGGAAAAACGAACAAGGACACTGTGAGATGCCTCTGCCATTCAGACAAAGGCCACACTTGCCCAACAACAGAAAGCTTGCTGAAATCAGACTCGAACACTTAAAGCGAAAGTTCAACAAAGATGAAAAGTACAAAAGAGACTACATAACTTACATGAAAGACATTATTGAAAGGGGTGATGTCGAAGAAGTACACTATGAAGGAAAACAAGGTGAACAGTGGTACATTCCCCATCACGGGATTTATCACCCCAAAAAGCCCACTAAACTTCGTGTTGTGTTCGATTGTTCAGCCAAACACAATGGTACAAGTCTAAATGATCATCTTCTCCCAGGGCCAGACCTGATTAACAATCTAACAGGCATCCTCCTACGGTTCAGACAACATCCTATTGCTCTAATGTGCGATATAGAGAAGATGTTCCACCAGTTCCACGTCCAGCGGTGCGACAGAGATTACCTGAGTTTTCTGTGGTGGAAAGACGGCAACACAGAGACACAGCCACGGGTATACAGATTGAAGGTACATCTTTTCGGTGCGACATCATCACCAGGGTGTGCAAATTACGGACTAAAGTATTTAGCAAAAGAACATTATCACACACACCCTGTATGATCTGAGTTCATGGAAAAGGACTTTTATGTGGACGATGGAGTCACAAGCACAGACACAGTTGAAAAGGCAATACAGCTTGCACAAGAGGCCACAGAGATATGCAAGCAAGGAGGGCTCCGTCTACACAAATTTATTTCAAATAGCCCTGCTGTCCTTCTAAGCATCCCGTCGTCTGAATGTGCAGTAGAAACAAAAACAAAGGACTTAACATTCAAAGACATGCCACAAGAAAGGGCCTTAGGCATCCAATGGAACCTTGAAAGGGACTGTTTCAGATTTGACAACACTTTAAAAGACCAACCAGGAACACGTCGAGGCATCTTATCTACTGTTGCATCCATCTACGACCCTCTTGGCTTCCTGGCACCATATGTGCTTCACGGAAAAAGGATCCTGCAGGAAATGTGTCATCAAGGTATCAACTGGGACGACTCCCTGCCAGATGCACTGAGGCCAAGGTGGGAGAGCTGGCAACGTGACTTTGCCAACCTAGACAAGGTAAACATAACTCGCTGTTACTTTCCTGCTAGTTTCGGCGAGCTTAAAGAAATAGAGTTGCACCACTTTTCGGATGCGAGCACGAGTGGTTATGGACAATGCACCTATTTAAGAGCCAAAAACGTTAAAGAGGAGATTCACTGCTCATTGGTAATAGCTAAAGCCCGTGTTTCTCCTACCAAGCTGACTACAATCCCCAGACTCGAGCTAACTGCAGCTGTAGTGTCAGTCTCGGTTAGTAACATGTTGAGAGATGAACTCTGCTACGCTCAAGTCAAAGAGTATTTCTGGACTGATTCAAAGGTAGTTTTGGGCTACGTAAACAATGAGGCACGTCGTTTCCATACTTTTGTAGCGAATAGAGTACAAAAGATTCGCCAAAGTACAAACCCTCAGCAATGGTTTTATGTGCCATCAGAAGAGAACCCAGCTGATAGTGCATCTAGGGGTAAATCAGTCACTGAGCTTCTCTCATCCAACTGGTTCACTGGACCCTCCTTTCTCTGGGAGAGGGACCTGCCCACAACCCAAAGTGTAGAGCTGGAACCGTCTCTTGGAGATCCAGAAGTCAGAAAAACGCAGACAATGTTAACCAAAGTTACAGAGACATTCAGCCTTGCAGAACGTTTGTCCAAGTTCTCGTCATGGTCCAAAGCAGTCAAAGCTGTAGCACGTCTCATAAGAAGGGCCAAGAAAGTCAAATCAGATGCGCCGGCTACAGTGAGTGAACAAGAAAGTGCAGTACATGTCATCATTCAGGATGTACAAAAACAAACATATGTAAAAGAGTTAAAACTAATAAACAAAGGCAACCAGCTCACACATCAAAACAAACTGTTCCACTTAGACATTTTCAGGGACACGGACGGCCTCATCAAAGTCGGAGGGAGACTTTCATCCATCAAAGACTCTTTCAAACACCCTATTGTGATTCCAAAGGAACATCATGTGACCAAACTCATAATAGCTCACTGTCACGACAAAGTAAAACACCAAGGAAAAGGCTTCACCATAAATGAAATCAGATCCAGTGGCTACTGGATCCCAGGGATGAGCAGAACCGTTGCTTCTTTCATCCGCCAGTGTGTCATTTGTCGCAGACTACGCAAAGCTCCTGAGGGTCAGAGAATGAGTGACCTACCTGCGGAACGCTTAGAGCCCACTCCGCCCTTCACATACTGCAGTATGGACTGTTTTGGCCCCTTTGTAACTACAGAAGGCCGAAAACAACATAAACGGTATGGACTTTTATTCACTTGCTTTTGCTCCCGCGCCATTCACATTGAGCTATTAGAGGACTTATCCACTGACACATTCATTAATGCATTAAGGTGTTTTATTTCTATCAGAGGTACAATTCGCCAAATCCAATGTGATCAGGGAACAAACTTTGTTGGCGCAAAGAACGAGTTTAAAACTGCCCTAAGTGAACTGGACACCCAAAGACTGAGTACTTATCTGTCCCAAAAACAGTGCGACTTTGTGATGAATGCACCTCACTCCAGTCACGCAGGTGGAGTGTGGGAACGCCAGATAAGAACTGTCAGAAGTGTATTGAATACTACTCTGGCACTTGCACATGGTAGACTTAATGATGCTTCATTACGGACTTTATTCTATGAAGCTATGGCCATAGTCAATAGTCGCCCACTGACTGTAGACAACCTTAACAACCCTGACAGCCTGGAACCACTTACCCCTAACCACCTGCTCCACATGAAATCCAGCACAACACTGCCCCCACCTGGTGCCTTCCCAAAGGAGGACCTTTATGGAGCAAAGAGATGGCGTCGTGTGCAGTTTTTGACTGAGCAGTTCTGGTGCAGGTGGAGGCGCGAGTATCTGCACAACATCATTGCTAGGCAGCGCTGGCACTCACCAAAAAGAAATCTAAGAGTAGGTGATGTTGTGTTGGACATTGATGAGCTGTCACCCAGAGGTGAATGGAGACTTGCCAGAGTCCTAGAGACTGTTAGCGGCAAGGACGGACTCGTGAGAAGAGTGAAAATCTCCTTTGGAGATAAGAGACTGAATAACAAAGGTCAACGCAGTAATAAGCTTTCTATTGTTGAGCGTCCTGTGCAAAAGCTAATTCTGATATTAGAATGTCCATAAGCTAATTAAGAGAAATGGTTATTTTATGTTGAAAATTCTTCGTTGTTGTTATCCTGATATAACAAACTCTCATAATTTGGTGGGAGTGTAAATAACCACAAGTATATTTTGTTACAAAAAGGTGATCGTCTTTTATTTTGAAATTTTTGTACTGAAATGGTTAACTTCCGGTCTTCCGCTATGCGCTTTTTTGTTTTCTTTTTGGAAGCGCGCGCGCTGGCTAGCGCAGTTTATAGCACAGCTTGTCATCTCATATACGGCAATAAGTTCAACACGGAGCCGTGTTTAAACGTAGAAATTATACTTGCAGCCCCTCTGAAGAGGCAAAAGGTATGTAATTAGTGAGATATGAGCATTTTGTCTGTTAATATGTTCGTTTTGCACAAATGTAAGACTGCACGTGAATGTGAACAATGTTAGCTGATCAGTTACATGTTTTGTATACATTTCAGCTCTTACGTTGGTAATATGGTGAATGGACTAAGGATTATAAAGGATTAAACATCATAAAACCACCAGTAAAAGTCTCATCCTTGTTCGGGGGGCATGCTACAGCTTACTTACTTACTTACTACTCCGTCCATTTTTAAAAGGTTTTGTATATTTTTCTTTAAGTTGTACCAATGAAGGACTCACAAGAGCCATCTATATCATCTGTGAGTAAAACATCTCTCCAATCAGTTTGACTTAGTTCTTCCTATGCATTCATATCATGTTTCCCTATTCCATAGGAGTTTTTAATTATCTCTCGTTGGTAAATAATCCATTTTTTTTTTTTGTAAATTTCCTTGCAATAAGAGTCATGTTATGATCTGACAAACCAGTGAGAAGATTATAAGATTTAATAATTCTCTCTGGTTTGTTACTGAAAATGTGATCAATTTGTGTTTGTGAGACGTTTGTTATTCGTGTGGGTCCATCTATTAATTGAGTTAATTCGAACTTGTCTGTTAGTACTTTTAACTTTTTTCTAGTTGCTTTTTCAGCCCAATTTAAATTAAAATCGCCCAGAACTATACATTCTTTCTTTGTGTCCAATAATTTAAGCAGGTTCTTAAAGGTGCAGTGTGTAACATTTTTGACTATTTATTAACAGAAATGCAATATGACATCCATAACTATGTGTTCAGTTGTGTATAAAGAACTTACTTAATAAACCGTAATGTTTTTATTACCTTAGAATTAGGCATTTATATCTACATAAGCGCGGGAATCCCCTTCTATGAAGGCCGCCATATTATGACGTCATATTTCTACCGTAGCCGACAGCGAACAAACAGCGCTACAGAGCGCGTTTCGTCACTACCTTGAAAGAGAAGCCGCAGAAAGCTAGAAGAAGCTAGTCACAAACACAGTGAGTACTGACTTTTCCCTTGTCAGTGGTGTAAATATGTAGTTGGATTGTTTCATGTAACTTAATTCTTCTCCCTCGCTGTGTTATGGCTTTGCTATGTGGGGATAAATGTGCTGGTTACGTTCGTGAGACAGCTGATTAGTAGGCTACTCTTGTCATTGACCGGAAAACAGTTACAGGAATCACCAACCCGTCGATCTTGGAAGCATTTTAAGTCGATCGAGTTTCCAAAATCAGAGAAAAAAGGCTATTGTGTGTAATAAGTGGTGTCTATTGGGATGCGGAGGCACACGTGCTGTTATTACAATCACATCATTTTTGCCGCACGCACCTTTGGGCTCATGCGGACGCGTCGAGTATAAACAAGGCTTTAACCAGCTCAGCCACAGTAACAGCTCATATTAGCCAGCTAAACTTTTACTACCCTGTTAGGAAAAATCTATAGTTGCATAGTTTCATGTGGTTCTACTCCCTCGCTGTATTATGGGTTTGCTATCTGGGGAGAATGTGCTGGTTACGTTCGTGAGACAATCAGCTGATTACTATTATTTACAACAACTGTGACGAGATCTGTCGTGTCGACAGCTCAGACCAATATTATTATATTATGTATTAAGACCCTTGATCCTCACCTGACTATGGCTTTGTAAACTTTATCCATGATGTGGTTTATAATGGACTGTGGTACTCCATGTTAGCTGTGGCTTGTTTTACTCTGGCTCACTACGACGATGTTTGTCCCGTTTTAGCCACCGTAGCTTCTTCGAAAGGGAGGGGTGAGCAGTGGGCTGAGCCCTTAGTGTAAACTCGCAAACGAACCGCTAGATGTCGCCAAAAAGCTACACACTGCACCTTTAAAATTTTCATAAAACATGACATCATATGACGGTGGTCTATACACGCCAATCACATTAAATGACATCTGCTGAGAGAGAGTAATAGTAATGGCATTACATTCAAGTTCATTTACACATGTTAGATCAATTTGTTTGCATCTAATGTTATCTCTCACATACATAAGTAGCCCGCCGCCTCTTCCCTTGTTTCTGTCCTTTCTGAAAACCTTGTAGCAACTGTGAACGAGGCTACGGGTGACGATTTGGATAACCATGTTTCAGACAGACAGAGAAAGTCCAAATTTGAGTCGGTAAAAAGTTTTTCTAGTTGTTCCGTTTTTGCTCTTACGCTACGAATGTTAAAGTGTAAATTGCAGGTTAACCACCACAATCAATTAATGTGTAAATAAAGTGCTCAATATGAATATATTTAAACATTTCTGTCTTAAAATGCGTTAAAATTACATTTATTGGGGTTTTTTCAAAGGTAGCGTGTTTTCTACTGTAACTGTGATGACGTCATACCAGGGAGTCGCAGCCTATACTCTGCTAGATTATTACCACTGTTTGTGGCTTATCTATGGAGAACAGGGAGGTAGAAAACCATCAAATCTTTGATGGACCACAGCCTTATAATTTTTAACTAGTCAGGCGTGAGAGAGGGGAGGAAATTGCCAGAAATCATGGCCCTCAAAGAGTAATTAATGTTTGGTGTGTGTAAAATGAGTGGAGGGTTGGTCGCGTGTCCTTGTGTGTAGCTAGAGCTAGAGCTAGCCTAGGTTAGCCTGGAGCTAACCCAGATAACATTAGGGAACAAGCCAAAGTCTTTTCAAAATATTGCCGTCATGTAGAATAGCAAGGAGGGACAACGACTGAAGACATTATTTACTTACATGGTGTTAGTAACGTTAGTCCTAATCAGAGCTGTAGAGATGCACAGACACGGCGCTTTTGCTGGCATCTGCTGACAAAACGCGATTGCCTGTGCTAAAACGCTACTAATTTGCGATGCTCATTGTCAGAAAGAAACAGAGACAGGTGTTTGTGTGGGCCGCTATGCCACCAATGGAATCAGCAGTGGAGGTGTGCTGCCGTGAGGTGAACGCGTTTTGGAGTTTAGTGGAGCAGCTCGACCCGCGACCGGCAAATCTGACGTGCCTCACGCAGCATCCTGGTATTTTTTTACAGTCTATGGTTATGACGCATGCCCGTTTGTTTTGCGAATAGCTTATGCCGCGTTCCAGGCAACCTGTAACCCGTGTTTTTTCAACTCGTAACTGGGAGTGCATCCATCTAGTACGAATTCACGGGTGGGAAGTCACGGGTTTGACTGCCGTTCCAATGCACTTTCACGGGTATAAGGTTGGAAAAACACTGGTTACAGGTTGCCTGGAACGCGGCATTAATCTCATTTCAGGCAGAATCACGGTCCTCATGAAGCCAGCACACACGAGTATGTTTACAATTGAGTTATTTCATTTATCACTGCTGCTGAAACTAAAAAGAAAGCTTGCCGTTAGACGCTTGCCGCTTGGAGTCCCTGATATGACGTCACGCCCAGCTTAGCGGAAGGTAGGGGGAGTGCTAAAAACGACACTAAAAAGTACCAAATTTTCATATTATATTCAGCATTTTGGTATAAAAAACATACAAAACAATGGTAGGCGGTTCTTATCTTTAAGCACATTGCATTATCTCGAAAAAAAATTAACCTGCAATTTACACTTTAAGGTGACCTCTGATGAGGCCCCTCGGCTTTGCCTGTGGGTCCCAAATAACTTTGGAGTGCTGAACAGTTTTGAAGAGGCCAATGTTGAAGTGTTTTGTAACCGCTGGGTTTCCATGTGAGTGTCTCTGTTGGTCGGCATTACCTGAAGTTATGAGCATGCTCGCCGGGAATAGATCTTGCACCACGACGGGTCCTGGGTTCAGCTGGACATCGCCAGCAAGGAGGAGTGTAGCAAACAGGTACGTGAACAGCTTTCTGTAAGAGTGTGGAACTTTAGATCTATCACTCGCAGTGTTGGTTTGCTCACATGGCACTATTGCTCTTCCATCCCGTAGTATTGCCGTGTAGAGGGTAAATCGGCTCCATTTGTTGTGTATAACTGGTTGTGTTGGTGGTAGTGCGGTGTCTCGTAAGATCAACTGATTGATCCCACAGCCGCGGACAGAAAGGATCAGCAACAGTATAATATAGATCAAAAAGGCGGATCGTTGTATTAAATCCTCAGTTCTCAGTACATACCGGTACTTGTTATTTTGTGGTTACGATCATGGTTTTTTTCAGCCACTTTAGACGGTGTAAATGAAAACAGACATAGAAGTTTAGTGAGCACACCTGTGGCTCCTGCCAAGCCGCCGCCCGCCATCTTCCTAATAGTTAGCCTATTTGAACTCCCGTAGCTGTTCCCGTAGACTTAAAACATTACAGAATACAAAGTGAATAGATTGCGTGTCCCAAGCCCAACGGGTCTACGATTTGCATTTTTCAAGGAGGAAGCATCAGCCACCTTGCCGTTTGCAACGACATCTCGCTAATGGAGGGTTTCTGGTATCGGTTTGGAAGATGAGATCTGGTTGGTCATGCAAGTGGAAACTCCTGCTTGACGCTGCTGAGTACATCAACTTCTCCCAGTGGGTCGACGGATCTTCTTTTACTCTGGGCAAAGTAGAAGAGGATCCCGCCGCCAGCGTCCAGGCCCACTCAACATCCGTCACCACCCCAGATCCAGCGCCCACATCTACTGCAAATTCATACTTTGCAGTCACGTGGCTACCTTGGATACCTGGCGGGCAACAAACGCTGACAAAATGGCGACAAACAGTGGCCAGTCAGGGGAATTCCAGCCTTGCAAATTTCCAATACTACAATCAATTAACTGTTTAGACCATATGTCACCGAATGTTAAAATTAGATATCAAGAAAAGATTAACATACTCGGAACGTGTGATCCATACACAGCACCCGCTGATGTTTTCATTGCTTTGAAGCTGGCAAAGTCTCTACCAGACTTGGAGTTTGGAGATATTTACATATATCTTGAATCCGTCACCTGGCTTACACCGCACAAAAAATGAAAGCCAACAAAAGTAAAGATAGCTATCTTTTTTCCAAGAGTGGATGGGTTAACAACGCTGTCGTATGGGAGGTGAAAAACAGGAATATCTTCATAATCAAAGCAAAGGTCCATTTGCTAATGTTTGCAGCTATACACAAAGTGACATCTGTTCCATCGTGTGATGAAGTCTTCATCTGAATATGTACACCCTGCCTGCCGGCGAATGACAGCTTGATAAGTAGTAAAAAATTAAAAATAAAAACTTATGCCAACTGTATCATATATGGCTAGTAGGATGTCAAACATTGTAGCCTACCTGCTTATTCATCGCACAACAGCTATCTGGCATGTCGTTTACACCTCAAAACACCACTTTAGTATATTAAAACTGGCGACGTCCTGGCAAGATCCTTGATTAGTTTACTGGGTTTCGTTGCTAGAACGACGTTCTTGCCCACCAGCCAGTACTTGTGACGTCACGTGCAAAGTATGAATAAGGAGCCAGAGCCCCCCGCAGACCAAGAGACCCAGCCATTACCTGCAGCGGACATTGTGCCTAAACCCATACCCACAACAGTGCCAGTGCCAGCTGCCAAGTCCATCTTGGATGCAAAGCCTGAGGTCCCGGCTGACCAGCCTGCAACAACATCCGTGCCAGTGGAAATATTGGTGGTGCTGGATAAGGAGGAATGCCTGATTAACTATAGAGAGAGTACTTCCCACCCAGTGCACCCACAAACCTTCTCTGCCGCTGGTCCCTTCCTGCACTAATGTGTATCATTCTGTTTTCATCATCGCTGCTGGTCCTGTCCAGCCCTAGTTTGTCATCGCCACCACCATCCCTGTCCATCACAGAGCCTGCTTCCACACCTAGTCTTCCTCTCTTAGACTTTTCTCGATGGGACAGGGGGGTATGTGAGGCTGATGTTTTTTGATTTTACGAGTGCATTCAACACCATCCAGCCTCAGATTCTGAGAGGCAAACTCGTGAATCTTGGCATGAAGCCTGCTCTTACTGAGTGGATAATCAGCTATCTGACAGAGCGGCCACAGTACGTCAGACTGGGGAACATGGTCTCAGACACTGTGGAAACAAGTATTGGGGCCCCCCAGGGAACTGTATTATCCCCTTTCCTCTTCACCTTATATACATCAGAATTTACATATAGTACACCATCTTGCCATATACAAAAATATTCTGATGATACTGTGGTGGCGGCTTGTGTGAGGGGAGGAGATGAGGAGGAGTATAGGAGGGTCATCTTGGAGTTTGTGACCTGGAGCAGGTGCAATGGTCTCGTCCTTAATACTTCTAAAACCAAGGAGATGATAGTGGACTTTGGGAGGCGTAAGTCACACTATCTACCGGTGGTAATTGAGGGGGTGGACATTGAGGTGGTCCAGACATACAAATATCTGGGAGTCCATCTGGACCATAAATTGGACTGGTCAGTAGAGGTGTGAACCTATACTGGTCTCACGGTTCGGTTCGATTACGATTTTCATGTCATCGATTCGGTTCAATTCGATTATCGCGATGCATTGCGATGCACCGCATCCTTAATTTTCTATTTTACTTCAAAAGTGATGTATGCGTCGCGCGAGCACGCATACATCACTTTTGAAGTAAATTAGAAAGTGTTCGCGTGAGTGTTCGCCTGTTCAGGAAGTCCCAGTGACAACAACAGAGACATTCCAGTTTAAGTTTGGGACTAAAGCCTGTTTATGCCATTAAGAAAATTAAATTCTTTCAAAATAATTTTGTTTTAAAGAAATGTTCATTAAAAGCAGCGCTCATTCATCAGTGTATGTTACCCTGGAGATGCGCGCATCAACCGTCACCGAGTCCGCTGTTGAAGACGATCATCCATAATCACGCGAAATAACACAGAATAAGTGTAATTTGACCATCGGGTGCGGAAGGGTTGCCATCTGTCCCGGTTTGTCCCGATTCCCGGGACACTGAACGTCCCGGTTTTCGAAAGGCTACGTGAATGTATGTTCAAACTGTGTAGCGCGTGCACGGAGAGAGCGAGACCTTGCGTGTGTGCCTCAAGAAGCGCATGTAACTTGCATGCTCATATGTAGGAATGTTTAATTACTCGAACTCGCGTCTCGTTTCCCTCTGTCAGCAGTGTTTGCTACCGCGACAAAGCACATGCGCGTTAAATGGCGTCAGAAAAGCGTCAGTACATTATAACCGGTTATGGTCTATTACTGAACCGAAACCGAATCGTCCTCGTCTGCATCGCGGTGCATCGAAGAAACGATTAATTTTGACACCCCTACTGGTCAGCACATGTAAATGCAGCGTATAGGAAAGGCCAGAGCAGACTCTTCTTTCTGAGGAAGTTAAAATCGTTCCATGTCTGTAATGAGATGCTGTACCTCTTCTATCAGTCGGTTGTGGCCAGTGCTGTGTTCTTTGCTGTGGTGTGCTGGGGCAGCTGTATGAAAGCCAGAGATGGGAACCGACTGGACAAACTGGTCAGAAAGTGTGTGTCAGTGTTGGGGAGGAGGGTTGACTCTGTAGGCGAGTTGGTGGAGGAAAGAATGAGGAGAATGATGAAATCCATCCTCAGTAACAGGAGCCACCACTACATGACACTGTGGATGCCCAGCGAAGCAGCCGCAGTGACCGACTCCTCTCTATGAGCTGCAGGACTGAGAGGTTCAGGAGGTCATTTGTTCTGGCCGCCATAAGGCTATACAATGGATCTGCTTGAAGTGCATTACTATTCTACTACTAATGATAAGTAGTAGTTTGTTGTGTGACTCTTTTACTATTAACTCTTTTATTATTGTTATTATTTGTGCTTTTTTTTAATGCGTGTATTGTCGTGAGAATGTTTGTTGGTAATCAACACACACTAAAGCTGATGGACATTGAATTTCCCCTGTGGGGATTAATAAAGGTCTACTCTACTCTACTCTACTCTACTCTCCTGCATGCTCCACTGAAGCCAGCCATTCCCTCAGCTCTGCCTCCACTGACTCCCTTCAGTCCCTCAGCTCCACCATCAGCCCTGATTTACCTTAGGGCTTCCGGTCCCGTGCACGCTCTGCCCTGGCATGAGGAGTCCTGGGCTCTGCTTCGTCCCTCTGAACCCTCAGTTCCACCCTGGCCGTCGACCAATCGGCTCCGCCTTGGCTCCTTGCCCCCTCGGCTCCACCCAGGACCGTCATCCTTCCGTCTCCACATTGGTCAGTCATTGCTCCACCATCGCCACAGACTTCCAGCCTGTCTGCTGCGCCCCATCCATCTAAGGCTCTGTCGGGCTCCATCCCTCTGGACATTCTATCATGCTCATGTTGTTTCTTATCAGTTACCTGTTTCCTTTGTTCTAGTTTCCCAACAGTCATTCATTGTCATGGAAATTCATTTAACTTATTTAATTCATTTAAACACAGCTGTTAGTTATTTAGTTCATTATCATTGTGTATTTAAGTTCCTCTTTCTCCTTCAGTTCTTGAGTTCTTGGTCGGGTATTGTCATGTGTTCGTGTCTACATGCTGCTACGTTGCCATTTTGCCTGTGGATTTATTTAAGTTTGTTTTATATAATAAATACCTTTTGTTATGGACATTTTTTTTCCATCTTTATCAAATTCTTCGGACCTAAAACTTCACAGTATGACCTTTAAAACTGCTATTCTACTGATATGGTGTACTAGTTAACAAAAAGATTTGTTTTGTAAAAAAAAAAAAAAACTAAATCCTGCTGCCAACAATATCACACCACATTAAATTATGTACTGTAATTTTGTATAAACACTTAAAAATAGTTCATCTCGTAAAACTATACATCATAAATAAGATGTGGAAAAGATTCTACTCAACACACAGTTACACACAAGCATCTGTTTTTCACCATCATAAACACTAGATGTCACTGTTGTACACAAAATAAATTTGCCGACCGTGGCAAATTTTGTGTAATAAAATGTTACACAAGTTTTATTTACACAAATATAGATTTCTTGAAGATTCTCCATATTTTGAGGCATTTAAAAATAATTATAATATTTGATTTCAATCCTTAAAACTTCTCAACAAAAAAAGGAGGGCCTTAAAACTCTCTAAATTACAGGGAACTTCCATGAATAAACCCACTGAAATGTATTTTAATTTGTGTTATATATTTTGGTTTTCTTTTAATTTTAATTTTTAAAAAATGTTGTTTTTTCTTCTTGTTGATGTGTTTAACAATTATATGATAATGCCATTTTTTTATTTGAAAGACTTGATAAAGTAAAAAAATGCTATCCAAAATTTTCTATATTATTCTGTATTCTATATTATTTATTTTCTCTAATTCAGTTTTTATTCTATATTTGTTCATCATTATGATAGATGAAATTGCACAAATAAGAACAATTCTTAGCAAAAAAAGAATCTCTCACTTGTGGGATTTTTGATAGTGAGACAGCACAAGAGAGGAGTAAAAAAAAACGTATATAACATCATTGGTGTTTCAAGTGAATTGCTGTTCATTTACCTTATACTAAGTTACTTCTGAATTATGTGTTTTTTTCTTTTCTTTAATTTCCCACCACTTTAGCTCCTGCCTAATGCAACATTTAATAATGTATAATAAAACTATTACATAATGCCTAATGGAATCTGATAACTGTTTGTTTGATACATTTGGTTGGCTCAAGATGCACACAGCTTGAATTGATGTTGTGCTTCCCTTTCAGCAACATATCTGCTAAGACATTTGAGTGAGTCGTGTTCAACCAAGTCTCTCTTACAATGAACAACCTCCTGGACAACAACCAGTCTGGTTTCAAAAGCGCGCATGATTGCAAAGGGATTGGTGGATTCTCTAATGCATAGGTAAAACTACTGTGCTAATGTAACAATAGTGCTGCATACCAACACTTCACACCAGTGCAGAGTAGAGCCATTGGTATTCATTGTGTCTGAGTTCAGTATAGAAGTGCAAATGACTGTGAGCATCACTGTTAATAGCTCTACAATTATAAGACGGTTTTCACAGATAAGACCTCAAAGAATGAGCTTCTAGCAGTCGTTGCCATGTCAGATACGCCCGGTAAAAGGAGGACTGAAACAGGGGGAAATATTATAAACAGAAAAAGAGCTCTTTAAAATGAAGTTGTATCTTCATCTGACCGTTACTTATTGTGCTGCTTAAATCAGCAATGAATACACTCAAAAATATTTTGACCTAAATTTAAGACTGAAATGCGTATGAAATGTCCATCCATTTGGATTACACAATTTTAACATAAACAATATAATATATAATGTGATTTATCAGTCATGCATGTTATATGTAATTCAAATACCTAAATCTTACATGTTGGCCCTTTTTTAATGTAGAAAGGCTCAATAGAGAATGGCAACTAGGCCTATATTTATACGATTATAAGAATTAGATTATAAACATTTTCAAAATGTAGTTTAATTTTTATGGCATTAAAACAATGCACGTTAACACAATGCAAAACAACTATTTGAAGTAGAAAAGATTGAACTGAAAAAAACTAAACCAATGACCATCCTCCCCATCTAAAACTGACCATCAAGCATTGCAGTGACTGTTAAAGTGTGTGCTTTCCTTCAGCACTATTGCCAAGAACAGCCAGCTATTAGGAAAAAGAAAGAGTGTGTGAGCGAGAGCCTCCATAGCAACCGTTTCCCTGCTGGCCAAGTTGCCTTGTGACGCTGAGTCAGACTGGGTTAGTGTTGTCTGAGCTCACTTTCGTGGGACATGAGTGACAGGCCAGGCTTGTGCTTTCCCATTTGCCATGCTGTTCTAACATATGTTGTGGTATAGGACAACATAGTCAAATAACTACCTGTAACCTGACAAATATTCAAATGTGTTATTTTAAAAGTAAGCCTCTGAACGGGATATGTTGTTAACTAATAATTAAATTAGGCTACATTTAGGATTTAGGTTGGATATATTTGAAAATGTTAGATATATAAATGTTACAAATCTACTGAATAAAGGAATAATTATCTGCATCTTTCCAAAAACATTTCCTGGTAGAAAAAAAATCTAGGCCTATAATAAAAACGGGATGTGGCTGTGTGATCATCACCAGCATGCATTAGCTGCTGCTTAGATTTAAAGTTAGTTTTTTCAATGTTCGCCTTTGTTGGAACCTTAAAAGGATGCAATGGATATTCCCAAACTTATTTCAGTTTCAATGTAGCTATTTTGAAATCAGTCAAAATAATTAGTCACAGAACAAGTTTCCCATTTTAGCTCACAGGCACTGTGATGTTTCGAGGGGGAGGGGAGTCAGATGAAACTGCACATGCGCAGAGAGGATTACATTCAAGGGAGATGAAAGCTATTGATTACGTGGATTTCTCGTGCTCCTAATAAACTTTTTTTGTTATGCGGTTACTCAACTGAATTCTAGTATTCCGAGCATTTGGAAGGAATCTAAAGGAATCGGATTACAATTTCCAAGAAGATAATCTCGGTGAAAAATAATCAGGTTTAATTTTTGCGATGGCGCGGTGGTTTTCGAGACACGTGATCTGCTCCATCCAATCATGGCGCAGCAACGATAGCCATATCTTCTTTGTTCTGGATTTATCAACGTTGCTGACTAATTACTCGTCTACATTTATGGCTTTTCAAATATCATGTATTTAATCGCGAGGGAATGCTCTCTGTATGCAATGTTTTTAAAAGAAAGACGTGTTTTATGGAGTTCCTGCTCAAAACCAGTTTTAAGCCACGCGAGTAGTTGTGTGGGTGATCACATGACTCTCCCTGCCCCCACTTCGATCCAATGAATGGGGAAGAAGAAGTCGGACATGTTTGAGGGAAATGTGTTGAATAAAGAAACGTGGCTGAAGACAAGAAGAAAATCAGGATTTTTCCAACAATGAGGATTTCGACATATTTTGTTTTTCCTTTTTATTTTAGGTTCACTTAATCTGGATAGAGGTATATGTTAAGATATTTGGATTTATTTCCAAATTTAGTTGTTGTAAAACAATCATTTAAATTAAGCGTTTTAATTTAAATTATTTATAGATAACTAATAATTTGGCCTGTTTAGTGTTGTACTTTTGTTTCCCACAATGTATGACATTGTTTCAAATCTGTAACCTTGGCAGTGGGGGATGGGCGACAGTACATTTTTTTAAAAATATGTTGTCCTAAATTATTTTAATTTGAAGATCATTTTAAAATACTGGTTCGTTTGCCAGAACATTTACTTTTCGGCGTTTAACAGTTGTTAATTGCTTTTGGAAAGAGAATATTTAAATCAATGTAAGTGTCCTCTAAATGGAAACTCAGCTGATTAAAAAACCTCGACAAGATTATTAAATAATAATTGGCTATTATCGAAACAGCTAGAAAATTAGAGGCGAATCAAACGTATTTTAAGGCGTATTGATGATTTTGGCTGTGATAGTAGGTAGAGCTCGACGTCGGCCTAAACGCAGTAGTTCTTTTTTCAGTATTTTGTTTAAATTCTCGACGTAATTCGAACATTTAGGTTATTTCTGTCTAATTTAGCGTGTTTTGTATATATTTTGGTACTGTATTCGTGTGTTAACCACTGTGGGTCGTCGCTCGAAGGACTAAAGTTGCTGCGTCATTTATGGAGGACACTCCTTGTAGGCCATGTTGACAGAGAAGGACATCGCCTTTTGTAAGCTTTAGTGTGGGTTTGAGATCGATGTATGGTATTTTTTTACATTGCGTTAATGGGACGATTAAAACATTATTGTATAATATTGGTTTTGGCGTTCAATTCTCTGGTTGCTTTTTTTCCTCCCGTTTTATTTTCGGTACGAAGTACTATCACATGGTTGCCTTTAGACGTTTGAGTCTTTATGTAGTATTTTTGCTTATTTTTTTCCCAGGCAGTCGATGAGCAACAGTGCGAGGCTTGGTGATCTGTACCGTACGTGTATGTGCCGCATTTGTCTGTTACGCGTGACTAATCTGGTGAACCAATGGCGTATTTCCAACCTGCCCTGGGTAAACGCGCCTTAGTTTTGGAGGACCAATCAGCGAAGTCTGTTGACGTAACACTCAACTCTTGAGAAACGCAGTATTTCTGGAAATGGTAGCGCAACCTTAAGTGTTGTAAACAATTCGCTAAAATGTTTCACTGTATGTTGGTTATAGTAGCGGTGTTACCTAGACAAGTGTTTTATTTGCGAAATATGATTTAAATCCACAAATCGTGCTGCGGGGGATGCGCGGGCGTGGCCTATTTGACAGACAGGTTGAGTGGCCTATAGAATACGCGTAGGCGTATACGAATGGCGTTACATCAGCCAATGGAGCCGTCGATGGGTTTATAAAAAGTCGGGCGGAGCCTCAGCCTCGCCATTTCATTGTAGCGCTGCGCTGGAGGATAGAGGAAGTCAGAAAAACAAGGCCGCGAAACTCGGATATTCGAACGAAACCGGTTCATAAACCGAATCCGGATCCATCCCGATGGAGATGGCCTTTAGCCCGCCCTTTGACAGGTACCGGTTGGAGTAAATGACATTGCACTTGTTCTGTGAACGAAAATGTTGTTTGGATTATTGTCATAATTCGGCATCTTTCGGAACTATTTTATTTTTAATCACTTAACTTACGTCCTGTCGCAATAACTATATACCGGAATAATACGACTGTATTGACTTGCACTTTCTAAAAGCAGTGTTGGTGCAGACTTTATTTTTTTACAACGTCAGTTCGCCACTAGTCTTCAAGTTTTAAAGTCTGTTTTTTTTTTAACGGACAGCTTCTCGCGTTTAGTACGCATGCGCGTTTTCGCTCCCATAGACGGGCAGTTTGTTTATTGACAAATTTGTCTGTGTTCAAATTGACAAAATTGAGTAATGCAACCACATTTTAATATGTGAGATTGTTTGAATTGTATAACTGATCGTATGTCGTTAAATTGCAGTGCTAAGATGTGAACGTGAAATTAGCATGCTAATGCTAACAGCGATCAGTATATTTTATTGGTCATAAAGGTTGCGGACACGATACAAAATGTATTATAAATGTGTTTTGGGTTATTATTAAGACTCGGAAGTGTTGACTATCCACTGCTTTTATTATGATATATCGGTCATTTCTTCCGCGAGTACGTTACAGTGAACATGTGGCTCTGAATCGGTAACTTAGATCAACGTTACATGAAATACTCTCTGGCATAATGGAAATGCTTGTTATGATCGATATGGTGTTTCAATGGGATATATTTCTGTTATGTACTGATGTAGGTCATAGGCGGCGCCTTGACTAGAAAAACTAATTTATTTATCAGATGTTTTGTAAGTTGTTTTGCCGCATATTATATTAGTTTGAATGTTTTTGAACTAACGTTACTTTGAGGATCGTATGTTAACAACTTTTCGTTTTCTTTTCTTCATGTTTTAGTCATTCTGAAACTCATCTTAAAAGTTGAGCTTCGGCCTCACACCACGTGGACTTTTGTCAACATTTTACACGCGTGAAGGCTGCAGTTCTGCTCAAACCTATTTGATCACCTCACGCCTTCTTTTGGTGGCGAGTGTCATTGATTTGTGAAATCTAATGGCACAGCACTGAATTTATGGAGTTGTTTCGCTTTTTGTTGCTTAGCAACGCGCGTAGTTAAACGAGTCGCATGAATCCCGCCATCTGCCCCTCCCAACCAGCATGCTGTATATGGGACAGAATAATTAGACACATTATTTATTTTGTTTTTCCAAACATTGTTTGTAATCAACATTTTACTTGACTGAAAATAAAACGCTTTCAATGTCAACTGTTTGTGATTTTTGTATCATTTAGCAGTGTTTATATTATACATTAAAAAATCAAATTATTAATTTTAAAGTTGTTTAATGTTTTATCAGCATGACTAAATATTTATAAAGTTGGAAATGTTTTTAGCTATTATGTAGTAGTTTTATTCAAAGTTTATTTAGAAGCAGCATGTCTGCATTATTTGTTAAATTTCACTCAAGAGTCCATACTGGGGCAAGTGTGCAAACCTTCACTTACAGATCCTGGCTGGAAGGCATGAGAACAACATTCTGCAGAAAGAGTTAACACCCACCTTAATTTATTTAGTTTTGTTTAATATTAAAATCACGTTACAGCTGCAATGTTTTTACAAATATTGCATCATTGTGTGCTGTCTGAGCAGTCCCAAATAAATTAATCCAAAGAGAATTTAATATAGCACTTGTGATTAAATTATTGGGTGCTGCCAACTTGCCCATTTTAAAGTGTTGAACGGGCCTCGGAAGGTAAGTCTCGTGGAGGAAGTGAAATTCTTTATACTGTCAGGTTAAATAAAGCACATTTATAAAAAATAAGTCAAGTATATTTATATAGCGCTTTTCACAATATAGATTGTATATTGCAAAGCAGCTTCACAGTATCAATTGTGAAAAATTAGTGAGGGTAGTACAGTTTTACATAAGATATTTGTGGACATATCAGTGGCATTTAAATGCCCACTTGGGATACATTCCTGTACACATTAGCTCATGATAATTCATATTCTTTTCTGTTTTTTTAAACCGACTTAATCTCCACAATTGTAATGACAGCATTCATGTATGCAAGTCATTTTATAATGAGCATTAAATGGACATAAAGTCAAGTTTAAATGTGTTAATATAGTTGTGAGATAATTGTCGTTGCTCTGCAGAGAATTGTTATATTTACTTGCAGTTTCATAAAACATTTTGAATTAATAGTAATATTAGGCCAACAGGAATAATTGATTTGTGCTTCAAACTATTTGTTTTGAAAGCTGCACACTCATTGGCTAATTCCTCAGATAAACACAAATATGACCTGATCTAGGTTAAGTCTATTTAAGGTCATGCCACCAGTTTCCAGTTGGACTGTGTCGTATCGGTTTGGAATGAGTCGTCGTAGCATAACTCGCTCATGCCCGGACAGATGAACTGCTGGAAGGGGCAATTGTGTTTTCATGCTTGATGCACATAAGCAAAACAGATGATAACTCAAGAGTTTGAGTCATGATGAGTGTACTGTGATTATGTTGACTCGTCATATTTAATTAAATCACTAAGTTGTCCGTCGTTCTGTCTCTATAGTTAAAATTTGTCTGGGTATATAACAATAATCCAATATTTGATATTATATAATATTAGATTGTCTTTATTGCCTGGTTTCACAGACAAAGCCTTGTCCCAGATTAAAATGCATGTTTGAGTTATCTTAACTAAAAGCAACTTACACTGACATATCTTAAAATATGTCAGTCTCATTGTTTTGTCTCAAAATTCTAAGGCATGTTTATAAAAGTTATTTAAATGTCCTAATTTAACTAAGGCCTACTCATGTCTAAAGCCCTGTCTGTGAAACCAGGCTGAAATGTTCTGAACTGGCTCTTCTCACACGACTCACCCTCATGTTCCTGTTCTCCACAGCTCTTTGGGCGGGGGCGGCGGCATGCAGGGGGTCACAATGATGGATCACACCATCTCCGGACCCGGCAAGCGCATCCGCAAGCCGTCGCTGCTGTATGAAGGGTTTGAAGGACCTGCTCTGCCCCAGGCTCCTCAATTCGGACCCCCTCAACCTCCTGTACGGGACCCCAATCGACAGGGCCGCATGACTAACCAACTGCAGTTCCTCCAGAAGGCTTTACAGAAGACCCTGTGGAGGCATCACTTCGCCTGGCCTTTCCATGAGCCAGTGGACGCTTCCAAGCTCAACCTCCCTGTAAGTTTGTTCTTGTTCCAGATTGGACCGTTTGGGGGATGTTTCTCAGACCCGAAGACAAGTTATTTAGTTCTGAGTTAAAATATTTAACAAGATGGCAAGTAATGAGTCTAAACACAAGCTTTTGCTCATCTCTTCTCTCACGCAGGATTATTATAACATCATTAAGCAGCCCATGGACATGGGGACCATTAAGAAAAGATTAGAGAACAATTTTTACCGCAGTGCCAGCGAGTGCATGCAGGATTTCAACACCATGTTCACCAACTGCTACATCTACAACAAGGTCAGTCAGTTCATTTATGTTTAGTTAAAACTTTCTTTTAATGCTTAACCTTGTTTTTTTCAGAGCTTGAAGTTATTTTGTTGTTCCGTCATTTGGCTCAGGTCCCCAGCCTGTTATGGTGCATCAGTAGTGCTGTCTAGAGACTGCCATGTGATCTAAAAGTCTTCTGTTTATTATAGCCAACAGATGACATCGTCCTGATGGCCCAGTCTCTGGAGAAGGCTTTCCTTCAGAAGGTTGCACAGATGCCCCAAGAGGAAGAAGAGATTCCCTCACCTATCCCTAGGGGAAAACCGGGCAAAATTAAAAAAGGCCAGAAATCAAGTAAGAACAAGCTAAGAAAAATATAGGATGACCCTGAATAAACTGAGCTGACAGGAGTCAAATCTTTATAGAAGTTAAATCTTTATATCTACCTAGACGTGTGGTGTGTGTGTGTGTGTGTGTGTGTGTGTGTGTGTGTGTGTGTGTGTGTGTGTGTGTGTGTGTGTGTGTGTGTGTGTGTGTGTATATATATATTTTTTTTTTTAAATATAAAACTATATTATTAAATAAAAATAAAAAATATAATTTTATCATATTTTATAATACTAATAAAAACTAGATTTTACGTGTGTGTGTGTGTGTATGTATGAATTATATAAAATTAAATGTTGTACAATACATTTTATATGTTGATTTATAGTGATGCTCAGTTCTACAATATTTAATCAACTAGAAACTGCTCTTTTTAAATAATCAATAAGAATTGTAAAAAATCTACTTAAAACGATATGTTTGAAATTCAATTTGTGCAGGTGTTTATTAAGGTGTTTGTCTGTGTTGTTGCTTATGCATTCTTTCCCCCCTCTCCCTTTAAGTTTCAGGTGGATTCACGACAGCTCATCAGGTCCCCGCTATATCTTCTGTATCCCATTTGTCCTACTCCCCTCCTACTCCAGACACCCCCGACTCGATCCTGTCCACCCCACCGCAGATGCTTATAACCAAGACTTTGCTTCCCACTTCACATGGCACCCCTGCACTGCTGGGCCTGCCACCTACTCAACCTACTGCAAAGGTAAGAATACCACTTATTTCTAAAACAAACTGTTTATACACAATTAGTTTTCAGATGCAGCATAATGTTCAGATGTTTGCATATTAGATGCAATTTAGCTAATCTTTCTTTCTCTATCTTTTCAATAGAAAAAGGGCGTCAAGCGCAAGGCAGACACGACCACCCCCACCACCACAGGCATGCCCCTCACTATGGGTATAGGTGGCATGGGTCTCGGCTTGGGCGGTGACTCCCCGCTTACCATCTCTGCTTTTAGTGCAGACCCCAAACAGAGCCTGTCCCTTGGCCTGAACCTGGGTCTTGGCGGAGGCCTGGTTGGAGACAAAGTTCCCGCAAGACGAGGTGGCAGTGGCAGGCCCATCAAACCACCGCGGAAAGACTTGCCTGACTCCCAGAACCAACACCAGCCAGTGCGGCGTGGGAGGCTGACCCAGCAGTTACGGTACTGCAGCACCATTCTCAAAGAGCTGCTGTCAAAGAAGCACACAGCCTACGCCTGGCCCTTCTACAAGCCGGTGGATGTTTCCTTACTGGGACTGCACGACTATCACGATATTATCAAGTGTCCCATGGATCTGAGCACTATAAAGGTGTGCGTTGTAGAGTTTTAGTTGCATAACCATTTAAAAATTCCATCATGTGCACAATCAGATCTTCATGTATTTCTCAATCTTGCAGAGGAAAATGGATCATCGGGAGTACCGGGATGCGTTGCAGTTTGCTGCTGACATCAGGCTAATGTTTTCAAACTGTTATAAGTACAATCCCCCAGATCATGATGTGGTGTCCATGGCCCGAAAATTACAGGTACGGACACTTCACTGAAAAATTATAATTGTGATTTATTTATCACAATTGTTATCATTTCATCAGAACCTTTGCATTTTCCTGTAAAATCAAATCAAGAGATCGTTGACTCGTACTCAGGATTTATTTTACCTAATCTAGTTTCTGATTTATTATAGTTGTCATGTATATTAACACACCCTCCACATTATTAAACTGATAAAATCTTCTGTCGAAAGCTAAAACTGAAATTCTTAATATTAATTCCAAATTATGCTAGTGATTTTTTTTTCTATTAAAACAACAAAAAACACTTTGTATTGTAGCACAGAGGTTGCATAAGTGCATTTATTCACTTTACAGTTTTTTTCTTCCTTTTTTTTACTCTTGTCATCTGCAAAATGAAAGTTAGTTGGAGGCTTGTTACTAATGCAAGATAACAAATGTCAAAATAAAAAATGTTTTTAGGATAAATATAACCAGTCGGCCAATATCGCAGACGATATCCTTGCTTGCTAGTGGAAATTGTGATCACTATTTAAGTACCATTAATCATGCAGCACTACTTTGCATGTCCAAAGTTAGATATTAAAATATTAATCTCTCTATTTCAGGATGTCTTTGAGTTCCGCTTCGCCAAGATGCCTGACGAGCCCCTGGATTCCCTCCCACCTGCGTCCCTGGGCGGTGGCCTGGGCGGTCACTCCTCCTCTTCCTCCTCCTCTTCCTCCTCGTCGTCAGAGAGTGACGTGAGCAGTGAGAGTGAGAGCGAGAGCAGCCCGAGCTCTGACAGTGAGGAGGAGAGAGCGCATCGCCTGGCCCAGCTTCAGGAACAGGTGTGTACACAGGTAGCGACTGAACTTTTCCAACAAAGTTCGCTAAACCGGCACTGACAGATTTGACGTATTTGTACGTTTACTGAGAGCTGCAGTGGCCGTGGGTTTAGACACACAGTGACACTCATTCACTCGCTTGTCTGCAGTTGAGGGCGGTGCACGAGCAGCTGGCTGCGCTGTCCTCTACGCCCATCGTCAAGCCCAAGAAGAAGAAAGAAAAGAAAGACAAAAAGAAAAAGAAGAAGCCGGAAAAACACAAGCGGGCCAGGAGCACGATGGAGGATGAGGTAGTCATTCGGCCGCCGAAAACACCAAAACTGTCCAAGACACCAAAGAGCAAGAGCAACAGCAAAGCCGCGACCTCCACTCAGGGCAAGAAGGGCTCTAGTAAGAAGAGCAACAAGAGCAAGTACGTCTCTACTCACTGATTTACACAGTTCCTAATTCATAAATCATCAACAAAATCAAACGTATCTTATTCTTTCTCATGTTTCCCTTAGATCTTCAAAGAAATCTCAAGCCACATCGTTTAACTCCCTACCCGTGAGCCACGGTGGTCTTACGCCACACTACGACTCAGAGGAAGAGGAGGAAACCAGCCCCATGAGCTACGACGAGAAGCGCCAGCTCAGTCTGGACATCAACAGGCTGCCGGGCGAGAAACTGGGCCGCGTGGTCCACATCATCCAATCACGAGAGCCCTCGCTGCGGGACACCAACCCAGAGGAGATCGAGATCGACTTTGAGACGCTCAAACCGTCCACGCTACGGGAACTAGAGCGATACGTCATGATGTGTTTACGAAAGAAACCACGGAAACCTTATGGTATGAGCACATTTAATTTAAATAGGATGTATGTAGTGTAGTTGGTTTGTAAGAAAAAATATTAGCTTCCTCTGAAAAAGGAATGTTAGCTAATGGGAATCTGAAGCTAGACTTTAACCCATAATGCTTTGTGTAGCCCCACCTTGCCTGGTTTTATTCAGCACACTCCACAGGTAGAGTCATCTGCTCTTTACCCTTCTGTGAACAAACACAATGCTGTTCTTTCAGTCCTCCACTGATGTAGAGTCATCTCCCATGTGACTCTTGTGTCAATATAGGTACAATGTTGAATAATTACATGGCATGAGGAAAAAAGAAAAAATGCACTACCCTTCAAACATTTTTAGAAAAAGAAGTCCCTTATGCTCACCAAGGCTACATTTATTTGATAAAAAAAAAATACAGTTATAACAGAAATATTGTTAAAAATTATTACAATTTAAGACAACTATTTTTTTATTTGAATGTTTTTAAATGTAATTTATTCCTGTGATGCAAAACTGAATTTTCAGCATCATTACTCCAGTCTTCAGTGTCACATGATCCTTCAGAAATCATTCTAATATGCTGATTTGCTACTCATGTAGCATTTATTATTATTAATGTTGAAAATAGTTGGGCTGCTGTATATTTTTGTGGATACTGTTTGTTTGTTTTTTACTTTGTGGAAACCTTTTTCAGGATCCATTGAATAGAAAGATTTATTTATTTTTAAGTTAATGTTATATTGGCTATTCTCTAGATAGGAGTACATGCAGACTTTATTTATTTATATTTTATATAACTTAATGGTATTAAATGACAAATGGACAGAATTGGGGAAATTATGCATTTGGCAGATGCTTTTAGTCAAAGCGACTGTATCCAAGCTATAATACATTTGATGAGTTCATGCATTCCCTGGGAATCAAAGCCACTGCACATGAAAATTATTGAGAGTTAGTAGATTTTGTTCACTAGAGTGAACTAACATTTGTGTGAACAAAATCACACAGATGCTGATTCTCTCAAAACGACTGCCAATTAAGTGGTTTAGCTGATGCATGACTGATAAATAGCCAAACAGGTAGAGACTGTCTGATTATGTCATATAACATGCCGCTTTTCTAGATAAAATATAAATGACTTAATATTCAACAATATTATTGATTTGACTGCAGCACAGCACTGACACTATCGCATGAGAACTGAACTGAGCAAGATGATGACATCACTGTTTTCTCCAGAGCTGCTTTATAGATAAATTTAACACAGTCATTGAACCGAACTGAATCAACACTGAACTGATTTCAACTGAACAATGACACTATTGTCTTTCTAGAGCGCCTTCATTCATTGATCATAATTTGCCTGTTTATCACTGTGAAGCTGCTTCGAAACAATCTGTATTGTGTTATGTGCTATATAAATGAAGGTGACTTGACTTAAAGACTTTAGAAGTTGCATGGAAAATTTGAGCAAATGTATGTTATGTGTTTTCCAGTAGCAGTCAAAGGTGCTGCGGGTAAATCTCGTGAGGAGTTGACTCTGGAGAAGAAGAGAGAGCTGGAGAAAAGACTGCAGGACGTCAGCGGCCAGCTTAACTCCGGCAAGAAACCACAGAAAACCAAAGGTACGGACTGAGTTTCTCACAGATGATCAATCAGAATCAGGTTAAGACGGATGAAATGAAATGATCCCTCTCTCTTTCTCTTTCAGTGGAGAAGCCCACTGCGGTGGAACCCCATGCCATGGCGTCTCGTCTCAGCGCCAGCAGCTCCAGCTCAGACTCCTCCTCATCGTCATCCTCTTCCTCATCCTCTGACACCAGTGACTCCGACTCGGGCTGAACCAATCAGAAGGAACAGACACGCACTCCATCCCAGAAAAGAATAGATCTCCTGCTCTAAATAACAATAACTAGTGGAACAGAGAGAAATATGAATAAGGAAGAGCAGGCTTTCTCTTTAGATGTATAGAAGCAATGTGAGGGAAAGAGAATTCTGGGAAATGTCGGACGGAGAAGGAACTGATGGAAAAGGAGACATGGCGTTTGAGACTCATTTCCGTTAGTCCATCCTTCTTTACCTTGTGTATAAAAATGTACAAAGATATATAAATATCTATTTTTCTTTTATAAAGAAGAATTTTAAGCAATTCCCTGGTAGGGAAGAAAACAAAAATCTGACTTTCTTTTGTGAATATTTTGTTGCTTTTTATTTTTTCTCTCCCTCTTGTTTGATCTATTAGTTGTTTGTCCTAAAGAAAACAAAAGGCTTGGATTGGAAACTACTGTCACTTTTGTTTGCATGAGCGAGTGTGTGATGTGTACTTGTGCCATTGAATCCAGTGGTTTTCCCGCCCACTCTGCACATACATGGTTGTGCATTTGAATGAAAAAAACAAAGCTCCACCTATTCAAACTGGCATCTGTACACCTGAAGTTAGAACATGGAAGCACGTCATCCGTCTCTTCGTTGGCTTTAGTGGCGTCTTAAAACTTGAATCTGATCTCACCTCCATCCAGCCTGCTTTATTCCCCATGGTCAAATGAATGGGTTCAAATCTGCATTAAACAAACAGAATCGTGCTCTTTGAATTCAGCTGGGCTACATGAGCATTGTTTTTCTGGATGCGTAAATTATTTTTCCGTTCATGTGGTTTCGGTCTGGATTTCTAGGGCAGAACAGAGTCTTGGATGCACTATCAGAATGACACAGCTGCTTAATTAGGTGTTGATATGAATACTGTTTTGTAAATCTTGGTTTTTGAGTTTTAGTCTGGTTTTATTTGTTTTGTTTTAGTGTGTTTAATATTATTTGCCCAGAGAATGAATGCACAATTTATAGTTTTAACCCTCATTTAGAAATGTAATGCTCGGAAATGTAGTTTCAGTATTACAGCACATGCAGTTACACAACAACAAAACAATTTGAAATGTGTTTTTTTCTTCCAAACGTTGTACATATGTAAGTTTCATGACCTCGCAGCTTGCATCTGTCAATATGACCCGATTTCTGTTTCCTGCGCTTTTTTTTTTCTTTGTTTACTCCTGTCTTCAGCTCTTCTGTTTAGTATTGTGGCTGGTTTTTCCCACAGCTCATTGTTATTTTTTTTTAAGAAAACAACAGCAAAATATAACGAAATGAAACCTCAAGCTATGAGCATCATCTCAACAGATGCTTCATGCGATCATAATTCTCATCTGATAAATGTCACATTAATAAAGAGGGTGAGATGTTCTTAAAACAAAACTTGTGGCTGAGTGTGTTTTCTTTAGGACCATACTATACTATTTCATTAGCATTTTTCTATATGAACTTCAATGGAATATGTATGGAATCCATGAATATTATAGTTATTCAAAACCATTAAAAAAATGTTACTTAACAAAATAATTAGAAACAAACTCATTTTATTCTGCTTGTTTCTAAGGCAACATTTAATTTAGTTTACTGATAATAATTTAAACTTAAAAAATATATAATGACAGAAACAACAAAATTACTAAAACTAACTAAAATTTAAATGGCAATAATATAATACATAATAAAAACTTTTTGAAAATATTCATAAATATGATAGTTTGCCAATGACACTAATAGCATCATATCAAGCAGAATAAAATGTTCTGTTCTGGCCAAAGGCTGTTCCAATATACATAAATATAAAACATTTTCTCACTTGCACCTCCAAAATACCCCAAAGTGGCTCAAAAATATTTAGATCTGTGCAGGCCATGAGATGGTTCATCAAACCATTCAGTCACCAGTTTTGCTGTGTGTATCGGTGTTTTATCATGCTGACACACTGCACCCCCTTCAGGGTACAATGTTTGAACCGTTAGGTGCACATGGTCCTCTAGAATGGTTCTGTAGCTCTTGGCAGCGACGCACTCATCAAGCACAGTAGGAAATGACATTATATTGCAGCCCAAACCATCACTGATCCACCCTGTGCTTCAGCAACAGTCTGGCTGTTAAACATGAGGCTTTTTCACACAGTAACTCCCACGGATGTGTGAAAGACAGTGAAGGTCGACTGATCAGAGAGCAATACATGTTTCACATTGTCCACAGCCCAAGATTTGCACTGTGGCACCACAGAACCGACATTTGGCATTGGCACAAGTGACCAAAGCCGTGAATATGGACTCTGTGGAGCCTCAGATGAAAACTGGAGAGGTTTTTTTTTTTTGGATACAGTCCTTACCTGAATATCTCTTTCAGACAGCTTCCTCTTGTGTCCACAGTTACTCCTGTTAAGGATACTCCCCTTTTTTTGGAATAGGCTCATTTTACAACTCCCCAGAGTTAAACAGTTGAGTTTACCGTTTTTGAATCCATTCAGCCAATTTTCTGTATTTAGAAGATATCAGTAAGCAGACGGTTTGGTCTCATTGACTCCCATAGTATATTTTTTTCCTACTATGGAAGTCAATGAGACAGAAACTGTCTGCTTCTAAATATCAGAAAATCGGCTAAATGGATTCAAAAACGGTAAAACTCAACTGTTTAACTCTGGGGGAGTTGTAAAATGAGCCTATTTCCAAAAAAAGTGGAGTATAAATGCGGTTCTTCCTACGTGGCTGTTATGCCGACATTACACTGGATACCATAGCTCTCCATATAAGACTTGCTGTCCTGCTCAAGATGAGCCATTGAGATGCACACCAACAATTTGTCCTCTTTTGAACTCAATATTTTATGTACAGCTGTGCTATTGCTCACATAATTCAACCACACACTCTTCAAACTGCCAAAACTTCTGCTTTTACAGAGGTGATCACACTTGCTGATGATCAATTAATTAAAGACATTAGATTAGCAGTGCCTCACTGCTCTGGAAACAGTAAAGGTGCACTTAGTCTTAGTTTGTCACCCATGGCTCCTCTATTCCGGACTAGTTTTTGTAAAATAAATACTGACACTGTGTAATATGTCATGTGTTGTTCATCTGAGGCTGTATTTGCCTGATTTTGGCAAGGGCCAGATTATTTTTTATTATGTACATTCACAGAATTCAAAAGGGTGTCCTTTTTTTCACATGACGTAGGCAATATGTCGAACACAAGTAGAAGGGCGTTTGATATTCTTAAGCAGTATAAAAATCTTAAATTATTAATTTGAAAAAGAACAAAATTAGGGTGTTTACACGACAACAATGTTCTAAAAAGTTGCGTTTTTCACATACAGGCGACAACATCGTCAATACGATCCCCATTCACATGGATCCGTAAACATTAACTCTTTGAAAACCCTTTTAAAAGTGTGCATTTTCAGGCCAAAAAACCGCTGTATTCGTGTAAATGAATGGCCAAAATGCACAAAATGTTTATTTAAAGGGGAACTTGGTAACTTTTTTAACTCAATAAAGATGTCTAGAAATCATTTGGATGGTTAAACAACCTGTTCTGGTGATATTGGTGACTTTCCTAGCTCCCCCCAGCGTTCCCAGGCGGAAAACCAACCTTGCAACATGGGAACTACCGTCCCGGCAAAATGAAAATTGGAAGTCTCGTGAGAAGCGAGACGAGAACGAGCGAGAAACACGAACAGCCTTACTGGTTGATAACAGAATACAAAATGTACATGTCAATGTTCTATGATAATGTGTATGATACCCACCTCGGTAGACATAGCTCCGCAAGTAAATTTGGTCGGCTCCGATAATAAAAAATGCACGTACATGAGCAGTGGTAGAACGGGGGAGAAGGGTGCCGCAAGTGTTGTGAAATATACGCCCCACAGCTGTAGGGGGAGCTTGTGGGGAAAACATGCGACAACAAAAGTGAAAATCAGCGAAGAAGACTAGAAGTTGCCGAGTTCTGCTTTAAATAAAAGATTGATTTGAGATCTTGCATTAGCAATGCAAGAGTCGAGCATTATGTAAAGTCTCCTCCAGCACATCCCAAAGACTTTCCATGAATTTAAGATCTGGACTCATCCTGGAATATGGCATATGTGTCTTTCTACATGGTTGTTTAAGAAATGAAAAACACCATCAATTAGGGTTAAAAGAACTGTTCCCAAACATATAACATGCTAGAAACATAGTAATCACTGCAATAATGATCCAATCAGACTCTGAAGCATTTGCCTATTTAAATCCAAACAGCGACTTTTTTATTCTGAATATCTCCAGGAAGTCATTAACACATATTAGCATTAACATTTGTTAGCATTCCCATTCATCTCAATGGCAGACTAGCCCCATTGTGTTGTGTAAAGAGCCTGAGGTAAGTTTAGGATCTTATATTTGGGTAACATAAGTGTTTGGATAGCATTTGACAGCTCATTGGGTATGCACAGAGATATGAATTGTTATGTAATGTAGTTGATTCACCCTGAATGCTCTTTAATATATTGTGTAGATGATGTGTGAATAAAATATTTTAAAAGATCTTTAGCTTTCCTTTACACTGAGATGTTTTTGGATAAAGACAAAAAAGTTGAAGGAGTGTTTTACAGGCCCTGTGTACTTTTTGTTCTGGGTCCCGTAGATGACTGATACTAAATTATGAGGAAGTATCTATGAGCAGGGAAGCGAATGAATGCTTTCATTATTTAGACTGATTTTCAAACACTCTCCTCGAACAGCACTGCTTCTACACTGGAAGAAGAACACTGAGATGCGGACATTCAGACTCGCACTTGTTTTAGTGGGCTTTGCATTTTGTTGTGTCTCATCTAAAGGTGAGTTTAAATCTCTGAAATTACATAAAAGACAGGACTGACTTGCAGGGCCAGTCTCACCATTTTACGGTCACTACTCTTACAACAATGTGTGAAAGAATTATTCATGTATAGGCTACTTCTTAAAACTAAATATAAGAAAGAATACTTTCAGTCTACTTTTTATGTAGCCTACTTCTCTGAAATACTTTATGTAGCTACTTCTCAGAAATATACTTAAAATTGCACTTGAATATACTTGACTTATTCTGGCAGAAAATTCTAAGAGTATTTGCTCTACTTTTACTCAATCTTTTGATCGAGATATAGCTTACTTAAAAATATAAATAAATATTTTACTTGGCTTAGTTGTGAGTAATCTTTTGATTGAGTAACATTTTAAATGCCATTTTCTACATAGTTCTACATACTGTCGTATAAACCTTGTTTGAAAATATTTATTTATAAGGAAAACAGATATGTTACTAATTCTGAATATCTGGATTTTTTGTGTAGCTACTGGTAGTGTACAGGAATTTACTTCAAACCTACTTTTACTCTTCCCTTGAATTAATTTTCCGACTATCAGTGTTTTCACTGTTATACAGTATGAGGCGCTATTACACATGTTCTGAAAGAATAAGAATATCCATAATACAGATCACAAGTGAAAATGCTAAATCAAAACTGCCTTACGTTACCGAATGAAATGTCGAACCCATGAAGAGGGTTCGACTGTGATGTGAAGCTTTGGGGGTGTTGATGAACTCGATATAGGCTACTCAAGTGTTATGCTTCGAGCGGTACAGCTTCAGTTCAGTATGGTACACAATTTTTACCGTTTCCATTGTGAGGAGATGTGAATGGTAACCCTGCTAAAATAATATATAAATAAGTAGTATGAAAGTAAAAAGGAAAGTAAAAATTATGATATGTTAAAACTTACAAGTAGGCTAAACTTGCAGTATAAAATTAACGTTAATAGTAAAAACTAACTAATAGTTTACTGAGAGTATAGCCTAAGTGTAGGCCTACTTTCTTAAAGGGGACATAACACACACATCCTTCAGTTTCAAATGATCTGCAAATCCAGCATCGAACTGGACCTTGTTTATAAAACATTCGACACCGAAATACCGGTGTTGTGCCGAATTTCTACTCCCTGCCAAATTATTACCCCCCTCGTTGAAGTCAGCACCTGATTGCAAATAGAGGTCTCTGCAGACGCAAATAGGAGTTACCAGATCAGGGGGCGAGGCCATAAACAGAGGGGCGTTTTCAACCGCGTTACCTGATTTGCCCACGTCACAGTGTGGGTAGGTCTTAGGGGTGGGGTCGGGAGAAGGGCATCATTTTCATTGCATGATTTATAAACACCCACCAGTGTGAAAACACCCACAAATTTAGAAACGCCCACTTTTGTTCCGCAGAGACCTCCTACTCCCTGATTGCCTAATCCTAACCCCTCCCCCACAACTAATGTTAAACCTACCAATGCTAGGGGGAGTAATAATTTTTGCTAATTCGAAATTCGGTTCAAAATTCACAACACTTGTTCTCCGGGAGAAGTGCACGTACAAGGAATTCCGCCCTTTGACGTCATACAGGACCATACTCGAAAAAAACCTTTTATACAAACCCTGAAGGAGTATATATTTAATATGCCGCAGCGCCCAAAACTCTGGCCGCGCCGCTCTCACTGTGGAACCGGCAGGAATCAATCGCGTCTCCTCTGGTGTTGTTCGTCTGGTGTTGTTAGCCAATCAGAAAATAGCACTATTGTATCTGGGTAAGATTTAACGCAACAACCAATGACACCCCGTCGGCTGGGTGTCCCCCCCCCCTTCTTACTAAAAAGTGGGCCAATTTAGTCACAATCAGTAGGCTATTGAAATAGTACACTTACGAGTTTACTACTAGTACATTAATATTAGTACTTACTACATAAAGTATGCTTAAAATATACTTGAACATTTCTTAAGTAGCTATACTTCATAAAATTAACTTGAAGTATATACATAAATTATTTTAATTTCTCTGTTCCCTTCAGATGTTTATGTGTTCCAGAACATTGTTGAATGTGAGTATAGCAAAGTGGATTTGTCTGATATGGTCTACATAATAAACCTGGTCTTCAACCAGAAGCTTATATGCAGTTATGACTCAAGGCTGGGGAAATATGTTGGTTATGATGAATTTGGAATCAAGAACGCTGATCATTACAACAGTCAGAGCTGGAAGATGAAACAGCGGAAGGACGAGCTGGAGACAATATGCAGAGCTAATGCAAGATTTTATGTCAACAGCACAACGAGAAAGGGTACAATATATTTTACATTCTTCTTCTGCATCTTCATTTAAGCAAAATAATGGCATTTCATGAAATCAATGAGTTGAGATAGTCAGAAGTGGTCCAATAAGGTTATATTTAGTGGAATCCTTTTGTTTCGTCTTTGCAACAGTGCCGCCCATTGTTACCGTACGTCCCACTGAGAAGGCTCATTACGGTCAGCTGACCACCCTGGTGTGCCATGCATACAATTTTTACCCACAGGCCATTAATATCACCTGGCTATTGGACGGATCGGAGGTCACTGGCGACGTGATCTCCACTGAATTCATGGATAACGGTGACTGGAGCTACCAGATGCATTCACACCTGGACCTGGTGCTCCACAGAGGAGTCAGTGTGAGCTGCCGAGTGGAGCACAGCGGCCTGGAGAAACCTCTCGTCGTTCAGTGGGGTGAGTTAAGATCCTGAGCTACTGTGTATCAATCATTGTTTAGATAACTGGTGCATGATCACCTGATCCATGAACAAAAGAACAGCAAACTGCCACAATCTTCAACTTCTCATTTCTGATTCATACAGAAGAACTGACCTGGGTAATTAACGTTAACTAAACCATATATATATATATACATTTTTTATTAAATTAAACACTTTTTATTGAAATAAAGCTATAAGTTAAAGGACCTCTTAAAAATTGTAATTCTTTCATCATTTACTCAGCTTCAAGTTGTTCCAGACCTTTATGAATTTATTTCTTCTGCTGAACATAAAAGAAGATATTTTGAAGAATGTCTGTAACCAGACAGTTGATGGACCCCATTGACGTCCATAGTAGGAAAAATCAACTGTTTGGTTATCCAACATTCTTCAAAATATCTTTCTTTGTTTTCAACAGAAGAAAGAAATGCATACAGTTTTGAAACAACTTGAGGGTGAGTAAATTATGACTGAATTTTGATTTTTAAGTGGCTAGTCCTTTAAAGCACTAAAATTACACACTAGAATAAATAAATAACTTAAACTACACTCTGACACTTCCACTTTTTTTTCTCACTAATACAAATGTTACTGCATGATGTTTGTGTTGATGTTGCACTGATGTCATGTTGGAATTACTCCATAATAATTTCCCAATAATAAAATCCACAATGCTCATGCATAATGATGTTCATATGGTTTTCTTGCATTGTTGGTTTATTGATATGCATGTAAACTCTTACAATAAGTAATATGTGTCTGTCACCTGCTGCTCATTCTCTTTCTTTGGTCGTTTCTCATGCTCAGACTCGACATCCCTCGATACCAGAATTGCAAAATTAGCTGTTGGTTGCTCTTTTTTCTTTATCGGCCTCATTGTGGCCTTTTCTGCTGCATACATCTATTACAAACGAAAGCACAGAGGTAAAGGTCGACCACTACTGATCCTGAAATAATGGTGTGATAATCCAGGATAGATCTAAAGAAACAATGTAAACACTTTTCTTGTCTTCCCCCAGGTTTCTCTTCCCTTCCCCTCAATTGAGCTCCTTTTTCATTTAATTTTTTGTGATGTTAAGGGTTGAACCATTGATGAAAATCAACTCTGCTTTTACGTGGATGTGTAAATGTTTGATTGCCCGTTGTAGATTATTGCTCATTTTAATAAAGATTTTTTTTTACTTACCTATGCCTGATTGCCTCTGGTTATTTGCACATCAAAGACTTGTGCTAAAAAGACAAAGGAACAGAAACATCCTCAAAACTGCTGCAATATATCAGATACGTTCATGCAATTGTCTATAGGGATTCATTGATGTACAGTTTAATTTTAATGATCTGGTGTTGAATGATATCATTTAGGGTAGAAAAGCTGCAGAAAGAAAACACTGACTGCATTTACTCTAACAGACACAAGGGACCGTCGCTTGTTCTCTTTATTTCCCCAGACGCACAGCGGAGGTTTGGGTTTCAGAGCAGGTGGGTAGTTGACGTGACGTGGCTTTTTCACCGTCACAGAAGATAAAAAATCATTTATTTCACATTTTCATCATTTAGAATACTGTAAATGGTTAAACATTTTCCTGTTTTACATGAATTTGTTATTTTAATACCAGAGTTATTTTTAAGTTTTTACAACTTTGAGCCAAATCTCAAAATTGTCCTATGGTGTGACGGGGGACAACACTATTTCGTAAATATTAACTTTTATAAATAAAGAAAATAATGTTTAAAAATCTTAATGAACACTCCTGGCATATTTGTGCAAGTGTCTATTTCACTAAGTGGCCATCACTTTTCCTATACATACATTTCTAAAAGTATGGGAATTTCATAAAGTTTGTCACAGAAAAAATGTCCTTTGGTGTTATGCAATAACCTGATATTATGTTGGGCAATATCATGGCCAACTAAATTTAGTTGAAAGACCCCATTCAAGGTCATGTGACTGAAGACCCCTATGAAGCCCATGAGCAGTGCACATAGTAAATATTTCTCTCAGAATTGTTCAAATATTTAACTATGTTTTCAGACCACTGAAGTTGTTAAGTTTTTTTGTCCTTTGGTGTGACACCCCTAAATTTAATTTTTTAATTCAAATTTGTATTTTTAACAGCAGGACTATGTAATATTATGCAAATGTATCATGCCAATTGCTAATGACAGTTAAGCTAGCATTAGCATGGTTATTAACATGCCACAAAAGCTCAAATGTCCTTTGGTGGTGACAGGAAATGTCCTTTGGTGTAACGCTTTGGCCTGTCACACCATAGGACACAGATGTCACGCCATAGGACAATACCTCCTTAAGAAGCTATTAAAACAAATAGATAAAGTTTGTTAACATGCTTTTCATTCTTTTTTTACCAGTTTTGATGATTTTAAATTCAATAATGACTTACATTTTAATGTTTATTGCCATTTTTGGACATTACATAAAATGTTCTGAAGTGTTACTAAAACAACTATAATGTATAATGTAACAACTATAAACAAACACAAACTACATAAATACAGTGCTACTACTTTATAATGCTACTTAACTTTTTTTAGACCAGAAAGAACTGAGGGAGAGATGAGTGCAAAAGAGAGGACCAGACAGTATAGGGAGCGAATTAAAAAGGATCCACAGAGAGAGGAGGCGATCCTAAGAGAACGACGGAGAAAGTAAATCAAACTCAAATGTTGCCATATACATCATATCTTAATATCTTAACACATCTTAAAATAATTTAGGGATTTTATTTTCATGTCAGAAGCCAAGTTTCCATCCACTTTACAATGGAATTATCTGAAGTTCGGTAAAAAGCTCATGTGAATAAAGCTGGTGAAAGTGTGTTTCCATCAACGGCTTTAAAGCGAATAAAAACCTGTGTGTAATGACGTCACATGCTGTTTTGCGATCAAATTGGTGTATCAAATTGATTTGAGACATGTTAAGGCGTTTCCATTCATTTTCTCACCGAATTGCACAACATTCAAGCAAACATTTGCGAACAAAGTTTTACTAGACAAAATGGATTGCGCCATAATAACGTTTCCATCAGCGTTTATCGCATAAGCCGTATATCCATCAAGATCAAATCCCATGAGAGCGAACGCATTTCATTTGAGTCGATATTCATGAAATTCAATCGAATTTTACTGTTTCCATAAGGCATTTTTCATTCGATATCACTTAATGCGGATAAAAACCTGTGGATGGAAACACAGCTAGTGTTTCCTTATTGATGGATCTATAAGTATCAAAGATACTTTTGGTGTGATATGTTTTGCAGTTTATATTGCTTAAAAATAAAAACAAATGTCCTCCTTTATAATTGTTACAATAAACGCTATATATTTTGACTCTTTTTATTCAATGACTATCTTTGTCCTTTGGTGTGACGTTTTGTCCTATGGTGTGACAAACATAAAACAACAGACAAATATACTTATTTTAAAATATCTTTTTAAAAAAGAGTCAAGTTTGGCATTAGGAGAGTTTCAATAATATCTCCTCTTAAATGGGTACAATTTCAAACAGTTTTGTAAGGTTGGCGAAAAAGTTTTATTGACATTCGTAGGGAAAAGTTTATCAAGTTCATCTATTCATGGTGAAAATGATTTTAATTTGAACTTTCATGTAAAATAAATATCACTTTCATAAAAAAATGTTTTAATAATGTGAACAATTCTCTCAAGTATTTTTTTAAATGTTATTTAATATAATTTCTTTGTACTTTTTAAATGTCACACCATAGGACACATTTACAGTACTGTTGAGAGAAAACGTGAAAAAAAGATGTGAAGTCATTGACAAAATGAGTGACCACTACTATTTTCTGAAACTGCAGTTTTCATACTCCATAAATATATGTATTTTTTCTTAAAAAGTTATGTTTTCCAAAAAAAGTACTTTTTCTTGGCCATTTGTCAACTACCCAGGTGCAGTGCGCAGCTTATTCACTTAGCCCTATTTCAGCTAGGAACAAACATGTTCAATTAACAAAAAATAAAGCCATTTCTAGTTTATGCATTTTATAAAATATGTAGAAAATTAGATGCCATAGAAATTATATAATGTTCAAAATTAATATTCTATATTTATTTCTAAATGTTGTAAATCATAGCATAATATAAATTAATATTAATTTAATACTTAAATGTAATGTAATGTTCTATTATATAATATTATAATATTTATAATGTATAAAAATTATAAAATAAATATATATTTAATAAATAATATAATAAAATATATATGTTTTGTAATTTTATGTTTATTTTATTTTACTAATGTTTATTTTATTTGAATTCAGTAATTTTATTATCAGTTTCTTTTTGTTGTCATTCTGTCTAAGCTTCTGTCAATCTTCTGTCAAGCTTCTACTTCTGTCAGCTTCTCTCTCTCTCTCTGTGTGTGTGGTGTGTGTGTGTGTGTGTGTGTGTGTGTGTGTGTGTGTGTGTGTGTGTGTGTGTGTGTGTGTGTGTGTGTGTGTGTGTGTGTGTGTGTGTGTGTGTGTGTGTGTGTGTGTGTGTGTGTGTGATGGGTTTTATATGACCCATTTATTGATGGGTCCCTTGGAATTGTTTCGAAGCCAGTAGTTGACCACTGCTCTAGAATGAAATGTATTTTGAACATTAACACTGCAGGTCATTTCTTCTTCTTCAGTTGTACACTTCTGCTCTCTTGTGGTCAGTTATGATATTGAGCTTCTGTAAATTACTCCGGTGTGGTTCCAGTTTCTCACAGCTCTCCTACTGTTAACACATTTTACATTTGTTTTAGGGACTACATGAATAACAAAATAAACACCTAACGTTACCTCGTGCAGAAGTCTTATGTGCTTGACATTGAAATCGAGTAGCAACAACCGTTAAAGTTCCCGTTAAAATATGTATACACTCATATAAGAAAGTAATGGTTTTACCGACATAAATGTGATCGAATTAATTTCTTTTTATTAATTAATCCTTAAAGAAGTCTGTACAAATTGCGTTGTCCCACTCATGACTGTGAATCATGGGGAAAACATTATCAAAGTGGTCTTTAATTCCCTCTAGTGGACATAAGAAGGTACTTCAACACACAGCTGACTGTCATGGCGGCGTCCTCTCGTCTCATATCCAGGCTCACATTAGTGACGGGTGAGATTTCAAAACATTTTTATTTGTCTTAATAGCCATATATATTTTTGTATAATTTAAGTAATAATATCATAGTTGAACACGATTGTTATACAAGTCATAGGCCTACAGCTACCGCTCACTTTCAGTGCTCGTGAAAACAGCTTTGTTTTGATCATGCTTAACTAGTTGAACTAAAGATTGAGTCTGTAAAATGCAACATTAAAAGCTATAGCTTCAGTATTTGTATACAGGATGCATAACACATAATGAGACTAAATGTTACATTGTAACATTGTGCAATATATGGGGCATCATGTGTCATTTTGTTTCTAATAAAGTTTAAGGAAATGTATTGGAAGATATATGTTTTTGTATGTATCAGAGATGTATTGATCAGACGAATAAAGCCGTCATGGTGATTTTGTTTCAGGGGGTGGCAGTGGCATCGGCAGGGCAGTGTGTCAGAGGTTTGCCACTGAAGGTGCTTCTGTAATAGTGGCTGACCGCAATGAAGAATCAGCCAATCAGACCTTGGAACTCCTGTCACGTGACCACAATGGTCAGGATCACATGGCTCTTGGGGTGGACGTGTCATCAAAGGACAGTGTGGAGAAACTAGTGACAAGTATACAGGTATGACAGACACATGTGTCTGTGCTGTTCATGAGCTCTTCTGAGGGGTTGAATAATAAACCAGAATGTATTCTTACAGTGCCGCTACTTCCAGCCGGCCTCTGTGTGTGTGAATGCAGCCGGGATCACTCAAGATGAATTCCTTCTCAAGATGGAAGAGGGTGATTTTGACAAAGTCATTGATGTCAATCTCAAGGTGCCACAATCTAGAGTCTAACTGCAATGTTGAATTATGAACCTGTAATTAAATACAGTCAGGAAAAACAACAGAGATGGTTTTAATTTGAATCATTGTTTAGAAGAAAAAATGATGGGGAAAACTCTTGCTCTCTCTTGCCAAAAGTAACAGTTTTGCATATTTCTTTTACATAAGATACGTGTTTTACATTTCTAATTATTATCAATGCTGAAAGCAATTGTGCTGCTTAATTTTTTTTTTTTGGGAAACCTTGATACATAGTTTTTTTTCAGGATTTGTTGATGAATAGAAAGTTCAAAAGAACATATTTTGTATCAACTATTTTTACTATCACTTTTATGCTTGCTGAATAAAAGTGGTGCTTTCTTTATAAAAACAATTATCACTGAACTCAATCTTTTAAATGGTAGTGTTCATATAGTTTTTTTTCCCATTAAAGTTGTCCCCTTCTCCATAACTTCATTCAACATTCTTCAAAACCTTTGAATTCAATCTGTACAGTGTGCAAGTCTGTATCTGATCTTCTGTATTCATGATCTGTTTCAGGGTACTTTTCTTCTGACTCAGGCCATCTCGAAGGCTTTAGTGTCTGCCGGCGCTGTGAAGGGCTCCATCATCACTGTGGGCAGTATAGTGGGCAAGGTCAAGCATTTACAGGATAGCACTATCATGCTGTAGTACAGTCACGGTTCTATTACAGTGGACATTTAACATTTGTACACCAGGGATGCTTAATAAAGTCATGAACGTTGTCTTAAGTGTCTCTCTCTTTGTCTGTAGGTTGGGAATGTTGGCCAGGTAAACTACTCCGCTTCTAAAGCAGGAGTTGAGGGACTCACTCGCACCGCAGCCAAAGAGCTCAGCAAGTATGTGAACATTTTACTGTGACTAGAACAATATTACAGACCTGCACTTTGTAACTATATTATGTTTTGCTTTAGGGTTTGTGGAGCTGCTTATGTGTTAGTAATGGGCTGTAAACATCACACTCTCTAACAGTTTTTATGAAGAGAGATCCTGTCTCTTTATATTCTGTATTTTAATAATTTAATATAAAGATGTTTTGTGGCTTTTAGATTTGGTATTCGCTGTAACTGTGTCCTGCCAGGGTTCATCACTACACCCATGACAGATAAAGTACCAGAGAAAGTCATCTATAAAGTAAGGAACAATATTGGTGTCTTCAGATTAATAAAATCAGCTGATTGTTTGTCATTAAGAGTTATTTCTTAGATGTGACGTCAAATGATTGTTTTTATTGATTAAAAATAGCTTTGAACTTTATTGAAGGATCTTAACCTATTTATTATATTAGTGTATTGCATTGTCAGACCATTGCAAGTTATCTAGCCACATTAAAGCCACTTTTACTGAAACTTTTAGTAATATTTTGGTTATTTTGTGCAGCTCACTTCCATCATCCCAATGGGAAGGATGGGAGAGCCTGCTGGTAATCATTTCTTCATTATACAAAAACATTTTCATGAATGCACTTCTAATAATTGTGTTGAATGATCACTTTGTATATATAATTAGATATCTTTCACTTTTGCTCGTCTCTGCAGAAGTCGCTGACGCATGTGCGTTTCTGGCTTCTGATGACAGTCGATATATTACTGGAGTCAGCATTGAAGTTGCTGGTAGAAAGCTTGATCTCTTGCTGAACAGCGTCTTCAGCAGAAAAACGTGTATGGTTTTATTGTGAAATATGCTGTTGTCAATTTATCTTTTCTCTTTAATCAATTCAGGTGGACTCTTCATCGGCTGAAAACTATGTTAAAAGTCTCTTAATTGTTCACCAACACAGTGCCTTTTTCCTATGAGAAACTGTCCTTGTATAAAATTAATTTAATTGCTGTAAAAATATTGTGTACAATGCAACAAATGAAAAATCTATATTTATACAATTAAAGTGTTAAAATTAATACTGAAACCCACTTTTTTTTTCAAAAACAAACAATTAATTTGACACAGGAGGAAATGTGTTGATGTGTGGTTTAATGGGAATGTTTGGACCAAAACAACATCAAGTGAAAGAATTAAAAACACTTAGTTAAAAACCCAGCCTAATAGAGCGCAAACAAAGCTGAGGTTTTTTTATAGGCGTTAACAGGAAAGTGGGCAAATGAATTATGGTTTCAAGAATACTTGTGCTGGGAAGTTGTTGAAAGGTGAAAATGGTAGTTTGGCTCAAAAAAATGAGGCGGTTTAAATATTAGCAAAAGCACCATGTGATCATGACAACAGGAAACATATGGGGAAAAGAACAACAAAGGAGTCCAACAGCTCTTTAAATAGATTATATATTACACAAACAGATTTTGAAGTACTTACATAAAACAAGTTTTAGCACCATATGTTTTTTGAAGACAGATGTTTGTCTTTCACTGACAAAAACAATCCTAGACGTATTGTCCTTGTGAGAAAACCACACAAACAACTTTTAATTCACAAATCATTTTTATAGCTTTTCATTCCCCTCTCCATGTTTTAAAAAAGAAACAAAAAATATACATAAAAAAACAAACCACCATCAGTTTCTTTCCCTCTTCCTGTCCCTTCTCCACTGCTGTCTGAATCTCGAGACATTTCCGTATTTTTTACTGTCTTCTAAACTCTTTTAAACCTCTATTTGACACTGAAATGCATTGAAACAATGCAAAATTATCACCAATAACTGATCACAAGCAAGTATATATATATCATACAGAGAAGGCAGATTCGCTTTCTGGGGTTTAATTTACATATTTAATAGATTGTTGGAAAAAAAAAAACTATAGGAAATAATTACAGATGAATACCACATTATTTTTGTACTGCAAGTGTTGGTCATTTTCTTGTGAGCACCTGTTTGTTTCACAAAATAAATACAATAAAATATTTCTGTACAAATGGTTCTAATGCACAATTCCAGCCTGAACACTGTTCACACGAAAGGTCAAAGGTGACAAACGGATGGGTTTGTCATCGATACTGAATGCCGTGGGTCAACCGTGTGCAGATTGTCAGATGAAATGCAAATTTGTAAAAGGCCCCTGTAGTAAAAAACAACCAGCTTAAGTTCTTTCACCATAAATACTGGACTGGTAAGTTGGCAGCATATCAACAAAAAAAAAATCGACAATTCTTACAGATTTTTTTTACTCTATAATAAATGTACAACATTATCAGATTCAGTACAATGCTACACTGTAAATGGCTTTGATTTCATTGCATACGTATATATATATGGTCCAAGTCATTCAGTATAGTCACAATGCTGGTGTGATTTCATTACAGCACAGAAATAATTCTAATTTCACCTTCTAATGGAATTTTCATGCTCAGCTTCCGTTCCTCAGTTTACATTTTTCACCTGCATTCTATTCTATAAGGAAAGTGAGGGAGCGAGGAACGATCAGGCATGGAGGTAGAAGAGTGGAACGTCTCGGAAGAGAAACAGTGGGGAGGGGAGCTGTAGGAGAGGGGGCCGAAACGGGACGGTCTTCCACTTTAGGCCAGCAGTGTCTGCTCCAACACACTTCTGTTACTAGACAGAATATTTGTCAATATCTCTCCTGCGAGAATGGCTCTCTTCTCCTCTTGTTGTCCATCCGTTGCTGGGAGTGTTTTTCCCTGGGCGTGTTTGTGTGCAACTTTGTTTCACAACAATGTGTGTGTGTGTGTGTGTGTGTGTGTGTGTGTGTGTGTGTGTGTGTGTGTGTGTGTGTGTGTGTGTGTGTGTGTGTGTGTGTGTGTGTGTGTGTGTGTAATCTATGTGTCCCACTTCTTACATGTAATTTCAAATGTCTTTTTTTAGTGTTGGCATTATGTCTAGGTGTTAAGTGCATGATTAAGTGAGTATGTTTGTGTGTGAATGTTGGTATCGGCGATTGTATTCCCCTTGCCCTCAGCATGTGTGTGTTTATCCCAGGAAACAGACAGGTCCCACTTCAAAACCAAATTTCTGATTGTCCTCCCCAAAGTCTGAGATCCTGATGTCCAGCAGAGGGAGCTGCTCCACCTGAGGTGTGTTCACCTCCAGCACTGTCCTGTCCAAACCTTTACGATACTGCAGGGAGAGAAGAGAAACGCATGTTTAAGAGGAGGGATAGAATACCTTAAGTACTATGCATAATGAGTAGATATAATTATACAAGACCAAGCAATTACCCAGCAAACTGATATTTTTAATAATATTGTATTTTGGTTGCAGGTAAAACATTCTAAAAACACACCTAAAATAAAATAAATGGTCTATTCAAGATTAAACTAATAGTTTTTATACAATTTTTGATGATGCTATCATTATTTTTTGCAACAGTTTGAATATACACTACCGTTCAAAAGTTTGAGGTCAATTTATTTAAAGAAATTGATGCTTTTATTCAGCAAGGATGCATTAAATTGAACAAAAGTGACAGTAAATGTCAATATAATGTCACTTGTATTGTTACAAAATTTCTCTTTCAAATAAAACGCTGTTCTTTTGAACTTTGTATTCATTAAAGAATCCAAAAATGTGATGATCTAGAAATGTTTCTTGAGCACCAAATCAACACTAGAAAGCTTTGTGAAGGATCATGTAACAAAAACGGAAAAATCCAGCTTTGCCATCAAAGGAAGAAATTACACTTTAAATATATTAAAATAAAAAAGTTAATTTAAATTGTAAAAATATTTTACAATATTACTGTTTTACTGTATTTTTTTACCAAATAATTGCAGCCATGGTGAGCATAAGAGACTTATTAAAGTAACACTATGTAGTTTTTTAACCTTCATAATATATTTCCAAGACCCTTGTGATGGTACATCGACTTAAAATAAGTTAAATGACTCGTCTGCCATAGCCTGACGTGGTCTGTATCGCTTTTACTGGCACTATGTAACTTCCGGTTTCGGGTAGGAACCCGTGCACAAAAAAGAACTACAAAATTCGACTGCTTTACGTCAAGCACTACAATAGTCATTATTTCGTTTTTCTTCGTTTCTGATGTCGCAATACATCATCCTTTCATGAAATCATGTAACATACTCTACCTTGTCTGTGGACATCGTTCATTCTAAAGCCGGTGCTGGATAAACAGCGAGCGTGCGTGCGACGGTAGGCTAATTTACGACAGCGGCAATGAACAATTTCGTTTCCAACCAGTAAGGCGACCGAAGAGGAAAAGTTACTTGGTGTTACTTCAAGTAACATGACTAATTAAACATTATTAAAATATGAATTATTAAACATTGAAAATCTTACATTAAATGAATGTACTTTAATGCACATTTAATGTTAATTTAGTATAGTTTTTTTTTTTTTACTATAAAACATTTTTAAAAAATCACAATCTTTTCATGACTTAAAATGATTTGTGGAGTTATAATAGCTTGTATTTAACAATACTGCAATCTCTTGTTTATTTATTCATTTTGAAACCACATGAGGTAACTCACGGAGCATCCGTCGATGAGGGCTTTGATGTAGGGGCTGGTCTCGTAGCTCAGATCCTCATCGTTGGCTCCCTGGAAGTGTAGTGCCCTCTGGTAACCGCTGTCGGTAGTGAGGTCAGCCCAGGCCACGGACCGGTGACAGTGGTAGGTGAGGTTTTGACGGGCCTGGACGCTGAGCAACCGCAAGAATCCCAGCTGGACGACACCTACAGGCTCTCCACTCAAGTCAACATATGAAAACTACAACACAATAGAAAAAATTAATTCATGATTCAAAATACATTAAGCTTGACACTACAGTCTTTTGACATGGACATTCTAAGATTATGTTGTCTAACTGGGCGTTCACACTGAATTAATTGGAAATGGAAATTATGGTCGCTTTGTTATTGCAAATCACTTTCAATGTGAATACCCTTTAATTGAAACAAGAGCTTTTTTCGTGTATATTAGTTGTCTAAATTAAACATACAGTGTAACGGTGGCACAGCCGATATAAGAGATAAGTTCGTTCGGGCGCCAGACAGGAATAATAAGTAATCCTGTCAATATATCCTAAATACCATCAGTTACATACCAACTCAAAATTTAAAAAAAAAATAAGCACAGAGAACATAGGATTTAGTTTAAACTGTCTGTATTTCCCGCAAGAAAAATAAAACACATATATGCACACATCCACTTTAAACACTCATCTTAGAGAAAAGAAAAAAACAACAACAATATAACTCTTTAAAGTTGTCAAGGATGCATAATTTTACATAAACAAAACACAGATTCGAAGGTTCATTCCTCCAGGGACATATTCATTTTCCCCCCCAAAAAAATATAAGAAATAACAGTCCTTTGTTTTTGTGGCTAAAAACTGCCAATATAACCAAGCCGAGTAAATAATAAAATAAAAATAAACATGTTCCTTTAGTTGGAGGAACCTGGATAAACCGGGTGTGGAAAGTGCAGAAGTGAATTGTGTGATTGGTAAGTGGCTGAATGGTGTGAGTGCGAGACCAGCCTAGTATCCAGCAAACTGCTAACCTTCAGCAAAGGTGAACTTCTGTTGGACGTCAATGGAAAACAGCACCAGGATCCGGGGTCGTTAACAGTTCGCTTTGGGATTTTTAAACGCTCCGCGCTGAAGACAATCGATACGGAAGACGGCTTACTCTCCACAATCCGCTCCAGCGTAGGCACAGCGTTCTACCGGCTGTTGACTGCGTCACCGCCACCCAGGTAAGTGAAAACACCTTCCTTCTTTAATGTTCCACCTTCCAACTACCAGCAGTTCGTTCATGGAATTTCTTGCATTTGGCGTTCGACTTGCATTGAGGCTTTTCGGTTCTCACTTTGACAAAGCGCACTCATGGCGTTCGACTTGCATTGAGGCTTTTCGGTTCTCACTTGGACAAAGCGCACTCGTACCAACCAACCTCACTCTTTCCACATTTTTTTTCCCCCCCACGTAGTTAAATTTCTCCCTTTTTATCCCATTACCTCATTTCCGTTTCTCCCTTAGACCACGGAAATGGGCGGAGATGTCATTTATTCAATTAGCCATTTCAGCTCCGCCACACTCCTCCCCCCTGGGAAAAAAACAACTCCAGGTTGTTTAAAAGGTAGCATTGTTAGAAACCAAGAAACTCTTCATCTTCGTCAGTGGATTCCTGGAAAAGTTCCAAAAGTTTCGATTTTTCCAGGTGGTTTTAACTCATCAGCAGTAGGGAAACATGGCTTCAAGTTACATACATGAACGGTACGCACATCCTCACCCGTGTCTTCTAGTGCCACACGATAATTCAGTGGTCCCAGCTGTTTTATTATTCTATAGGGACCTTTCCATTTGTTGGCAAGTTTTGCACTGAAATGGTGAAGTGCACTTGATTGCGGGAAATTTCTCACCCATACACGGTCTTTTTCTTTGTAGAAGACATCTCTTCGGGTCTTGTTGTAGCTACGGAGCTGTCTTAGTGATGCTTTTTTTGTGTTTTCTTTGGCTTTAGCTTGCAACTCGGACAGATGTTCTGTGACATCGTAAGATGGAGCAGTTGGAGCAAGATTTTGCCCATGCAGCAGCTTGTCCATTGGACCCTGTAATTTTCTCCCTAGGTGAAGCTCGGCTGGAGACATACCGGTGGTTTCTTGTACCGCTGAATTAATTGCAAACCGTAACTCAGGTAAGTGTTGGTCCCATTTTTTATGATTGTCATCCACATATGCTGAAAACATCTGTTTTAATGTTCTGTTCACTCGTTCGGTTAGGTTTGTCTGAGGGTGGTATGCTGTAGTCATCTTCTGGGTGACTTTCCATTTCGCACAGATGTCTTGAAAGATGGCTGAGGTGAACTGTGTGCCTCGGTCAGAAAGGATGAAATCAGGTACCCCCCATCGAGTAAGGATTTCTTTTCTGAGGTGTGACGCAACAGCCTGAGCAGTGGCCTTTCGCAAAGGGAAGAGCTCAACCCACCGGGAATAGTAATCCACGAACACTAGTAGATATTCATGTTGGTGGGAACTGCGAGGCAGTGGACCCATGATGTCTACTCCCAACATCTCGTTTGGCCGACTGGTGGTGGTCTGTTGAATTTTCCCAGCAGGTTTGCGGTTCTCATTTTTCAAGGTCTGGCATTTCATGCACCTTTTTACATATTGTTTTACAGATGTCCACATGGAAGGCCAGAAAGCGACCTGACGCACCCTCTGGTAAGTTTTGCTAATTCCTAAATGGCCACTTAAGGGATGCGCATGGTAATGCTGTAGAATTTGTGGGACAAGGGTTGCCGGAATATAGAGTCTGTAATGTACTTGCCCATTAGTCAGATGAGTTCGATGATACAGCTTGTCTTCAATTACCTCATATTGGTCTTGCATAGAGGAATCATTGTCGGCTAGTGACTGAAATAGTGTGGTAATTACCAGATCTTTGTGCTGTTCTTCCCAGATGTCTACTGCGGAAAGTGGAAATCCAAAGTCCTCCTTCTGATTGGAGTATAAGTGGCATCCAGGTGCGGAATACATCCGAGATAACGCATCTGGAGCTTCATTGAGTTTTCCCTTTCGATACTCAACCACAAAGTCAAATTTCTGCAGACGGAGTGCCCAACGGATTAGACGTCCCGTGGTTTTTGTGGAATTCATGACCCACTGTAGAGCTGAATGATCCGTGACTACTGTGAAGAGTTTCGGTTCCAGGTAGTATTGCCATTTTTCTAGCGCCCATACAATTGCCAGACACTCTTTCTCTGTAGCTGAATAATTAGTTTCAGCTTTGGTTAGTGTTCGGCTGCCATAGGCTATGACTTCTTCCAAGCCATGTGTTTTCCTTTGTGTCAACACTGCACCGAGTCCTGAATCACTGGCATCAGTGTAGATAACAAAAGGAAGCTGGAGGTCTGGATGACCCAGGATAGGGGGTGAGGTGAGACACATCTTCAATTTCTCAAAGGATTGTTGACACTGTGGTGACCACTGAAATTTGCGTCCCTTCTTCTTCAAAGCATTTATAGGTTCAGCTATCTGAGAGAAATTGGGCACAAACCTGTGGTACCATCCTGCCAATCCGAGAAATCGTTGAACTTCTTTAATGTTCCTGGGAACAGGGTAGGAGCGAATGGCCTCTACTTTGCTGGGGTCAGCTGAGATGCCTTTGGTATTTACCACATGTCCCAGAAATGTCAATTCATGAAGGCAGAATTTACTTTTTTTTAGGTTTATGGTTAAACCGGCTGTGTGCAATCGGTCGAAGACAGTCTGAAGATCATGGAAGTGTTGGGTGACAGATGGTGAATAAATTATGATATCATCAATATATACAAAACAAATTCTCCCTCGCAGTTCACCTAACACAGTCTCCATTAGTCGCTGGAATGTCGCTGGAGCATTCTTCAGCCCAAACGGCATGACATTGAATTGGTATAACCCAGATGGAGCGATGAATGCAGTCTTGGACTTGCTCTCATGTTCCATTGTCACCTGCCAGTACCCACTGTTGAGGTCGATGCTGGAGAAAATACCTGCACCAGAGAGGGATTCCAATATCTCTGTGATATTAGGCAGGGGATAGGCATCTCTCTCAGTGACAGCATTGACCCGCCTATAGTCTACACAGAATCTCTGGCTGCCGTCTTTCTTTGGGACCAGGACAATAGGTGAGGCCCAAGCAGAGTGTGATGGTTCTATGATGCCGTTCTTCAACATTTCTTTAACTTGTTCTTGTACCACATCTTGTTTCTCTGGTGTTAATCTGTATGGTCGCTGTTTGATGGGTACAGGATGAACAGTATAAAGACAATGCTGGAGTACTGTTGTTCTTCCGAGCTGGAGGGTACAGACTTGAGGATTGTTCTCTAAGAGCTGGAACAGTTGGCACTTTCCCTCGGGTGGTAAGTGTGCAGTGTCTACCAGGGTTTTCATTAACATTTTTTCATCCAGATTATCTGGTGACTGGGACACCACCCGTGGCATTTGCTGTGGAGGGATAGAACTGAACAATGTGAGGGTTCGCTCTGCATTTTTATGTTGTGCTTTCTTTTCCAGAGGCTGGATACATCTAGTGGGAATACTAGCTCGTCCAGGCTGAAAAGGATAATTCTTGTTGGGAATTTGCTTGAAAGAATATTCTCCATCGGCCACATTGATCTGGAGACCACTGGTGAATATGAAATCCAATCCTAAAACCACAGAGTACGCTAGAGCTTTAGTAGAAAGGATGGCTGCCGGTAGGGAAAAAACTTGGTTATGGAGTGTCATTTCAATATTTGTCCATCCTATAGGTACAGCGGTCTCACCATTTGCCAAGTAGAGTGGACCAAGAGCCCATGTCCGGAGTGGATCAGGGAATGCAAGCTCTGTCCATAAGTTCTCGTGTAACAGAGTATAGCTTGCTCCGGTGTCGACTATAGCCTTTCCTGTCCATCTGCCAATGGTAATCGGGACGACCAACTGTTGAGGTATAGACTCACGTTTAGAAGTAAAAGATGCAGTCACAGTAGAGGACTGAAATGGAGGTGTGACAGACAAGGCGTTATTTGATGGTTCTCCTCCTGTTTTTTGTGCTGGAAAATTTCGTTTGTTTCCTCCAGGATTTTGAGTAGATGTGAAAGGTGAAGTGGAGTATTGTGGACAGTTTCCAGGTGGATGCTGACCTTTACATCTCCAGCATTGGACGGCGGGTCTTTCCATTTGGCGGTTAGGGGCAGGTTTGTGTGGTATAGATGAAGTCATGGTCCGCCCTTCATAATGCAGCTGATGAACATAGTCTTTTTCTAGTTGATGTCCAAGTTTTACCAGTTCATCCACTGTACTTACTCTGCTGCGAAGTTGACTGGCAAGGTATGGTTTAATGTTTTTTAGTATCATTTTAACTAACTCATACTCTGTCAGTGAAGGTTTCCAGCGCTTACATAGAGCTCTGTAAGTGAAAGCGAAATCTCTAATGGACTCCTTTTCCCCTTGGATTCGGGTGCGGACACGCTCAGCTAGCTCGTCTTCATAATCCTCAGAAAGAAATGCTGCGAGAAATGAAGATTCAAACTCAGTCCACGTCGTAACAGAGTATCTAGCCACTTCCCACCAGTCCCGTGCTGTTCCATAAAGGACAGTGCGAAAGGTTGCCAGAATGTCTGTATCCTCTAAGGGATGTAATGCCATAAAGTCGTGACATCTAGTTAAATATAACAGAGGGTCACTATCATCTGAAGGTCTGCCAAAGGTGGGAAAGGTTAGTTTCAAATGATCACTCTTGACCACAGATGTTGGGTGCGAAAGAGGTGGAAGTACAGACGAGGATGTATGGGGTTTTAACGTTTCACCTTCTGCAGCAGTGGAGTGAGGAGGTGATTTGAGTGTCTTTGGTGGAAAGTCAGTCACTGTTTTCCCAGGAAACTTGAAGTAACTGCTTATTTCTGATTTCAGCTCTTTCAAGGAGTCGCTTACAGTATTCAATTGGACGCTACATTGACTGATCTCCTGGAAAAGTTGGCCACACTCCCTTTGAGTAAGGTCCTGCATTTTCTGGATATCTTTCTGCACCTCTAGTTGCAATTGTTCCACCATAAATCGGACTTCAGAGATTAAGGTGTGCTCACTTTTCTGCAGTTCTCCTGTCACCACAACTTTCATGGCTTTTGTCAGCTGATCAGTGTCCTCTTCATCATGTTGTCTTTTAGCAGTGATCGTGGATTGAAGCTGCTGGTGGTTGGAGTTTATCTTAGCAGTCAACTTTTCAATCTGGACGTCATGCTGTGAAGTGGTAGTTTCAAGTTTCTGGGTGAGTACTTTCAAAGCTTTGTCCTGCTGTTTGAGACAATTAAACAGGACATCCCAGTTCCCTTGTACGTGCTCTGATAAGTGATACGCTCCTCGGCCAGGTGTTGGAAGAAATGCAGGCAGATCCTGCGGTGTTCCTGAAGGAGGTGTAAATTCCGTGGAAGTGCACAGCTGCATGTCCACCGTCGGTGGAGGAGCCCTTTCTCCTGGAGGTGGAGTGGAAAACCGCACATGGGTTCTTGTAGTCGGACTGTGAAACTGTGTGGGTGTGGAGTAGAAAGTGGGAACAGGAGGTGGTTGTCTGGGTTGCTGTTGGGTCTGTTGCACCGGGGGCCAGTTGGGTGTTGCAATGTCTGGAGGATCAATTGCCACAAAAGTGGATTGTGGTGGAGGGGTATGGGCCATGGTTGAAGTGTATGTGTGAATATGGCAACGGTCAATTTGAAATGTGGAGAAAAAAAATAAAATATCAGAAATGAGAACACTATTCGTCTGGTCTTAAATTCTTGGGCAAATGGGGCACCAAAATAACAAACTACAAAGTGGTTACATTTTCACAATTCAGAAAAGAAAATACTGTGGAACCTGAGTCAAATTCTTTTGGGGCAAATGGGGGCACCAAAATAACAAAATACAGAGTTGTTACTTCACAGAAGTTTTTTTTTTTTTTTTTTTTTCACACAATTTGGCCACAAACGTTCCAAACAATCTGTTGGCTGGACCACAGTTCAATTCAACCAAAGATCAAATGATCACAAAAAGGGTTAAATGTCCAATCTGATATTGTAACAGGTCCCAGAGCAAACATCCGATGATCACAAGAAAAACCCCAAAACAAAACAGTTCAAAGAAATAATAATATGTTCAAGTTTTTAGGTTTCAAGTTTCAGTTTAGTTTTTCAAGTTTGTTTCAAGTCCCAAGTTTAAAGTTCAAGTCCCTGTTCGGGCGCCATTTCTGTAACGGTGGCACAGCCGATATAAGAGATAAGTTCGTTCGGGCGCCAGACAGGAATAATAAGTAATCCTGTCAATATATCCTAAATACCATCAGTTACATACCAACTCAAAATTTAAAAAAAAAATAAGCACAGAGAACATAGGATTTAGTTTAAACTGTCTGTATTTCCCGCAAGAAAAATAAAACACATATATGCACACATCCACTTTAAACACTCATCTTAGAGAAAAGAAAAAAAACAACAACAATATAACTCTTTAAAGTTGTCAAGGATGCATAATTTTACATAAACAAAACACAGATTCGAAGGTTCATTCCTCCAGGGACATATTCATTTTCCCCCCCAAAAAAATATAAGAAATAACAGTCCTTTGTTTTTGTGGCTAAAAACTGCCAATATAACCAAGCCGAGTAAATAATAAAATAAAAATAAACATGTTCCTTTAGTTGGAGGAACCTGGATAAACCGGGTGTGGAAAGTGCAGAAGTGAATTGTGTGATTGGTAAGTGGCTGAATGGTGTGAGTGCGAGACCAGCCTAGTATCCAGCAAACTGCTAACCTTCAGCAAAGGTGAACTTCTGTTGGACGTCAATGGAAAACAGCACCAGGATCCGGGGTCGTTAACAGTTCGCTTTGGGATTTTTAAACGCTCCGCGCTGAAGACAATCGATACGGAAGACGGCTTACTCTCCACAATCCGCTCCAGCGTAGGCACAGCGTTCTACCGGCTGTTGACTGCGTCACCGCCACCCAGGTAAGTGAAAACACCTTCCTTCTTTAATGTTCCACCTTCCAACTACCAGCAGTTCGTTCATGGAATTTCTTGCATTTGGCGTTCGACTTGCATTGAGGCTTTTCGGTTCTCACTTTGACAAAGCGCACTCATGGCGTTCGACTTGCATTGAGGCTTTTCGGTTCTCACTTGGACAAAGCGCACTCGTACCAACCAACCTCACTCTTTCCACATTTTTTTTCCCCCCCACGTAGTTAAATTTCTCCCTTTTTATCCCATTACCTCATTTCCGTTTCTCCCTTAGACCACGGAAATGGGCGGAGATGTCATTTATTCAATTAGCCATTTCAGCTCCGCCACAACAGATATGATTTTAAATTAAACATACAGGTTTTATTTCAAAGAGTTCTCGAGGCAATAAACTCACCTTGTCACCCTTTGCAAACTGACTGTACCAGGACCCAGGTTTTTCCTTTGGCCAAGAGTTCAGTTTTACCTATGGGAGAATTTTGGACAAATTAAACAGGATTCGTAAGTTCAGATCAATACAGACTTCAAAAGTTGATGTCTTATGAAAGTTTAAACATATAAAGGTGAATGACAGCATGTTCTTACATTCTCTACTGCTTTGCTGGGATACAAGCACGTCTCTCCACCGGCAGTGAAGTTACAGTAAACTCTGAAAGAGTCCCGGGCACAGCCTTGATTTGGATCAATCCAGTACTCGCCTGAATAAAAGAATCATAATGATTCGAATGCAAAATGCCTCACCATTGGCCATTGAATGTGTCTATCACGTAATAACCACGATGTCATACCGTCTTTCAGATCTGGCTGGCTGAGGTGGAGGTCCTGGCAGGTGCGGGCCGGGCTTTCCTGCGTTCCCAGCGGGAAGCGCATGCTCTCGATCTCCTGGCGCAGGGAGTTGAGCGAGCCGAAGATCTCCTCCATCCCTTCATTACCGGTCAGGAACTCTTTGCCCGTGGCGTCGGCAGCCTCAGTGTCAGTCTCAGACAGCATCTTACTGGCGTCGATGGAGCGCTTGGACTTCTTGGGGATCTGAATGGGCAGCGGCTGGATGACATCACCAGGGGGACCCTAAAGCAAAAGAAGAATTCAGCTGCATTTCACGGACGCAGGGATGTGCTGATCTCCTTTAATCTTTGTCTTAAATTTATTGTATGTTTTTTTGTATTAAATGATTTCCCCGTCAAAAGATTTGTGTGCAATATCTTTCATTTTATACTGTAGATAACACACTCACCGGTGGTCCTGGTGGTCCTTGTACACCTTTTTCTCCTTTAGTACCAGCACCACCCTGTGCCACAGAGATAAGACATACATTATTTTACTGTAAAGTATGATGTAAGACAGAAATGTGCCAATGTATAATGATTTATTTTAACATTACCTCACATAATATGGATCATGATATAATTCTCACACTCATTAACAGACATTTAATGTTAAGTACAAATATTTAAGGAAGGATTTGACATGGGTTACTCACAGTGGCACCTTTAGCTCCTTTGACACCCCTCGGACCCTGTGAGAAACATCACATCCATTCAGCTTTAATCAAACAGACCAATGTTTTGATGCTTCAGAGCTCAAGTTGTGTACTCATAATTCCAAGAATATTTCCAAAAAATTCTGATTTTGGTATGATAAACAGCACTACAAAACTGAGAAATAGTAAAAGGTTTACTCACAGGCATACCAGCAGGACCTGCAGGGCCAAGAGGGCCAGTTCCTCCAGACATACCCTAAAATAAAACATATCAATAAATGAAAAGTCTATGATATTTGATTGTATGAAATAGGGTATGAACTAAGAATGTTTTGCATGTATTTGGAGTTGGTAAGATGTTTTATTTTGGTAAGAAGTCTCTTTATTTGAAGAAAAAAAATACAGTAAGAGAGCAATATTGTGAAATGCCATTACATTTTAAAATAACTGTGTAAGTGTATTGAATCCTGTGGTGGCAAGGCTGAATTTTCTTCAGTGTCACATGATCCTTCAGAAATCATTCTGATATGACAGATATGCTGATTATGTGCTCAAGAGACATTTCTTATTATCAGTGAAAACACATGCTGCTTAATATTTTTGTGGAAACCGTGATACATTTTCTTCAGGATTCTTTGATTAAAAATAAAATCTTAGAATTTTTTTATATGAAACTGAAACCTTTTGTAACATTATAAATATTTGTACTGTCACATTTGATCAATTTAATGCATCATTTCTGAATAAAAGTATTAATTTCTATAAAAAAAAATTGTACCAACCCCAAACGTTTAAACAGTCGTGTATATTTTCCAGTGGTCTGATTTTGATGTGCAGACTTGACCAGTCTTACCGTTTCTCCCTTGGGTCCTAATGATCCCTGGGGTCCTGGCATGCCTCTGTCTCCCTTCTCTCCTTGCTCTCCTGGAGGCCCGATCAGACCAAGCATACCTGGATGACCCTTCTCACCCTTAGCACCAGGGTCACCACGAAGACCAAGTAAACCTGGAGGACCCTGTGAGAGGAGGGGAAAGCATTTTAGTATTGAATATATATGCATATATGACATGAAATTATAATAGTACTTCCCTTCTAAGTGTAACTGTTTCAGGAATCAATACCTATATATTCAATACTCAATCCATTACTGTATTTTTGATCATGCAGAAGGTCTTACCAGGGGTCCAGGGGGTCCTTTCTGGCCAGCAGCACCTGGGGAACCTTGCTCACCCTGTTTATCAGAACATCATTTTAATAAATATGACATTACATTTTGTTAAATGAACATAACTTTTACAGAAATTAAACTATTCTGAAAGGATAACTGTAATATCATACCACTGATCCAGGCAACCCTCTTAGACCTTCAGTTCCTGGTTTTCCTGGTGGACCCTGTGCCCCCACGGGGCCGGTCTTTCCTGGAGGGCCAAGGGCACCTGAATCGCCCTAGGAATAACAGAAAGATTACAGGAGGAAAAGAGCTACAGAATTGAGTAAGAATACAACAGACTTTCTGTAGTCGTACCTTGCTTCCTTTCTCTCCTTGACGACCCTCTGGTCCCCTTGTACCTGCAGGACCCTAAAATATGAACATTACCACACAATTAGAGTCCAGAAATATGCCTTTTTATAAGATCCTCTATAATATTTATTGTATATCAAATATGTAAACGTAATATTACAAATGTCTCTCTTCTAGGTCAAGATCAAGGTGCTCTTACTCTCTTTCCTAGAGGTCCAGGAGGTCCGTTCTCACCAGTTGGTCCAGGTGAACCCTAAAGTAAATACAACATGTTGATAAAGACCTCATAAGGTCCAGTATGATTAAGAAAGCACTTCATAAACAGGAAAATGATCACTCACAGCTTCTCCTTGCTCTCCGTCCTCTCCTCTGTCACCCTTTGCACCATCTTGGCCCTATAAGAGAGGTCAGAAAGAAAGTTAAAAAAAATGTTTTTGTTGGAACACTGATTAATCATATTCTATAATAAGACAAGGAACATATATGAAGAATGTACCACGGATCTAATTCATGCTGATTTTAAGTATCATGTATTAGTATATAAATGACAATAGCTCTACTCACTCGTGGTCCAACTTCACCAGGCGGGCCAGGATCACCAGGGAAACCAACAGGACCCTTAAAAATACAAATATCAGCTGCTGAAGAGTCACAGATAGACCTATCTCTTGTTTATCATGTTTAATACATACAGGGTTTCCTTTGGGTCCATCATCTCCAGTGGGTCCCTTTCCACCAGCAGGACCAGCGGTGCCCGGCTGCCCAGACTCGCCCTTCTCACCGCGCTCTCCTCTCGGGCCCTGCCATTGGATAAGCAAACCAATGAAATGTTAGTTGTGATTATATCTAATAAATTAATAAATATGAATGTGAGTATTTCTGACAGGCTCAAAGGATGACAAAAATGATAGAAATGATCACCATTTTTCCTGGCTCTCCACCAACACCAGGTGGTCCAGATTCACCAGGCTCACCCTGTCAATACAAATAAAAAGACGTCAAGTGCCATTCATCAGAATAATCATATAGTTGTCATCCATGCACAAAGTTGAATTCTTTTATACTTGCCTTCTCTCCTAAGGGACCTGGATTACCCAAACCTCCTGGAGGACCTTGAGGACCCTGCAAAACGAACGATATGCATGAAATAAAATAATGCCATTATACAATATTAACTGACCACAGTATGCCATGATTGACCAATCTGAGAGTCAATGCACAGTGATTATAAAACATATAATAATGAATGGTTATAATTAGTAATTTATTAGTTAAGAGTCCAAATTAATTTACTTACGTCAGCACCATTAGGACCAGCTGGACCACGTGGCCCTGGGGGACCAGGAGGACCCTACAATAACCCGAAAAGATTGGGAAATAGATTCATTCTAATCGTGATTCAAAACACTAGAAGATCATATGCTGCATTATACATAACAACTGCACGTGATTTCCTTAACTCTCTTCAAATCAAAATATTACAACTCACCAATGGCCCAACATCTCCTGTCTCTCCCTTTTCTCCAGATGTGCCTGGCAAACCCTAATGAACATGAATGAAGTATAAAATTATAAATAATGCATCCTGTATGTAGAATTGAATTGGTAAGAGTGAATGAAACAAGATTTGAATGCCACACCTGTAGTCCAATGGGGCCTGGAGGCCCAGGGAATCCTCTTGTCCCTTCATCTCCCTTAGCGCCAAACGGTCCCTGCTGACCTCTCGCACCTGTCTCACCATCAGCACCCTGAGTAAAGATGAGGAGATTTCAAATGGGCTTGATCACTAGCACTTGTTATAAAAACCTATGAATGGTACCATGAATTTGTAATCCCATTTGTTTCCATAAAAAAAAAATGTAAGCATTTCTTTACCATGCAATGTGTGTGAATGTGTATGATGTTCATGAAATTCCTTTCACACTTACAGCTGCACCAGGCTGTCCAACAGGACCCATTGTCCCAGGTGGACCAGGAGGACCCTGTAAATATGCAAATAATTGATTATAGATTGATATTATACTCATCAAAACAAGGATTTGTTGCTTTAAGTGAAAGCTAATTTCCTTACATGTTCTCCTTTGGATCCTTTCCCTCCCTTGTGTCCTGCCTCTCCAACCTCACCCTATACAAAGAACAATGCAGAATTCATTTTTGTCAAGAACATCCATTTGAATGTGATGATTTGAGATCAAGATATGCAGAGGTAACTGACCTTGTCTCCGTCCTCTCCAGAAGTACCTGGAGGTCCGGCAGGGCCGGGGAGACCAACTGGGCCTTGGATGCCATCGCGACCGGCTGGACCAATCGGACCTTTCTCTCCCTGTAAAACAGGATGATCTTGTGTGACGGGCCTATAAATAAAACTGTATTAGAGAACTGGTTCAAACTTACAGTAGACACTTACTGGCACTCCTTTTTCTCCAGAAGCTCCAGGGGGCCCCTGAGGTCCAGGTCGTCCAGGTGGGCCGACAGGGCCTGCAGTGCCAGCACCTCCTCTCTCCCCAGATGAGCCCTGCATAGACATTCAATTATTTGAAATACCAACATATGATTTCATAATTCCTCAAAAATGATAAAAAATATATTTTTCATTGTGACATTTTCATAACAATTAAGCCTTAATGAATTATCTTAAGTCCACTGTAATGCAAAAAAAAAAGATTTTTTTTTTTAATTGATGTAATGTGGAAAGAATTATTTAAATAGTCAAAATTTGTGAAGTACAATTGTAAACATACATCATTGTATTTGTTGTGCTACTTCTCAATTAAGCTTATATAAATAAGACAAATATTTTTTACGATGCAATGCAAAACATCTTATTGTTTCTTAAAATATATGCATTATTTTTGTCATGCAAAAAATAATTTCTTATTTTTCCTGTTGATTTTGTGATAAAATATGAGAGATATGAGACATGAGTCAGTATAGAACTGATCTAATCAAAGTCTGTACTCTACTCATGATATTTTTCTGATCTGTTTAATATGAGCAACATACAGCAGGTCCAGGTGGTCCAGCTGGGCCTTCATTCCCTTTCAGTCCTCCAGTTCCCTATGGAAACACACAGGTAGAGCTTAGTTATTAGGTATAAAAACTTTTATGTGGAGTTTTAAAGTCGGTTGACCAAACATAGATAGAAAAGGTTTTACAATCTAAAATTCACTGGAAAGAATGAGCAGGTCTTATTACCGGAGTTCCTGGCAGTCCTCTTTCTCCTGGGAATCCTCTCAGTCCAGGGGGTCCGTCTTTACCGGGGCCGCCGGATGGACCGGGATCTCCTTTGGTTCCCTCTTTACCAGAGGGCCCTGGAAGGCCTTGCTCACCGGGTGGTCCTGGAGGTCCTGAGTGGCCACGCTCACCCAGCTGACCAGTCTCACCAGAGGGACCCTAAACAAGAACTAGATTTGAGTAACGCTTGCGTAGTTCAATACATTTCTCAATTGATTTTAAAGATGTATTGATCTTTAAGGAATTTTATTCATTTGTGTGAGAAGAAATCCATATTGCCTTTACCTACAAAGAAGCTATATGGAAGCCTAAAAAACTCGGTGAGGAATTACAAAACTCACCTGTGGTCCAACTACTCCTGGTGGCCCAGGTGGTCCAACTTTGCCTTGGAAACCCTACGAATACAATGAAAACGGAAAAATATATTTTGCAGCACATTTAATCTCATCTTGATCTCAGTGAATGTTGTAAATTAGATGCACAAAAACAAAAGATACGTACAACTTCGCCTCTCTGTCCAGGGTGTCCAGGCAGTCCATCTTTCCCTGGAGGTCCCTTCAAAAACCAATCGACATATCAATAGGAAATAGACAAACACTTAAGTTGTAAGCATCAGATCCATCCAACTAATAAACTGTAACTTACAGGAGGTCCCTTTGGCCCAGGGAATCCATTTACACCTTGAGGTCCGGTTAATCCCTGAAAAAAGAGGAAACATTACTAATAAAATAAATATGTACAAAAAAATCTAGGCTGGTTTTAAAGGGTTTAACTAAATACAATAAAATTTTAAATAAACATACTCTCTCTCCAGGTGGTCCAGGAGGCCCGTCACTGCCTGATCCGCCCTAAAACATCAGAATGAATTGGTTGTGTACACATAATCTATAATTGTTGGCAATTACAAGATTTAATACATTTTTTGAGAATAATTTCACTTAAATGACGTTCATACCTTAGCACCTGGTTTTCCTGTTGATCCCCGGGGTCCCCTCTGCCCTCTGGGACCCTAAATAAAGAAATAAAATCATTGAGCATTGCTTTACAAGTGAACAGATCTAAAATCAGATATCTGCTTGAAAGAATCTAAGAATAAGACGTTTACTCTACAGTTTCAACATATCTAACCATCTCAAATCAAATGAAAGCAAAAAGAGTGTGTTTATAAAGAAGAACAGAAGAAGATAAGAGATGTGAAGATGAATTAAAACAGGTCCTTACAGTAGGCCCTCTTAGTCCTCTTGGTCCAAGTTTTCCGATCAAACCCTGGAAATAAAAAAATCAATTCCGAATTTTTCAGCAGTATCATCAATTATTTTATAAAGGAGGATAGCCAATGTGATAATGTTTTAATTATTAATGTACACTCACCTAAAGGATTATTAGGAACACCATACTAATACTGTGTTTGACCCCCTTTCGCCTTCAGAACTGCCTTAATTCTACGTGGCATTGATTCAACAAGGTGCTGAAAGCATTCTTTAGAAATGTTGGCCCATATTGATAGGATAGCATCTTGCAGTTGATAGAGATTTGTGAGATGCACATCCAGGGCACGAAGCTCCCGTTCCACCACATCCCAAAGACGCTCTATTGGGTTGAGATCTGGTGACTGTGGGGGCCATTTTAGTACAGTGAACTCATTGTCATGTTCAAAAAAACAATTTGAAATGATTAGAGCTTTGTGACATGGTGCATTATCCTGCTGGAAGTAGCCATCAGAGGATGGGTACATGGTGGCCATAAAGGGATGGACATGGTCAGAAACAATGCTCAGGTAGGCCGTGGCATTTAAACCATGGCACTAAGGGGCCTAAAGTGTGCCAAGAAAACATCCCCCACACCATTACACCACCACCACCAGCCTGCACAGTGGTAACAAGGCATGATGGATCCATGTTCTCATTCTGTTTACGCCAAATTCTGACTCTATACCATCTGAATGTCTCAACAGAAATCGAGACTCATCAGACCAAACAACATTTTTCCAGTCTTCAACCGTCCAATTTTGGTGAGCTCTTGCAAATTGTAGCCTCATTTTCCTATTTGTAGTGGAGATGAGTGGTACCCGGTGGTACTTCTGCTGTTGTAGCCCATCCGCCTCAAGGTTGTGTGTGTTGTGGCTTCACAAATGCTTTGCTGCATACCTCGGTTGTAACGAGTGGTTATTTCAGTCAAAGTCGCTCTTCTATCAGCTTGAATCAGTCCGCCCATTCTCCTCTGACCTCTAGCATCAACAAGACATTTCCGCCCACAGGACTGCCGCATACTAGCCTAGAAATCTAGACGCACCCTAGCGGCAGCGAAAATTATTTCGCAGCCAGTGTGGTCTAGCAACTCTTCATAGGCTTTTGAGCTGGAAAAGCCAAAAACTGGTCAGGCCAATCACATCGTGTATATAGAGTCGGCGGGCTGGCTTAACACAATGACGGCACAGTTCATGACGTTCCGCGTGATTTCCATTGGTGATTTCCCTGCTACTTGAAAACAATGAAGATGCAGCGGTCTTTCGAATCGGCTTTGGCCGCGACTCTGGAGGACTTGGAGTTAAGAGAACGTCACTTAAGTCATTCTTAAAAAAGGAAGATGTGTTCGGAGTTTTGCCGACCTGATACGGCAAAGTTTAATATATCAATTAGCTCCGCTGGTGTAAAAACACATGGGACTCACTCATCCACAACCGTTCGTTGCTCTGGTTGGTTGTAGCGCTGTCCTATTGCGTGCAGAAGGATTTTGAAAGACAGCCGTTTATCCCGCCCCTCGGATTGAGGTATGTCAATGGAGAGTTCCCAGACCTAACATCTTGATGTAGGTCTGGCATGCCAGGCTAGCCGCATACTGGATGTTTTTCCCTTTTCACACCATTCTTTGTAAACCCTAAAAATGGTTGTGCGTGAAAATCCCAGTAACTGAGCAGATTGTGAAATACTCAGACCAGCCTGTCTGGCACCAACAACCATGCCACGCTCAAAATTGCTTAAATCACCTTTCTTTCCCATTCTGACATTCAGTTTGGAGTTCCGGAGATTGTCTTGGCCAGGACCACAACCCTAAATGCATTGAAGCAACTGCCATGTGATTGGTTGATTAGATAATTGCATTAATGAGAAATTGAACAGGTGTTCCTAATAATCCTTTAGGTGAGTGTAAATAAATGACTTTTCTCAACTTTGACTTAAATGCAGATGTCGCATTGACATCGCTCTGACTAATGCTGCTTGTCTGGAGTTTTAGTCTAATTTGGTCTAAAATAAAAACTTACTCTTGCGCCCTTCTCGCCATTTGTACCAGGGAATCCTGGGAAACCAAGGGAGCCCTAAAAATACAAGCATTATAATACAATGAATGCATTCAATTGAATTAAATACTTGGCTGTATACTGCACGATGCGTCAAAAACAATATTATTTTTTCGTTTACCTTAATTCCTTGTCTTCCGGGATAGCCAGGGAGTCCAGGCACACCAAGTTTACCCTGGATTGGCATAATTTAGAATGATTCAACTCATCTTTAGACCAGCAATATATAATTATAACAATATACCTTACTGTCAGCATCAACAGCAATACAAACATAGCTAAAATTATATATAACAGAACAAAATCAGCAATCACCTCAATTTATATAATCAACTAACCTTCTCTCCCAACACGCCGAGAGGTCCAAGTTCACCAGGGGGGCCGACACGACCCTTTGGCCCCTCAGGACCGTCCTCTCCTCTCGGGCCAGGCACTCCCACCTCTCCCTGTTGGTGTACAACAAATCTTACTGGGCAGATTTGAAATGTGTCAATAGAGTCAAGTGCTTCTACTGTTTGCCTGCCAGCTGAAGCAACTCTGGACTGCACCATTTTACATTTGTGCTAAATAACGTGCTATTTGATGAGTTTATATCCAATGATGTTGTGTGTAAGACGTACCCTCTCTCCCTTCACACCAAAGTCTCCTTTGATTCCAGGGAATCCATCCTCTCCCTGAAAGTAAGAAAAAGTTATTTGACACCGACCATTGCACCTGTACCTTTGGCATAAACAGGTCACAATTACTGAAATGTTTCATTAGTATAACGACAATAAATTTGACCAAAAACACTCACCTTCTCTCCTTTGTGCCCCTTCAGTCCACGGATACCTTGAGTTCCCTGTGAATGTCACAAAATATTAAGTCAGTTATTCAGTCAGTCAAATATTACTGTGCTGAGTCTTCCACAAGAGTGTAGATAGCAACGAGATATTAATAGCTATTACCAAAGTCCAATACATAAAAAAATTTCTATGTTTCTAAAAATGACATAGACACCAGGTGACCAAATGTTCATTTTAATGATTAGTTCAAATTATATTTACACATATTTAATTTCCAGTGGAAAATGATCATAACAAAAGCTACCTGCATTGAAAAATATATATATATTTTACCTTGATTCCCCGAGGGCCAGGATAGCCAATAGACCCCTGAGGACCATTAGGACCCTAACAATATATGAACAAGGAAAATAAACATCAAAATATGAACACACTGGAATTTGTGGGAACATGTGCATGTCTGTAAATCCTAGATATATGACGTAGTGAGACATTTTAATATATTATCTCTGTGTACTGAAGGCTAATGTCATTGCTGATTACACCCAGCAAAAAGGTCACAAATACAAAAAGTATACAAATAGTTGAGGCACAAATGACCTTTAATTTATGAAGGTAAATATAGAATATACTTAGTATTATGATATGGCCTCACCTGATTTCCTTTGGTTCCACCAGGGCCTTCCTTTCCGGGATGACCCTGTGGGACAAACACGTATGGCACATTCATCATGTGAAATTCAAATAAACTGAAAGTCATTAACACACCAAAGAGGCTAAATAAAATCATAATTAGCACTTACGGGAGGACCGTCAGCTCCGGGCATTCCTGGTAGACCTGGCTTTCCTGTGGGTCCCTGTTAGAAGACAAACAAAACGGCATTATAATTACATTTAATTCCTTTAAACATAATTTATGATACCAGCATGAGACTGGATGTGTAAGTATGTTGTATCTTTTTATCAAATGCAGACATCAACGTGGTAAAGCGCACATTTTTTAAAGCACATTCTTTGATTATTAAAAATGATTGCTTTTTGTTCTTCAGTCATAAAAAACACTCACTTTCTCTCCTGGCGGTCCATTAGCACCTTGTGGCCCTGACGTTCCCTGTTGCACAGAAAAGCATTAATATTAAACACAATTCACTATGATTTTGTACATTTGTCATTAAATTTGTCATAAATTCATCGCTCACCTGTGTTCCTGGAGCCCCCTGCTGTCCTGGAGGACCAGGCTCTCCTTGGGGTCCCTTAAAAGAGTGAAGAGGACAATTAAAATGAGGACAGATATTTAATGTTGATTACATTTCATAAAATGTTTAGCCTATTACATACATATGCCAATTATTGAATAATTTTAACCTATTCAAAATTTGCCATCTAGACTAATGTCAGAGAACTCTGACCATTTACTGACCAAGTTTCCTTTTGGACCATGTGGACCATCATTTCCACGGACACCCTGGCAAAGGCAGATAAAAAAATATGGAGAAATGAAAGAAAGATCGATCTGAATATCCATGAACACATTTATTGGTGGTTTGTTGAAGTTGCTGTGCAACCTTAGCAATTATAAAATTGACTAAAAATACCTGTTTTAACACATTACTAGTATTTGTCGCTTCGGATGAATACTCACAGGAGGACCAGGAAGTCCTGAAGGCCCTTTAGGCCCTAGCAAACCACGGGGCCCCTACAAAATAAGAAAAGGGTTAATAAAAGAACACACAAAGAAATCCAAGTAAAACACAGATCCTTATGGATTTTAAACTGGAGAGTAAATCCATATATATTATACAGGCCAATACACTGTCATATCTGTGTAGAGTGTCTGAGAAACGGAAACACCCACCGGTTCGCCGGGAAGACCTCTGGGTCCGATGTCTCCATCATCTCCCTGACAATAGTCAAGAGGAAATAGGACAATTAAAAAAAATCAAAACGCATTTTTTATGCTTTATGAAGATGATGATGATAGATATAAAACAAATACGATCACCAAAACAAGAGAATATGTAGACAACATATAATAATATTCACTATTGTTAATATACTGTAACAGCACAGAGGTAAATTAAAAAAAAAAATCTCTATAGAATTACCCTCTCTCCGTCCTCTCCACTGGGTCCTGGGGGTCCCATTCCTCCAGTCTGACCCTGTAGAAAACATTAAACATTTTAATATTATACATCCAATAACTACATAACAAATTCCTGAAGCCCTGGAACAGGGCTTATAATTAACATTAATAAAGAAGTTCATGCATTTCAATGAATATTAGCCCTTACCCGATAACCCTTGTCTCCGGGCAAACCAGGAAGGCCATCAAAGCCACGGTCACCCTAATATAGAAAAACACAGCATATATAAACAGCGTGTGCAAAATATTCAGTCAAGGTCAACATGATTACATTTCAGAGTTGGAAGACATGTACAGCTGAAACTAAACACATAACACAATGAATCACATACAGAACACAACTTTTATTAAGATTATCCAACCTTAATTCCAGACTCTCCTGGCATTCCTCTGGCTCCATCCGCACCAGCACGACCCTGCAGGACACATCATATATAAACAAATGGGTGCTAAGCTCTGGGTAATTGCCAGGACATTAATATGTGGTTTCTAAGGTGTTCTGGGTTGTTGCTAGGTAATTACTCACTGCCTTGCGCTTTGGGTGTACAGTAGTACATATGAAAGTGCAATATAAATGCCTCATTCATTCATTCATTGAGTAAAAAAAACACTGATAAGTTATTATGATGTTCTGATCCTTAGATATGGTCTGTATCGATGTAAATCTAGGGGTTTGTTTTTTTATCAGTCTGGAACACTGTATTGGACTCACCCTCCGTCCAGCTCTACCAGGAGGACCAGATAATCCGTGTGGACCTCTGGGGCCCTGCAAAAACACAATAGGGATGCATGATAAAGGCTATTCTCTTTAGTTTTTATGCAAGATATATGAACATTTCTCCGGTCAGAGCATATCAGGATGGCTCAATGTCTGGCAAATATTCTTGAAGACAAAACTAACTATTATAATAACACAGAAACACAAATGCAGAACCCCTTACCTGAGGACCAGGGTCCCCACCCTCTCCCTTTAAGCCAGGACTTCCAGGTGTTCCCTATTTAAGAACCAGATAACAATATCATACTGATTAACACTGATAACGCACTGGGCAGAGAACATATAAAACTGTAACAGACATTATATATATATATATATATATATATATATATATATATATATTATATATATATATATATATATATATATATATATATATATATATATATTTATTTTTGTTTAGTTCTTTTACCAAAGGTCCAGGACGGCCAGTGAAACCCATTGGCCCTGGTGGACCTTTCAGAGCCATCTAGACAGAAGAAAACTCCATTAATGATAAATTTAGATGTATAAAGTTAGACCTCAATGAGAAAAAGCAATAAATACATGTTAAATGATTGATATGACAGTTTCGACTAACCCGAGCCTGAGACAGAATGGCTTGAGCTTGCGCCTCCTGTGCTGAGGCAACGGGCCCTTTGTCGCCACCACTCTGTCCAAACCGGAACTGCAGGAACAGAAAAGAGGTTTGCAAATCAAGAACCAACTTGGACTTTCTTGTATGTGGGAGCTCAGGAGGAGCTGGGTAGGAATAAAGTCATATTTTACATCTCTGGCAGTAATGGTATAATGGTGACATCTAGTGGAGAGATGACTTTATGAACACTGAGAGAAAGAAAGAGGAAAGAAGACTTACAGGAAGCATGACAGAAGTTCCAGGAGGTCCTGGGACACCGTCCGCTCCAGGTAGACCAGCCTTACCAGTGGGACCCTACAGAAACAACCACTTTGATTAATTAAAATGCTTACAATTATAACTACATACTCTTGAAGTGAACTTGAAAAAACATAGGGAAACAATGAGCACCACAATATATGTATAATGTTTCAAATTAGCATACTCAAAAAAACTAAAGCATAATTTTTGTAAACACAAAAAAATGTCTACTCACCCTCTCACCAGGATCACCAACAGAACCAGGGGGTCCATGAGGGCCAGCGGGGCCAGGGAGACCCTAATGCAGAGAGAACATTTGATAAATGAGAGTTTATAAACTACAATTGTGAAACATCATTTTTACCATAACATTTTACTAGCATTTAGTAACAAGTAACTTCTGCTAACTCGCACTGGGCCGGAATAGAAAAAAAAGAATAGAAATGCTAATTGATCATAAATTCACTCAAAACAATAAAAGTGAACATACTGCTGGTCCTTCTGGTCCAGGTGGCCCTTCAATCAGCATGCCCTGTGAGAGTGGTAAAATGAAGAAATTAAAGACAGAAATAATATATTTAGAAAAGACGTAAACATGCAATAAATCAAAAAGGTTATTCTGTAGCACCCTCTGGTGGTCTGGGTGAATTGCATGTCTTAAAAGGTTTAGTAGTTGTATTTACAATTTTCAAATGTTAACCTTTATCATAATGGTTTTGGCTAATGATTTGACTATGTAATTATGATGCTTACAGGTTCAAGGACAGCAGGTTCTCCCTTCTCTCCCTTCAGGGCTCGCACGGAGGCCTGAGGAAAACAGATATGTAACCCAAAACAGAGCCTAGTCAATATACAAAAAGATGAAACCAATCGTCCAAGACGTTCAGATAGTAGCTGAGCATTGTACACCCACCTACATTATAACCCTTGAGTGGTTATGAATGTGCCTCAAAATTTCCCGTAAACCACTGAAACTCCTTGATACGCCTTGATGGTCAATTTATTTTACAAGGAAGTCAAGTAAATACTTAGCTGACAAAGCATAATGCCTGTAATCTGCTGTTGTGAGGCCATCCATCTAAATGCTGCACATTATCTACAAGTCGACAGCACTTGTAGATAATCTACAAGGATCTACAAGTCGACAGCACATTAATACATACTGAAGAACTTTTCTGAAGTCAAGCTCAAACAGTCGAGGTGCCTTCCAAGAAGATATACTGCTGTTTAATGCTGATCGAGATTAAGGCTGGTCTCAGATCAGCATTATGAGTCAACCAGTATTGATGGCGCTATACTGAACTAAGCACTCTATGCAGACTTGCAGAGGAATCTTGAGCAAAGCGGGCAGTGTTCAAGGCTTGTTAAAAACATGGTTTGCTGACAGGGGAACTATTTCCTGTTGATGACTTAACTTGCTAAGCCATTACTCTCTAAGCAAACTTGATTTAGTCCTAGGTAAACATTGACTGCAAATTGGTCAACTCTTTTGGAAATTGAAGTTCTCTTCCAAAACCTATTGCGCTGCCTTGCTGTGTAGCTACTGCCTACCAATGATATTATTGTTAAAGGGATAGTTTACATAAAAATAAGAATTCTGTCATCATTTACTCCTTTAGTTGTTCCAAACCTGCATGATTTTCTTTCTTCTGTTGAACTAAAAATAAGATATTTTTAAGAATGTGGGTAACCAGACATTTGAAGGTAGCCATTGACTTCCATAGTATTTTTTTTCCTACTATGGAAGTCTATACCGTCAAATGTCTGGTTACCAAAATTCTTCAAAATATCTTCTTTTTAGTTCAACAGAAGAAAGAAAATAATACAGGTTTGGAACAACATAAGGGTGAGTAAATGATGACAGAATTTTTATTTTGGGGTGAACTATCCCTTTAAGTAAAATAAAAATCATTCACGTTAATTGAAATACAGTTTAATTTAAATAAAAAAATCTGAAATCTTGTCACGGAAGATAACTGAAATAACAGAAATATATATATATATATAAATATTTTTTTTAAATGACAGAAGTTAAAACAAACTAAATATTAAACATGAATATAAAAACTAATTAAAAATATTAATAAGTACTATAATAGTATATAAACAATACTAAAATAGCACTGCCTACAAAACCCAATAAACTGATAAAGCTCTCGTCATGTTAAGATTTTACTCACAATTGACAGTTTGACTTTTACATGTTTCTAAGCAAACAATGTGATACTTTAATAATTCTAATACATAACTCACACAAATATTGTCAATATCACTAAGATTATTAATTAAGAAATGTAATTAGCTTACAAACAAATGTTATCATTACCAGTATTTAATAAAATTTAAAAATATTTAAAATATCATATTTCAAGAAAAGATTCTTGACAAAGAAATACAAGATACAGTTTCTGCCAAGGCATAGGTTTTGGACCAGAGCTTAAGTCCTAGACCTGGGGCTAGTAGCATAAAACAACTAGTCTTAAAGTATAGTCATCTCATTTTTTTCTTCACGACTGGTCCTAACTTTTTAAGTCAGTTGCATAAAATTGTCGATCAGTCTAATTTGAATCAGAAAAGTTAGAGTGATTACCTCTTGGCTAACTGCTAGTTAGTCAAACTAGTTTTTAAGACACAGTCTTAACACAGTGGCTAAGTTTATGCAACTGGCTACAGAACTTAAACTGGCACCAGTGCTTAGCTGGTCTTAACAACTGTCTGCTTCTGCTTGATGCCTCTGCAAGACTTAAAGCCATAGCAAATTCAATTTAAGCTGTTATCAAAGCTTTAAATGGAATCTGCTGGAAAGCACAAGATAACTTACACCTCCCTCATCTGTCACAGCGGACAGGGCAGGGCCTAGGGTATCTTCTGTCTTGCTTTCGGAGATGGGCTCATTGTAGTCTTTGTAGGAATAGTCATACTCCTTCATTCCAAAGTCGCTTGTTATGTACTCCTCAGCGAAGGGCTCGTCTGGCGTTTGAGACACCCCTTCACCACCTGACTTGGTCATGTCTATTTCCTCGACAGCGACAGTCTCGTCCACCTGGGCCGTACCATTGGGAGCAGAGGTAGGGGTGGGGTGGATGGTTTGGAGGATGGAAGATTATATGGTGTGATGGGGTAGGAATGGAGAGAAGATAGGAAAATAGAGAGGGAAAATGGGAATGAGAGGGCAAAGAGACAGAATAATCAGAATAATAGATCTTACCTGTTAAACAGATCATGAGAGAGGAGCACAGATATGGGCACATGTTTACACACACACACACACACACACACACACACACACACACACACACACACACACACACACACACACACACACACACACACACACACATACAAACTGATCTCACCAAAACTTCTTTATGTCTAATTTTTATGTCTATGTCTTTTACCGTTTTATTGTTCAGTCCAAAGGCCCGTTCACACCAAAAACAATAACTATAATGATAACTAATCCACACCAACATATGATAACAATCCTTTTATTAAAATCATGCACTGACACTTTAAATGCTCAAACTGTTTAAAGTCGGATGGATTCTGATTGGCTATGTTGATTGACAACGTTTTTATCATTCATCACCTGGAAAAAAATCATTCTAAAAGTGATTTAAAAGATATCGTTTCTCTTTGACGTTATCGTTTTAGCTGCGGTGTGGACTTCCCTATTGTTACAGAATTAGAATGATTATTAAAACCTTATTGTTATGGTGATCCATCTGGATGTGAATGGGCCTTTTGAAAGAACTTGTCCATTTCTTCTCCAACATCATGACTTTGACTAAGCAAAATGTGAGACCATAATTTTGAGCGTTATCTTTTTTTTGTGGTGTATTTGTCCAATATTGTTGTTTTCAAACTAATCTATTGATTTACTGACCACAGAATCACTCAGGCCTATGGAAACACACTTACTTTGCGGCAAAAACTAAAGCACTACTTCCTACTAGTCTCTTACCATTATATTGTTGACTATTTCATTTAACGTCTGGCCATGTAGATTGTCCATTTCCAAACTATTACTAAACATATTGTTTAAACTTAAATACAAACCTGACCAAAAAGTCCCACGAAAAATTATTTGGTTAGGTCTAACTAACCCACTAATTCATTGTTATTGTTCGCTCACAAAAAAGGCTGTATATAAAGTTAATCAGTTTCTCTGACCTTAATAGTGACTGACTCCCAAACATATCTCACTCTAAAAAAGAAGCTGTCCAACAACGAATGCATGGTATTAATTCCATATTTGCACCATTTCTTTTGTGATCTCCATTTTTCAAGATTTTCATTCTTATGTCAAGTTGATGTCACATTCGTTTTTGATATAAGAACAAGGATAAAATCTTAAAGCAAGTGAAATAAGAATCACAAAAGAATATCTGATAAAATGGATGCAATGCATTCATTTGGCAGTTAAGTACAGCACTTATCATGGCACACGTGGCTGCAGAATTGTTAATTGTTAAGGTAAAATAAACCCAGGCTGGTCTCACCTCCAGTGTAATGATTTAAAGCAATTGAGAGACTCTTATAGAGATCGTGGACTGCTCCATCTCTCTCAGCTATCTATGGGTGTGGGTTACCTGGTTAATGGTTTCTTCATAGCCATTCGGATCACTTTCTGGCTGTGGGGACGCCTCTTCTTCTACTGTGTAATAATAATCGGTCTCTGTGGGGGTGTGGTCAGCCTCTGAGTAAGCAGGATCTACGTCCTGATTGGAGGAGGCCAAGAGGTGGGAGGGGTTGGGGAGGAGGTAAGCAGATTTGAAGGAGAGAGATTGATTAGTATAAAAACAAGCTCAGGTCTGATGAACTTGTTACATGCAGAAAGAAGAGATCAATGTGCCTTTGCTGATAGAAGACGACATGTCTTCTGGCAAAAAGCCATTGTTCTCGTTTCATAGTAAAATCAGAACAGGAAACTTTTGCAGCTGGAATCAAAAATCTTGGAATAAACCTTTGCATCGTGAAAGGAACCAAAATGTTCTGTCCCAGACAGACTTTCCTTTTAACCTGATTTGCTTTAATAAGCCACATTGCCATGTCAAGCAAAAATATAGTCAAGTTGGGTCAAAACTTGACTTTACAGGTGTTGACGTTAGTGGCAATGGTCACTGGACCATTGAAACACAACGGACACCATTAATAAACAACTTTTGGGCATTTGTCCTCAATTTCACAGGACATATCTTCAACACAGTCAGAAAGAATTGATAATCATGGAGTGCAGCATCGCAGAGACAATATTTTCTGTGAAACTGCTCTCATATTTCATTCACAGGACAGCATTTAATAAACAACACATAAAAGAGAGACAGGCTGAAATCAGAAAGTGAGATGGAGAAAGAGACTCGTTGTGTCATGTGTAACATTGAGCTCTACCAATGACAATTAAACTGTGGGATCTTATGAATATGTTTCTCAACTGATCACATGCTCTAATCGGCATTACCTGGTAAACTACTTTCTACAAACTAACCAGTTAGAGAGTGTAGATTTGGAGTGACAGGAAATAAAATGGAAGAGAAACAAAAGACTGTACAAATAGCCATGCGGTGATGACACAGTCTATACCGCTTATCATATCCTTCTAATGATCACTCGGATCATTTGATATATGAAAGGGTGGAGGAGATCCAGCGAGTCTGTATGTCTCCAACCTCACAGCTGGTCAATGTCATGATACCTTTATGGTTGTACACACTGTTTTCTGAATTTTGATTAACCTGATGGAAAGTATAATGGAAAAATCAATTGAAGATCAATTTTTTTAATTCTGTTTTAACACTAATCCTGAAAAGTATGCAAAACCTGAAAGGTACGATGTAGGATCGTATTCAAAGGGCACCTCAGAGTATGTGTTGTATCTGTTATCTTTCAACATTTTCAATGAAGACAAATCCCAGATCAACCTTTTCTCTGAGATAAGAATACAGTCCTGAACCGAGATGACGAGGTTGGAAATACAGCTCTGGACGGCCAACACGGCCTCTTGATTTTGTACCTGTTGATAACCATTGCCGGGTTTCTTCTTGGGGATTTCTGGAGAAGAGATGATCGTGCCACGCACAGCAGCGTTGCCGAAGGGTGGGAAATTTTTTGTCTTTGATTTGACGTTATTGACATCCAAGACCTTAGGGGTTGAAGGGAGAGGCAAAGGCGCAGGGGTAGGTTTGAAAACAACAGGTTTTTGAGTGACGGCTGCTACCTTGGCAGTTTTAGTGACTTGAACTTTGGTCTGAACCT